>CM065590.1:358395928-358818699 GCA_033119425.1 Bufotes viridis
GGTCCCGGACACCCCAAAATTCGGTACGAACCCGAACGATGCGCGAACTGTTCGCTCAACACTACCTATAAGCCCTATATTGACTATATAAAGTAATTCTCGTCATAGTGTCTTAAATAGGAATGAAATAAACACAAATAAATTATTTATTTGATCTTCGCTGATACAGTGCAGCAGGTGCATCCTGAGCTGAGGGCTTTTTTCCCGCCAGCTTATCTATCATTGTCAAGTTCCCAGCCCTCCCTCTCCTCTCCTCTCCTCTCATCATATCTCAGGACCGGGTGGTGCTGTGCTTGGCTTGAAGTTAAATTGGCGTGCCTGTGAATTAACTTACTTACCTGCTCCTATGGCTCCTGTCCTGGCTCTGGATGATGAGTCCCGTCCTCCTTCCCTCTCAGTCTCTTCTCCGGCTCTGCTCCACCTCCGAGTGCTGCTGTGCAAGTCGCGTGGGGCGCATGTTCCCAAATCCGCGAGACCTGCCGCAACCTCGAGAATAGTGTTGAGCTTGAATTATTCGCGGTAAAAAAATCGCATGCGATTTTTTTTTTTTACCGCGAATAATTCGAGCTCACGGACACGGCACACCGGATAATATCTCAGGGCACACTAGTGTGCCGCGGCACAGTGGTTGAAAAACACTGCTATAGAGCACTTGTGCATAAAACGCACCCAATTTCAGCAGTGAAATAGTGCATCAGTGTATCTTTTGGAAAAAAAAAACAATATTCCTGGTCTACAAAGCAGTTTAAAATACACCACCCAAATACCTCTTTTACATTTCTGCAGTGAAATAGTGCATCAGTGTATTTTTGAGAAAAAAAACGTTTTTCCTGGTCCACAAAGCAGATGTGCATACAGCGTACAAATACCTATTTTTAATTTCAGCTCTGAAATAGTGCATTACTGTGTTTTAGGGAAAAAAGCATTATTCCTGGTCCACAAAGCAGTTTAAAATACACTGCCCAAATACCTATTTTACATTTCTGCAGAGGTATTCCTGGTCCACAAAGCAGTTGTGCATACAGCTTACAAATACCTATTTTGAATTTCAGCACTGAAATAGCGCATTACTGTGTTTTGGGGGAAAAGCGGTATTCCTGGTCCACAAAGCAGTTTAAATTATACTGCCCAAATACCTATTTTACAATTCTGCAGTGAAATAGTGCATCAGTGTATTTTTGGGGAAAAAAGTGGTATTCCTGGTCCACAAAGCAGTTGTGCATACAGTGTACAAATAACAATTTTAAATTTCAGCACTGAAATAGTGCATTAGTGTGTTTAAGGGAAAAAAAAAGCTGTGTTTTTTGTTCAAAAAGCAGTTGTGCATACAGCATACAAATACCTGCGTTTAATTTTCAGCCGTTAAATAGTGCATTTGTGAATATTGGGGGAAAAAAGCCATGTTCTTAGTCCACAAAGCAGTTGTTCATACAGCGTACAAATACCTATTTTAAATTTCAGCACTGAAATAGTGCATTAATGTGTATTAGGAAAAAAAAGCCATGTTATTGGTTCACAAAGCAGTTGTGCATACAGCGTACAAATACCTAAGTTTAATGTTCAGCCATTAAATAGTGCATTTGTGAATTTTGGGGAAAAAAACGTTATTCCTGATACACAAGCAGTTTAAAATACACCGCCAAAATTCCTATTTTACATTTCTGCTGTGATAGTGCATTAGTGTATTTTTGTGAAAAAGAAAAAGCCGTATTCTTGTTTCAAAAAGCAGTTGTGCATACAGCGTAAAAATATTCTTGGTCCACAGAGCATTTTTATGACACGGGCACTGCCTTAGTGTTAGTGAACTTAACTGTTGACTATTGGCAGTTAAATTGACACTGGAGATAAACCATCTGTCAGCTTGGTGGGTGAACGCAAATAATGAGAACATCAAATAAGGGACGTGGGCATGGTTGTGGTGTTGATGGTAGAGCTCCTGTTGCTGGGAGAGGATGTGGCCGTTCAGCACCAACTACAGGTCCAAGTGAAACACCTTTCTCGGGTGCGAGTAGGCGACAGAACCTGCAGTGTTATTTGGTAGGCCCAAATGCCGCTCTACGGATGGTGAGGCCAGTACAAGTACAGGCGTAGATTGGGTGGCTGTGGCTGACAATGGCTCCAGTTCCTTCACAGTATCTCCCACCCATTCCTCTGCAGAAAGCTCAGAGTTGGTACCTGCAGCCGATGCACATCAGTCTTTCACCTCACCCCCTTGCAAATCAGCCAAGCAGTCTGAGCTCCAAGTCATGCAGCAAACTCATATGCTTTTTGATGACTCTGCTGGCAGGGTTTCCCCGGCCCATCCACCTAGCTTTGCCCCAGAAGTGGAAGACATTGAATGCATTGATGCCCAATCAATTATGTTGCAGGGTGAGGACATGGAAAGACCGCCGCAGCACGTCTCTGATGATGACTAAACACAGGTGCCAACTGTGGCTTTCTGCAATGTACAGACCGACGAGGAGGGCAGGGGTCAAGAATTGGTGAAAGATGATGTGGAGGATGATGAGGTCCTAGGCCCAGACTGGACTGAAGGTCGTGCTAGTGACTTGTGCAGTTCTGAGGAAGAGGCGGTGGTCGCACAGAGGCAACAACACAGCAAAAGAGGGAGCAGGGATCAAAAGCGGCCGTTCCAGAGACAGTACGCCTGCTACAGTCCATTGCACCCAGGGGCCAAGGCCAGCTACAAGGAGTTCATTGGAGTGGAAGTCCCTCACACAATGTCCTGACAACAAGACACAAGTGGTTTGCACGTTGTGCCATCAGAGCCTAAAGGCATAAATGTTCTAAACCTGAACACAACCTGCATGACCAGGCATCTACATGCAGTGGCGTAACTAGAGTGTTATGGGCCCGGGTGCAAACTTTGGATTAGGCCCCCCCCCCCCCCATTTATATAAAGGCATCAAATGTGCATTCCGCATTTTGCGGACCGCACAAAGCCGGCACTATATAGAAAATGCCTTTTCTTTCAAGAATAGGACATGTTCTATTTTTTTGCGGAACAGAAGTGCGGACCCGGAAGTGCGGATCCGCAATTCTGGATCCGAGCGGGACAAAGTGTGTCCCCATAGAAATGAATGGGTCCGCAATTCCGTTCCACAAAATGCATAACGGAATTGCGGACCTTAGCCCAATGTATGGCTACACTCACCCATTCCTAACTAATAAAATCCGGTCCTACCTCATCCAGGGTGTCGCTGGCGTTGGCGTGATGTCCGCTGGATCCAGAACAAGGTCCCTGTGGTGAGAAAAAAGAATAATCACATCAGGAAGGGTTGGTGATGGTATAGCAGGGTAATCTAGGACATTTCCCTAAGTGCTACCACACAGCACTAATGGCCACATTGTGGCCCCTCACAGTAGTGAAGCCCACCTTGTGGCCCCTTCACAATAGTTATGTCCTCCTTGTGGCCCCTCACACCTAGTTATACCCCCTCACAGTGGTTATGGCCAAATATGTGCCCCCTCACAGTAATATGCCCAGATATGTTCCCCTCACAGTAATATGCCCAGATATGTGCCCCCTCACAGTAATATGCCCAGATATGTGCCCCCTCACAGTAATATGCCCAGATATGTGCCCCCTCACAGTAATATGCCCAGACATGTGCCCCCTCACAGTAATATGCCCAGATATGTGCCCCCTCACAGTAATATGCCCGGATATGTGCCCCCTCACAGTAATATGCCCGGATATGTGCCCCCTCACAGTAATATGCCCGGATATGTGCCCCCTCACAGTAATATGCCCAGATATGTGCCCCCTCACAGTAGTTATGGCCAGAATATGGGCCCCCTTACAGTAGTTATGGACAGAATATGGGCCCCCTTACAGTAGTCATGTCAGATTAGGTGCCCCCTCACTAAAATGCCCACTTTTGTGCCCCCTCATGCTTGTTGGGCGACCCCCCCAACCCCCCCTTTGCCTCCAGTCTGCAGCTTTATTTAAAAACAAAAAAACATACCTGTCATCAGGGAAGAAGGTATCACACACATCGTGCTGCAGTGCTGGCTGTTCTGGACCTGGTCTCTGGAGGCTGATTCCCGGGCTTCAGCACTCCTCCCACAGCCAGCAGTGCCATGAGCAGCCAGCAGGGGGAGCTCCAGCGCTGTGAAGGTAAGTGAAGCGGAGAGCGGAGAGTGCTCCCTGCTTCACGCTGGAGAGGACAACCCGGCAGTGACAAGAACTGCCGGGTGAGTATGTGCGCCACCCCCCACTTGCCTCACTTGCCTCTGCTCCCCGTCTAGTCTCTGCAGGGGCGCATATTATACATGCTTACAGATCGGTCTAACCGGGGCCCGGCATTGTCACTGTGCTTCATGCCGGGCCCTGTCAGAGCGCTCCCATTACATGTGAGCGAAGCGGGCCCCCTCCCCCGCCGGGCCCGGTCGCAGTCGCACTCTCTGCGACTGCGATCGTTACGCCCCTGTCTACATGCAAAGCACGAACTGCAGTGGAGTAAACACCTTAAAAACCAAGAAAGGTCTCAGGCTCCTCCTGCTTCTTCTGCTGCTGTCTCTGCCTCCTCTTCCACCTCTGGCATCACCGTGGCACCTGCCAACCAGCAAACAGGGGATGTGCCACCAACACCAACACCTCAGTGACCATCACCAAACATCTCCACCATGTTGCACGCGAGAAATCAGCTGTCCATCTCCCAAACACTGGAGAGAAGGAGGAAATATCCACCTACCCACCCTCGATCCTTGGCCCTGAATGCCAGCATTTCAAATTTACTGGCCTTTGAATTGCTGTCATTCTGTCTGGGGGAGACGGACTGTTTCAAACAGCTGATGGCAGTTGCTGTCCCATAGTACGTAGTTACCAGCCACCACTACTTTTCCAGGCGAGCCGTCTCTTCCCTGCACAACCAAGTAGAGGATAAAATCAAGTGTGCACTGCGCAAAGCCATCTGTGGCAAGGTCCACATAAGATACATGGACCAGTAAGCACGGGCAGGGCCGCTATATCTCCCTAACTGCACACTGGGTAAATATAGTGGTGGCTAGGCCCGAGGTGGATAGCAGTTTGGCACATGTCCTTCCACCACTGAGGATCACAGTCCATTATTCTTTGCCTCCTGTTGCCTCCCTCTTCTACCACAACCACATCCAGTCAGCAAAAGAACTTCACCACCAACTTCAGCACAGCCAGAGGTAAACGTCAGCAGGCAGTTTTAAAACTCATGTGTTTGGGGGACAAACCCCACACCGCACAGGAGCTTTGGAGGGGCATAGAACAACAGACCGATGAGTGGTTGCTGCCAGTGAGCCTCAAGTCTGGCCTCGTGGTGTGCGATAATGTGCGAAATCTTGTTGCAGCTCTGGGATTAGCCAGTTTGCCGCACATCCCTTGCCTGGCGCATGTGCTGAATCTGTTGGTGCAGAAGTTTCCTAAAAACTACCCAGACATGTCAGAGCTGCTGCAGAAAGTGCTGTCCATATGTGCGCGCTTTCTGTGTTCTCACCCTGCAACTTCCCACCTGTCTGCGCTGCAGCGTAACTTCGGCCGTCCCGGTCACCGCCTCATATGCAACTTGCCCACCAGGTAGAACTTGACCTTGCATATGCCGGAGAGACTGTGCGAGCAGCAGCAGGCGATAGTGGAGTTTCAGCTGCAGCACGCACGGGTCAGTCACTCGGTGGAACAGCACCACTTCACCACCAATGAGTGGGCCTCCATGCGAGACCTGTGTGCCTTGTTGCGGTGTTTCCCATACTCAACAAACATGGCCAGTGCCGATGACGCCGTTCTTAGCATTACAATACCACTTCTATGTCTCCTTGAAAAAACACTTAGGGTGATGATGGAAGAGGATGTGGCACAGGAGGAAGAGGAGGAGGAAGTGGGGGCATTTCACAGGGTTTTAGGCCAGTCATTCAGAAGTGGCTCAGAGGGTGGGTTCCTGCACCAGCAGAGGCCAGGTACACATGTAGCCAGCCAGGGCACAGTTCTAGAGGACAAGGAGGAGGAGGAACAGGGTTCACAGCAGGTTGGTACCCAACTCAGCTTATGGCCATCACTGGAGCGTGGCTGGGGGGATACAGAGGACACAGACGATGCACCACCTACAGAGGACAGCTTATCCTTACCTCTGGGCAGCCTGGCACATATGAGCGACTACATGCTGCAGTGCCTGCGCAATGACAGCAGAGTTGCCCACAGTGTTACTTGTGCTGACTACTGGGTTGCCACCCTGCTGGATCCCCGCTAAAGACAACATGCCCTCCTTAATTCCCGCTGTGGAGCGTGATAGACAGATGCGCGACTACAAGCGCACGCTGGTAGATGCACACCTGAGGGCATTCCCAACTGACACTGGGGGACAAGTGTAAGCACAAGGCGAAGGCAGAGGAGGAAGAGGTCGTCAATGTATCTGTGTCACGGTCAGCACCTCAGAAGGCAGGGTTACCATGGCCAACCTGTGGAAAAGCTTTGTCACTACGCCACAGCAACCTGCACCACCAGCTGATATGGAATGTCTTAGCAGGAGGCAGCATTTGAACAACATGGTGGAACAGTACTTGTGCACATGCCTACATGTACTGACTGATGGTTCTGCCCCATTCATCTTCTGGGTCTCCAAATTTTCCACATGGCCTGAGCTTGCCCTTCATGCCTTGGGGGTGCTGGCCTGCCCTGCAGTGAGTGTATTGTCTGAACGTGTATTTAGCATGGCAGGGGCGTCATTACAGACAAACGCAGCCGCCTGTCCACAGCCAACGTGGACAAGCTTGAGTTCATTAACCACTTAAGGACCACAGGTTAATACCCACCTAGTGACCAGGCCCTTTTTTACAAATCAGCACTTCACAACTTTAATGGTTTATTGCTCGGTCATGCAACTTGGCACCCAAATGAATTTTACCTCCTTTTCTTCTCACTAATGGAGCTTTCATTTGGTGGTATTTCATTGCTGCTGACATTTTTACTTTTTTTGATATTAATCAAAAATGACCGAAATTTTTCACTTTCTGTTGTAAATTTTAAAAAAAACTACATTTCTATATACATTTTAATCTAAACTTATTGTTCTACATGTCTTTGATTTAAAAAAAATGCAATAAGTGTATATTTATTGGTCTGGGTAAAAGTTATAGCGTTTACAAATTATGGTACAAAATAGTGAATTTCCGCATTTTGAAGCAGCTCTGACTTTCTGAGCACCTGTCATGTTTCTTCAGGTGCTAGAATGCCAGGATAGTATAAATACCCCCCAAATGACACCATTTTAGAAATAAGACACCCCAAAGTATTCGCGGAGGGGCATGGTGAGTTCATGTATCATTTCATTTTTTTTCACAAGTTAGCGGAAAATTACACTTTCTGAGGAAAAAAAAAATTAAAGTTTCCATTTCTGCTAACTTCTGGCAAAAAAAAATAAAAAATCTCCCACGGACTCACTATGCCCCTCAATGAATACCTTGGGGTGTCTACTTTCCGAAATGGGGTCAATTGTGGGGTTTGTTTACTGTTCTGGCATTTTGGGCGGGGCTAAATTGTGAGGAGCCATGTAAAACCTAAAGGTACTTGTTGGAATTTGGGCCCCTTTGCGCACCCAGGATGCAAAAAAGTTTCACTCATGTGGTATCGCCGTACTCAGGAGAAGTAGGGCAATGTGTTTTGGGGTGTATTTTTACATATACCCATTCTGGGTGAGAGACATATCTCTGTAAATTGACAGCTTTGTATAAAAAAATGGAAAAAGTTGTCATTTACAGAGATATTTCTCACACCCAGCATGGGTATATGTAAAAATACACCCCAAAACACATTGCCCTACTTCTCCTGAGTACAGCGATACCACATGAGTGACACTTTTCTGCAGCCAAGATGCGCAAAGGGGCCCGAATTCCAATGAGTACCTTTAGGATTTCACAGGGAATTTTTACGCATTTGGATTCCAGACTTCTTCTCACGCTTTAGAGACTCCTAAAAAGCCAGGGCAGTATAAATACCCCACAAGTGACCCCATTTTAGAAAGAAGACACCCCAAGGTATTCCGTGAGGGGCATGGCAAGTTCATAGAAGATTTTTTTTTTTTGGTACAAGTTAGCGGAAATTGTTTGTTTTTTTTGTTTTTTTCATTTTTACAAAGTCTCATATTCCACTAACTTGTGACAAAAAAATTAAATTTTACATGAACTCACCATACCCCTCACGGAATACCTTGGGGTGTCTACTTTCTAAAATGGGGTCACTTGTGGGGTATTTATACTGCCCTGGCATTTTAGGGGCCCCTAAAGCTTGAGAAGAAGTCTGGAATCCAAATGCGTAAAAATGCCCTTTGAAATCCTAAAGGTACTCATTGGAATTCGGGCCCCTTTGCGCATCTTGGCTGCAAAAAAGTTTCACTCATGTGGTATCGCCGTACTCAGTAGAAGTAGGGCAATGTGTTTTGGGGTGTATTTTTACATATACCCATTCTGGGTGAGAGACATATCTCTGTAAATTGACAGCTTTGTATAAAAAAATTGAAAAAGTTGTCATTTACAGAGATATTTCTCACACCCAGCATGGGTATATGTAAAAATACACCCTAAAACACATTGCCCTACTTCTCCTGAATATGGCTATACCACATGTGTGACACTTTTTTGCAGCCAAGATGCGCAAAAGGGCCCTAATTCCAATGAGTACCTTTTAGGAGGGCATTTTTACGCATTTGGATTCCAGACTTCTTATGCTTTAGGGCCCCTAAAATGCCAGGGCAGTATAAATACCCCACAAGTGACCCCATTTTGGATATGCCCCTCAGCGAATAGTTTGGGGTGTCTTCTTTCCAAAAGGGGGTCACATGTGATGTGTTTGTACTGAAATGGCATTTGAGGGTCTCCGCAATCATTACATGTATGGCCTGCATTATGAGTTTCTGCTATTCTCCTTATATTGAGCATACAGGTAATGAGATTTTTTTTTCCGTTCAGCCTCTGGGCTGAAAGAAAAAATGAACCGTACAGATTTATTCATTCGCATCAATCGATGTGGATGAAAAAATCTCTAAATGTAACAATTAATACCTTTTAAAATATAACTTTTAATACATCCTTAAAAGGAAATATATGGCTCCAAATTGTAACAAATAAAGAGAGGCTCAAAGCCCCCAGAAGACATAAAATAGACAGGATAGATGAAGGGGAAGAACGTCGGGACTATGCACATTAACAGCTCCTGTTATATGTAAATTGTTGTTCCCTGAGTTTCCCTGCCCACAGGACAGCGACTGCCCAACTTCGTTGAGACAAAAAGATGTGGAAACGTTGATAGTCAGGGAATCACAATGATAACATGATATATTATAATTGAACGAGGAACAGATATCCAATGTAATTACATCCCAACGCGTTTCCTTAGCATACAGCTAATTCATCAGGGGATCAAATCTCAATGGATGGACGTAATTATCGATATACCATAAACAACTGTAATAATAAACCGTGATACTTATCAGTCAGGTGAAATACACAAGAAGGAGGAACTGATGTCGTCCAGCCTTTGTAGGATGCAGCCAGGTAGATGTGAAAATTTAGGCTGCATCCGGCGCCCAAAGATGTTGGCAAGTCAGCAATTAGAAGTACATAGCCCAGAGCAGATGACAGTCCTGGCTAAGTCCTAATGGTCCAGGCAATGGCACATGGACCAGAGGGTATGGCGTGCATGTAATAGCAATGGCAGCACCCACACCAGGTTTGCCTCGTTTAAAAAGACCGCGGGTAGCTAAAAGTATCGCCCCTAAGGCTGCGTCAGGTGTCACGTGATCTACTGTGACGCTCGAATGCCGATCACGTGACCCTGAAGCCACACCCCCTCAGGAGGCAAGAAGGATACGTCACTCTCCACCTGATCAAGCACAGGGGAGTGGCCAAAGGTCCTTCAGCCTACAGTGGTGATATCGGGCGAGTATTAAAGGGCATATATGGAGGGAGGAACAAAAACCTCTCCAAATTTCTTAAGCCCCGATAAATAAACTTAATGATAGATAATGCCAGTTTAAAATAAATCAGCGATACGGCATCTTTTTAGCTGAGGCTTAAAAGGCAGGTCAATTGATACTCTCAAGAAAGAGGTACCTACATAAGGAGGATATATATGTTGTAGATACATTATGTCCATCAGAAGAAGTAAATTAATTAAATGGATGAAGAAAGACCCATATGATGGCATATACAGGCTGATAAGTTGTATTATAGCTGTAAGCCAAGATTGAACACCTATGACTGTGTAGATACCAGTTTAAAGGGTCATTTGATTAGATGCAGATTACATATGCATAAACACAATCCTCCCCCCTTTTTTGGTTCCTCCCTCCAATATATGCCCTTTAATACTCGCCCGATATCACCACTGTAGGCTGAAGGACCTTTGGCCACTCCCCTGTGCTTGATCAGGTGGAGAGTGACATATCCTTCTTGCCTCCTGAGGGGGCGCGGCTTCAGGGTCACGTGATTGGCATTCGAGCGTCACAGTAGATCACGTGACACCTGACGCAGCCTTAGGGGCGATACTTTTAGCTACCCGCGGCCTTTTTAATCGAGGCAAACCTGGTGTGGGTGCTGCCATTGCTTTTACATGCACGCCATACCCTCTGGTCCATGTGCCATTGCCTGGACCATTAGGACTTAGCCAGGACTGTCATCTGCTCTGGGCTATGTACTTCTAATTGCTGACTTGCCAACATCTTTGGGCGCCGGATGCAGCCTAAATCTTCACATCTACCTGGCTGCATCCTACAAAGGCTGGACGACATCAGTTCCTCCTTCTTGTGTATTTCACCTGACTGATAAGTATCACGGTTTATTATTACAGTTGTTTATGGTATATCAATAATTACGTCCATCCATTGAGATTTGATCCCCTGATGAATTAGCTGTATGCTAAGGAAACTCGTTGGGATGTAATTACATGGGATATCTGTTCCTCATTCAATTATAATATATCATGTTATCATTGTGATTCCCTGACTATCTACGTTTCCACATCTTTTTGTCTCGACGAAGTTGGGCAGTCGCGGTCCTGTGGGCAGGGAAACTCAGGGAACAACAATTTACATATAACAGGAGCTGTTAGGGGCATAGTCCCGACGTTCTTCCCCTTCATCTATCCTGTCTATTTTATGTCTTCTGGGGGCTTTGAGCCTCTCTTTTTGTGTTACAATTTGGGGCCATATATTTGCTTTTAAGGATGTATTAAAAGTTATATTTTAAAAGTTATTAATTGTTAAATTTAGTTCATGTTTGTTTGGTACCTTGGTCCTTTGATCTTGATTAGGGATCTGGACAAACCTAATTGGTGACATTTTTAAAAAAAATCTCTGCCAAAAAATATACAAAAAAAAGAGGGGCCTGGCGATTGCCAGGACATAGGGGCTCCGCCCAAACATCCATACCCACTTCAGCTCCTATGTCCTGGCAAACGTGATTTCTCCATTCACATCGATCAGTCGATCATTGTGGAGGAGGACATCTTTGCCAGATTTATGATACAAAGTGTTTGCCAAAGCATATGAACTACAACACCTCTCCTCAGCTCATATGCCTGGGCAAACGTACCTGTACTGCGGAGAAGAAATCTCGTCCACCAGCGCCGCATACACCGACTTCACGTGTCTTCTGACAGCAGCGCAATGCTTCTCTCAGAATGCACATCAGTGCTGCAGCTGGTTGTTCGCTTGGTCCACCTAGAAGGTGAAAAAAAAAAAAAACAGGCAGCAACGCTATAAATTTATTAACATTAATTTTATATAATATTAGAAACAGAACATTAACTTTATTGAACATTTGAAACATGACTTGAACTTTTTTGCTTACCTGTGATTTTTATTATTTTTTTTCTTTAACTTAAGGCCTCATGCACACGGCTGTGGAACACGGCCGTGCACGGACCGTGGTATCCCGGCCTGCGATCCATCTGACAGCAGGAGCGCACGGCGTCACTGGTTGCTATGACGCCGTGCGCTCCTGCTGTCAGATGGATGCCAGGCCGGGATACCACGTGTGCATGAGGCTTTAGAGGATAAACCTCTCCTTCCCCATGGGACAATGTGCAAAGCGCAAATCACCCAGAGATGTGGCGAAGTACATTATGCACTTTGTCCCAGGTGAAAGGAGAGGTTTGTGGCAGCTCTGTGTGAAAGGGCCCGAAGACCCCTGTGTGCCTGTTCTGTGTCACGCAATCCCTACACTAATAGTGTACCTGTGTGTGGTACTTGCGGAAACACTCCCCTATGCATAGGGCAGGCTGGTCAGGACAGTCAGGACAAAAAAACGGTGGTGTCACGCCTTCTTCCAGCCCTGCTACAGACACGACATCTTTTTCTTGGGGAACGGTGGGTTGGGGTACCAGGAAAGACACTGGGGAAGTGTCTCTCATGTTGCCGGCTCACTACATCGGGGACTTGGGGCACAGAACCTCCTGGATACAGGAGTTCCGATTTGATCTCTTCCTGGAATTTAAGGAAGGATCCCGTTCTCCCAGCCTTACTGTAGAACGAAACTATTATATACAGCCAATTGAATCAAATATACAGACACCTTCTTATACCAGCGTCTGGTGCGGCGGGATACTAAATATGGAGCCAACATCTGGTCATTGAAGTCCACCCCTCCCATGTGAAGGTTATAGTCGTGGACAGAAAGGGGTTTTTCAATGACACTGGTTGCCCGTTCAATTTGTACAGTCGTGTCTGCGTGAATGGTGGACAGAAAGTAAACGTCCCTTGACCCTCCACTTCACCGCGAGCAGTTCTTGGTCACACAAGGCAGCCCCCCCCGTGCAAGTCGGGTATTAACAAGCCGTTGGTGGAAGCCCCGGCCACTAGGTCGCGTGGTGCCACAGCATTGAATTCCGACTAGATGTAAGTGCCGAAAGAGGGCCACACTTGTGTAAAAATTGTCCACGTATAAGTGGTACCCCTTGTGGAGTAAGGGTGATACCAGGTCCCAGACAATCTTGCCACTGCTCCTCAGGTAGTCAGGGCATCCGACCGGCTCCGGTTTTGAGTCTTTTCCCTCATAGACCCTAAAACGATATGTATAGCCTGTGGCCCTTTCACAGATCTTATACAATTTGACCCCGTACCGGGCGCGCTTGCTGGGGATGTACTGTTTGATGCCAAGGCGCCCGGTGAAATGTACCAAGGACTCGTCTATGCAGATGTTCTGATTGGGGACATACGCATCTGCAAATCTGGATGACAAATGGTCTATGAGGGGCCGAATTTTAAGCAGGGTGGCCTCTTGGATGACAGGTTTTATTGTCAGTGAAATGCATGAAGAGCATAATGACCTCAAAACGTGCCCTGTACATTGCAGCAGAGAACATGGGCATGTAATGTATTGGGTCTTTAGACCAATATGGCCGCAATACATTTTTTTTAGTTAGACCCATGCTGAGGATAAGGCCCAAAAAAAATTTTAACTCGGAAACTGTGACTGGTTTCCACCGGAAAGGCTGGGCATAGAAGCATTCCGGATTGGCGGTAATATAGTCTGTGGCGTAGTGGTTGGTTTCTGCCACAACTAAGTCATAAAGATCCGCGGTGAAGAACAGCTAAAAAAATTCAAGGGCCGATCTGAAATGAGCTGTCTCCATGCGAACTCCTGACTGGGTGGTGAAAGGGGGCAATATGGGTGCGGCGGAAGTAGGGGATTGCCAATTAGGGCTTGCTAGCACCTCTGGGAGACTAAGGGCTCTATGGGCCTGAGAACGCGGTGCCTGCGACAGGGGAGTTAGTGCACGTGCCACCGTACCAGCTTGAACTTCCCTTCTGGTGCTCGCCACTTCACCAGGGAATACGGCAGTGCTGGTAGAAGGTCCAGGATGTGCTGCGCTGCTGGTGTATGCCGCACCATAAAAAAGGTCAGCGCTAGCACCACTCTGCTGCATATGAGGCTCATCACGCGGGGTATGCGAAACACTGACATGGGGTCGGGTACGCCTGACCATAGCAGGGACCTCAACCTCGTCATCTTCGCTAGCGGTTAGAGTGCCACTGCTGTCTACAGGTTCATATTCTGAACCACTGGATTCAGCGGGTGAAGCATCCCCATCGCTTTCATTCATCACAGCCAGAATTCTGTAGGCCTCTTCAGCAGAATACCCCTTTTTTGCCATTTTGGAGTATCTTCTGAGACTACCCAGGAAAAAGAGCACACCTGCCTAGTAAAAAGGAGTGTTTGCAAAGTAACGCTGCGATCACTAATAAAGATCCAAAAACTCAAAAGTGATCTTTTATAGCGGCGCAGCGATTTTACAGTGTTTTTGCAGTGATCAGAAAAAAAAAATTTCTGTCACTGCGGTGGAGCGGACTGAAAGCAAGTGTGCGCACAAGATCAGGCCTAATCGGGCGAACACTGCGTTTTTTGTAGAGCCTAAGGTGACCCTAATGTACTAATATAGATCTGATTGCAATCAGTCTTGATCAATTTCAGATACTATATTAGTATTAGTGCTGATTAGCGACAGCGATGACGCTAATCAGCAACTAATCAGTGACTGCGGTGCGATGGGCTGGGCGCTAACTACCTAACAAGTAGATAACTACCTGGCGGTGATTAGGGGCCCTTACAGGGGGGTGATCAATGACAGGAGGGTGACAGGGAGGTGATTAGGGGGTTTATATGGGGTGATCAGTGGGGGGGGGGGGTGATACTAAGGGGTTAAAAAGTGACAGGGAGGGGGTGCGGTGTAGATGTGGTGATTGTTGCTACTTACAGAGCTGCCTGTGTCCTCTGGTGGTCGATCCAAGCAAAAGGGACCACCAGTGGAGCAGCAGCAGGTATATCAGACGCTATTTTGTAAATAGCGTCTGATATACACTTTTCATTGGTTGATTTAAAAAATTACAGCCTGCCAGCCAATGATCACGGCTGGCAGGCTGTAGTTTCACTTCTCAGCTCTGCGTCACAGCGAACTAGCGCACGCGCGCGTGCGTGCGTTTACATGAAATCGCAGGTCTCACGAGATGACGCCGATAGGCGTGATTGAGACCTGAGACTGCCACCTTCCCGCACGCCTTTCAGTGTTAGCGTGACAGGAGGTGGTTAAAATGAACCAGGCATGGATCCCACAGGAATTGTCCATACCTTGTGCAGAATAGACATTTATACCCGCCTCAACCATACATTCTTGTACTCCAGTGCACGTAATCATTGAATCCTTTTTTTTTATTTGTACCATTATCTTGGGGGCTACCCCAATTTTAAAAACCAAATAAAAAAATAATAATAAAATAAAACCTTTTAAGATACACCCCCCCTCCACCTTCTCCTCCTTCTCCTTCATCGCCGCTTCCACCAACAACACAACATTCCTTCGAGTTGCTGGTTAATAATGTTTCATTTTTATATTTTTTTATTTTAAGTTATTTTCCTATCCACATTTGTTTGCAGGGCACTTACCCAAATTTTGCTGCCTTTTGCAGCCCTATATTCCTTACCAGGACTTTGTTACTGCCATATTTGTGCCCAAAAGTTCAGGTACACATTTACTTCATTGGTGGGTGACATAAAGCCTGTGTTGCCGTGAACAAACCTCTCCTCTGTCTGGGTGCCAAGGGCATACATTTCTGAAAATCGCCTGTTCCATTGGTGGGTGAAATTAACCTATTTTTGCTGTGAATGAACCTCTCCTCTGTTTGGGTGCCAGGGGCCTACATTTCTGAAAATCGCCTGTTCCATTGGTGGGTGACAGTAACCTTTTTGCCATGAATGGACCTTTCCTCTGTCTGGGTGCCAGTGGCCTAACTTACTGAAAATCGCTTGTTCTATTGGTGGGTGACATTATCCTCTTATTGCCGTGAATAAATCTCTCCTCTGTCTGGGTGACAGGGGCTTACATTTCTGGAAATCGCATGTTGCATTGGTGGATGACATGAAGCCTGTTTTGCCGTGAATGAACCTCTCCTCTGTCTGGGTGTCAGGGGTCTACATTTCTGAATATCACCTGTACCATTGGTGGGTGACATTAACCCAGTTTTGCCAGTGATAAGCCCCTGCTGTGCATTGCTGGCAGGAAACCAAATTTTGGTTTCAATTTTGGTTACATTTAAATATACTGAAATATTCATTTTGTTTGAAATAACATTGTTTATCGCTAGTAAACAGAAAATTGATATTAAAAGGAAATTTAAAGGGAATTTGTCACCATGAAAATACAATGTAAGCTTGGTATTACACATTTTGTGAGGGAATTTTTTACAGGTTCACCTAATGGGACGGTTTATGTTATATATTTATAGAGCGGGCTGGAGTTTTCACTGGTGCGAGTGCACCCTGCCTTGATAGCAGGGGCTCAGCTGTCAGTGACAGCCGGCCCCTTGCCGCTGATTGGATGGTCACAGCTCCTGCACCTGCCCGATCAGCCCGCCATACCTGTACAGCTCTGGGACTCAAGTCAAGTCCTGCAGTTCCGTATAGGAACGACACTGGTATCCTACAGGTTAATAAGTCTGGTCCTTTCCCATCCATATTTGGGCCCCTTGTAAATTTCTGCCCTGGCACTGGCTGGCAGCAGCCTTGTGACTCAACACCCCTCCTTCCAACTGAAAATTCAAGGCAGCAGGGCCCTTAACTGAAAAAATACCTCTCTAGTCTGTCTAGTCTGCTGCCTCTTGCCTGCACACTGTTCTGCCACAGTGCCACTGTGACTGCACCACTCCTAACTGCCACACACCACAGTGCCACTGTGATTGCACCACTCCTAGCTGCCACACACCACAGAGCCACTGTGACTGCACCACTCCTAACTGCCACACAACACAGTGCCACTGTGACTGCACCACTCCTAACTGCCACACAACACAGTGCCATTGTGACTGTCTGTACCACTCCTAACTGCCACACACCACAGTGTTTTTTTTTTTTTTTTAACTGAAGCAGGCTCAGCTCGGCTGCAGTGTATCTGCAGAGACACTGTGACACACACAACACTGGTGAGGTGGTCACTTCACTAGAAGGCACAGGCCGCACAGCACAGCCGTTTTCATGCACAGGAGCACTAGAGCAAGCGGCTACAAAGAAGATGGGAGGTTTTCACAGCTGCAAGGTGAGCGTACAAGTGAGATGGCTTATCAGGGCGCGCACGCAGGGACAGATTAAGTATATCATAGACGGGGGGCTGCACATCGCTAATGTCAGCCAGTTTAATAGTGAAAATTCTAGTGACAGAAACCCTTTTAATGATTCAATGAATGGCAATGGCAGGATGCGCTAGCGCCGCTAGACTCTCAGTCAGAGGCTTCCGCCTTCCTCTGATTTCTGAACTCTCTCACAGTCCGCTGCCTGGAGGCAGGCAGGCATGGCAGCAACCCCCTGTATAGCTGACAGCCTGACACCCAGTGCAGACCGCCTGCCCCCCCCCTCCCCCGCCTGCTCCTAGGCATGCCACTGCTACAAGCAATCATCTTTATGTCTATGTAAAAGATGTGACTAAATATATATGAGCATCTTCTTATTTGTCCCTTGGCTGCAAGGCATGTTTACACTGGGAAATTGGGAATGGATATTCAAATGAATAGTTGGCCAATGATTAGCCCAAGTAATATAGTCTTTAGGTATAAATGCAGCCGAGCTAAACTTGATGGTTAACGCATTAAGTAAAGAATGACATTTCAATTTGTGTTGAAGGCGAATATTCGAAAAACGAATTTTTTCGCAAATATCGGCACTTTGCGATTTTGAGAATATTTCAAATATTGCGCTATATATTCGTAATCACGAATATTCGTTTTTTTACACAGTACACATTACAATGCACATTACAGTGAAGTGCCAATAATCGCATCGCAATAAAAAAAAAACGCCTTATGAATATTCACACCACTCACTGATTGGAGAGCAAATAATCGTAACGCGATTTTTCATTGCGATGCGAATATCGGCACTTCACTGATCCCTCCCTTCTTAGTTTGGAAACTGCACCATGCCCCTTTCTCGCATGCGATTTTTACATTGCGATTATCGCAATGAATGTTAGTAATCGAATATAGCGACTTCGCGAATATTTGATGAATATTCGCCCATATATTAGTCAAATATCGCGAAATCTAATATAGCCGATGTTGCTAATCACTAATTTCAATGGCTTTTGTCACGAGATAACCAAGATGACACTGTGCCATGTGTTATCAGAGTCAAGTTTAGCTCGGCTACATCTTGTATGAATAGTTCATACAACAGAGTATCTGCTTTAAATTTAAGAGAAGGCACCAACCATAATGTACTTGCAGACCACTGGGTTCTAAATCTGATACTGGTTAGGTCAAGAGTAGTGATGAGTGGACCTGTGGATGTTCGGGTTCAATGGGTTCGGCCTAAATTTGTTTCAAAGTTTGGTTCAGGTCCCAAATTTGACCCCGAACAACAAACCCCATTGAAGGCAATGGGGAACAAAACTTTGGGGCTGCAAAATGGCTGTGAAAAAGTCATAGAAATGGCTAGAGGGCTGCAAAATGGGGGTAAGAGCAGTACAGTTGTGCACAGGGAAAAATGACTTAAATAACAAAATACATAAAATGAAAAAATCTTAAACCAGGAGGCAGGGTCCAAGTGGAGTAGGAAGTTGTTGAGGAGACGGAAGAGGCAGAGGAGGTAGCCAACTTTTTTCAAATTGTTTATTTTTATTTTTTATTTATCTTCCTTTTTTTTTTGGTTTGTAAAGGCCCCAAAACATTGGGAAATAGCAAAGAGAACACACACTGCGCTGGAGTATAACAATGACAGCGTGTGGTTGGTATACTTTTCTACTCTGCCAATATAACAAAAAATCTTGAGCCAGGAGGTGGAGGTCTGAGTAGAGGAGTAGGCAGATGTGGCAGTGTAGGCGAAAGAGACAGAGGAGGCAGGTGAGGTAGCCAACATTTTTTTTATTTATTTAGTTTTTTATTATTTTCTTTTTATTGTTTTCTTTTGTTTTGTTTTTTTGGTTTGTGGAGGCCCTAAAACATTGGGAAATGGCAAAGAGAAAGCACAAACTGCGCAGGAGTATAACAATGGTTGGGTGAGGCTGGTATACCTCTCTACTCTGCCCAAGGTATGGACAAGTCCTGTGGGATCCATGCCTGGTTTATTTTACTGAACATGAGCTTGTCCACATTGTCTGTGGATAGACGAATTCACGTCCATGATCACCCCCCGCAGTCCTAAACACATGTTCAGACAATATACTTGCCACAGGGCAGGCCATAAACTCCAAGGCATAAAGGGCTAGCAGAAGTTAAATAGGGCAGTCCCATTAGTCAGTACGTACAGACATGTGCACACGTACTTTTCCACCACATTGCTGAAACGCTGCCTCCTGCTAAGACAGTCTGTATCAGATGGTGGTGCTGGATGTTGAGGCATGTTGACAAAACTTTTACACATTTCAGCCATGCTAACCTTCCATTCTGAGGTGCTGGCAGTGCCCCAGCTTCGTTGGCGACTTCCTCCTCTGCCTCGTGCTTCCACTGAGCCACTGCTGTCAGCTGGGAATGCCATCAGTAGCGCATCTTCCAACGTACGCTTGTACTCGCACATCTTCCAATCACGCTCCAGTGACGGAAGTAAGAACGGCACATTGTCCTTGTAACTGGGATCCAGCAGGGTGGCCACCCAGTAATCACACTGGTAACAATGAAGGAAGCGGTCATTGCGCAGGCACTGCAGCATGTAGTCATTTATGTGTGCCAGGCTGCTCAGAGGCAACAATGAGCTGTTGTTGGTGGGAGGTTTATTGTCTGTATCTTCTGTATCCCCCTCAGCCATGCTCCATTGATGCCCGTGAGCCGATTTGGATGCCACCCTGCTGTGAACGCGGTTCCCCCTCCTCCCCATCATCATACAGTGCCCTGGCTGGACAGTTGTGTACCTGTCACCTGGTGGTGCAGGAACCCACCCTCTAAGCCACGTGTGGATGACTGGACTGATAACCATAAGAATGATCCCTGTTCCTCCTCCCCTTTCTTCTGTGCCACATCCTCATCCATCACCGCCTGAAGCATTTTTTCAAGGAGAAATAGAAGTTGGATAGTAATGCTGAGGACAGTGTCATCAGTGCTGGCCATGTTGGTGGAGTACTCAAAACAGCTCAACATGGCACACACATCCCGCATGGAGGCCAACTCAGTGGTGGTGAAGTGGTGCTGTTCCGCAGAGCAACTCACCTGTGTGTGCTGCAACTGAAACTCCACTATCGCCTGCTACTGCTCGCACAGTCTCTCTAGCATGTGCAAGGTGAAGTTCCACCTTGTGCGTATGTTGCATATGAGGCGTTAAGCAGGAAGGCAGAAGCTATGCTGCAGTGCAGACAGGCCAGCAGCAGCAGAGTGGGAATGCCCAAAGTGCACACAGACAGCCACCATGTTCTGCAGCAGCTCTGAAATCTCGGGGAAATTTTTCAGGAACCTCTGCACCACCAAATTCAGCACATGCGCCAGGCTAGGGATGTGTGTTAAACCGGCCAGGCCCAGTGCTGCTACGAGATTTTACCCGTTGTCGCACACCACAATGCCGGGCTTGAGGCTCAGTGGCACCAACCACGCATTGGTCTGTTCTTCCATGCCCGCCCACAGCTCCTGCGCGGTGTGGGGGTTTCTCCCCCAAATATGAGTTTCAGAGCAGCCTGCTGTTATTTCCCCCTTGCTGTGCTGAAGTTGGTGGTGCAGGTGTTCTATTGACATGATAAGGAGGAGGAGGAACAGGAGGAGGCAGAGTAGGATGCAACAGGAGGCACCAAGAAACGTCCTGAAATCCTCGGTGTTAGTAAGACATGCGCCAAACCACATTCCATCTCAGACCCAACCACCGCTACATTTAGGCCTCTTTCAGACGAGCGTGTCCAGATTAGGTCCGGATGCGTTGCCGATACGTTCAGTGAAAACTGTGCGATTTTGCAGGCAAAGCCATTCAGTTTTTTCCACGCGGGTGCAATGCGTTTTGATGCGTTTTTCACGTGCGTGATAAAAAACTGAAGGTTTACAAACAACATCTCCTAGCAACCATCAGTGAAAAATGCATCGCACCCGCACTTGCTTGCGGATGCAATGCATTTTTCACGCAGCCCCATTCACTTCTATGGGGCCAGAGCTGCGTGAAAAACGCAGCATATAGAACATGCTGCGATTTTCACGCAACGCAGAAATGATGCGTGAAAAACAACGCTCATGTACACAAACCCATTGAAATGAATGGGTCAAGATTCAGTGCGGGTGCTATGCGTTCATGTCACGCATTGCACCCGTGTGGAAAACTCGCTCGTGTGAAAGGGGCCTTACTGGTCCACGTATTGGTGGTAATGTGGACCTTGCCACTGATGGTGTTGCGTAGCTGGGAACCACGTACCATAGGACAGCCACTGTTAGTAAGTTTTTAAAACTGTCCGTCTCAGCCAGCACTTCAAATGCAAATCAAAAGGCCAGAAATTTGGAAATGCTGGCATTCAGGGCCAGGGTTCACAGGTGCGTAGGGGGGTAACTTCCTCTTTCTCTTCAGTGTTTGGGGGATGGACAGCTGAATGCTTCCATGGGACAGTGTGGAGATGTTCGGTGACACTGGTGGTAGTGGTTATGGTGGTGTTGCTGTCACATCCTCACTTTGAGGGGTGCCAGTTGACCAGTCACTCCAGAGGGGGAGGAAGAGGCCGAGACCGCATCAGAAGAGGGAGCAGGAGCAGCCTCAGACCTTTCATGGTTTTTCAGGTGTCTACTCAACTGCAGCTCGTCCTTTGCATTTAGATGCCTGGTCATTCAGATGATGCTCAGGTTTAGAATATTTTTGCCTCACTTCAGGCTCTGAGTGCACAACATGCAAACCACCCGTGTCTTGTCGTTAGAACATTTCCTGAAGAACTGCCACGCCAGGGAACACCTTTGAGCAGGGATTGGTGTGCTCAGTCGCTTGGCACGGTGAGCACCAGCAGGCGAACTGCACATGTGACTTAAATGACCTGGACCTCCTTATCCTCTATATCATCGCTCACCCCTGCCCTCCTTGCCAGTCTGCACAGTGCAGAAAGCCACAGCTGTTGACACCTGTGTTTCGTAATCATCAGAGACGTGCTGCAGCGGCCTTCCTACATCCTCACCCTCAAACATAAGTGGTTGGGCATCAGTGCACTCAATCTCTTCCACTTCTGGGGCAGGGCTAGGTGAATGGGCCATGGAAACCAATCCAGCACAGTCAAAAAAAATCATAAGTGACTGCTGCATGATTTAAGGCTTAGAATGCTCGGACAGATCAACAAAGTCCTGTCCCTATAGCAGGAGTTCCACCACCACCAACAACACCCCGGCCACGTCCCCTATTTGATGCTTCTCATTTTTTTTACGGTCACCCAGCAAATTGGCTGACAGACGAACAATTGTATTTCTGTGTCACGGGTGCAAATGAAGTGTTTTGGCTATAGGTCAACAACAGAATTAACAGAAAGATTAACTACTGTATTTCCATGTCACGGATGTAGATGAGGTGTGTCTCACTCCCAAAAAAGGCTTTATGTAAGCGACACAATTAACAGACTGATCAACTCTTCTATAACAGTAAGGCAGATGAAAATTGGTGTTCTGAACACCCAATTCACTTTATGTCACCGACACAATTAACAGACTGATTATTGTTTTTTCATGTAAGTGATGTAGATGAGGTGTATCTCCCTGCCAAAAAAGGCTTTATGTCACCGACACAATTAACAAAAAAAACTATATTGATTTAACAGGTTATTTCAATTTTACAGGTTGTGTAAAATATGTACAGTATAAATGATAAAGTAAAAAAAAAGCAAATGTCATAAATCGCATTTTCTATATTTGTGATGATTTTTTTTTTATATATACACATTACAAAGTCATTTATATGTGCTCTCAAATAGCACCAAAAGTGCAACTATTCCCACATAAAACTAGACCTTATACAGCCATGTCAATTAAAAAATCAAAAAGTTAAAAGGGTTGTCTTGTCTAACTTCAGCAAATGGCATTTATCATGTAGAGAAAGTTAATACCAGGTACTTACTAATGTATTGTGATTGGCCATATTTCCTCCTTTGCTGGCTTAATTAACTTTTTACATAACAATATAACGTGGTCTCAAAAAGCAGAAAATGCTCAACCCCATATGCAGTTGTGCATTTCTAACCAGGGGAGCAAATCCTGCACATGTGGTCCTTTGCTAATGCCGATCCCCAGCAAGAAATGCATACAATGGAGGATGCCCGCAGCGGACCACAAGTGCTACGTAGACATCCTACACTGGGGATTGCCATTAGCAACGGACCACATGTGCAGGATTTGCTCCCCCGGTTATAAATACACAACTGCATATGGGGTTGAGCATTTTCTGCTTTTTGAGACCACGTTATATTGTTATGTAATTTGTATATGTATGTCTGGAGGTGTATAAACTCAAATTTTTTTTACTAACACACAGCGGGGCATTTTTTGTACTGGCTCACATTATAAAGAGAACTATTACTACAGGGGCATTATGGTGGGCTTTATTACACCTGGGGGACTGTGGAAGCATTATTGCCATACTTCTGGGACACAATTACTGTTGGGGGCACTGTAAGAGCACTATTACTACTAAGTGCACTCTGGCACAGAATTATTACTATTGTTGGGATTTTGGGACTATTACCGTGGGGGCACCCTGGCACAGTATCCGCTTAGCACAGTTATTTTTGGGGGACATTATGGTTACACTATTCGTGTCAGGGACACTATTTGCTGGGTGCAGTTTTTTTTTTAGAGCATTGTGTTCCAATAATTATTGAAAGGGGGGGCTATCTGTGTGTAACTAGTATTTTTAGGGGGTTTGTCAGTTTATGCAGTATAGTTTGGGGGGCGCATGATGGGATGTTGAGAAGGTGGGAGGATAATGGAAAAGTAGGAAACTAAGATGTCAAACTCTGCAGAGAGAAGAGATGGCTGAAAGAAATCATCATGGCGGTGTGGTCTGAATGGAGAAGATTAAGAAAGGGAACATCTACATCAAAGGAGACGTCACTGGATGTAAGAGGTATGTGGGGCTGTATTTGGCTACTTTCACAACTGCGTTAGTGATTCTGGCAGGCTGTTCCGGCAGAGAACAGCCTGCCAGAATTCAATGGATCTGGCACTGCTGGATGCAGACTGAATGCCCGCCGCCTCAATCAACTACAATGGGGTACGGCAGAGATCCACAATCTGGAGGGGGTTCGCTCATTTGATGTTCGCCCTGTTGGTAAATTTTCCTAGAAACTGTCCTGCCTGTGAAGTCTGCATCATATCACTCAGCTCTGGGTGGGACTCACAGTCTCCTCCCTCCTCCCATTGCATGTGTGGTTTCACACTGGAGGCAACTGGGAGCTGTTTTCTATGAGTTGGACCTTACACTTCAGTAATTCGCCCACTGGTCCCTGGTACTGCCCATATGGCACAGGTAGGTTAGCGTTAGGTCCCGCGTCACTTGAGATACCTTGACGGGGTTCGCGGGCTCCGGTATGTCCTTCATATAAGGATATATTGGCTAAAGTCTCATTTTAACATCACTGTGAGGGTTTAGTCAGAATTTGTTGATTGCATCCACCACAGTTAAATATCAATTCCCACTTATTTCTGTAAACTAACCCTGTGCTGATTATCTAACAGGGAAAATGTATTCATTAAATCCATCTGTTAGATTATAGGGGGACAAATTCCCTTTTTTTGGCGATCAAGTACCCTTGCGGCCTGTAGTGCATACCTGGCAGTGAAAATATTTCAATTACATTAGTCTGCTACATATTTGTGTGACCTAAAGTGATTTCTTTTCTTTCTCACACTGGCACTGCATATCTGACAGTAAAATAAAACCAGTAAATACTGCTGTTTCATTGTCAGTTGACAAATTCCCATTTTTTGTGCTAGAAAGTAAATTTTTTTACCGTTAAATACTGCATTTACATTTTTTGTTTAAAAACACAAACTTTTTGCGCTAGATAGTACATTTGCGGCCAGCGCTGCATTTCTGACATTGAAGAAATACAATTAATACAATTGTGTGTGAAAAAAAACACCTTTTCTAGGTCATAAAGTACCTTTGCAGCCTGCACTGCATAGCAGACAGGGCAATAATTTTCAATAATTTGTCTGTTCAATTGTTGGGTGACATTAGCCCATGTTTTTCTGTTTTATACCCCTACTCTACATAGCAGACAGGGCAATAATTTTCAAAAATTCGTCTGTTCCATTAATGGGTGACATTAACCTATTTTTGCCATAAAAAAACACCTGCACTGCATAGGTGACAGGGAAATAAATTTCTACAATTGGTCTATTAAATTGGTGGTTGACATTGAACCATTTCTGCAGTATACAAACCCCTGCTCTGCATAGGTGACAGGGACCTACATTTCTAAAAATCATATGTTGCATTGGTCGGTGACATTAACCCAGTTTTCCATGTACAAACCGCTGCTCTGCATAGGTGACAGGGACCTAAATTTGTAGAAATCGCATGTTACATTCTTGGGTGACATTTTACAATTTTTGCCGTATACAAGCCCCTGCTCTGCATAGGTGACAGGGACCTAAATTTCTAAAAATTGTCTGTTCCATTGTTGGGTGACATTTACCCAGGTCTGCCGGTGAAAAACCCCTGCTCTGCATTGCTGACAGGGAACTAAATTTAGTCCAAACGTCAGTTACTTTGGTGGGTGACCGCAAAAAATGAGGAGAGCGTCAAAAAAGGGACGTGGCCCTGGTCGTGGTGCTGCTGGTGCAGGAACAGGACGTGGTCAATCTGTGCCAGCTACACACCCAAATGAAACACTTTCCTCAGGTGCACGTAGACGACAGAGCTTTTAGCGTTATTTAGTAGGCCCGAATGCTGCTCTAAGAATGGTGAGGCCAAAACAAGTACAGTCGCAAGTAGATTGGGTGGCTGATAGTGCCTCCAGTACCATCACATTGTCTCCCACCTGGTCCACTGCTGAAAGCTCAGAGTTGGCACCTGCAGGCCATGGGCATCTATCTAGCACCTCACCCCCTTGTAAATAAGCCATGCAGTCTGAGCTCCAAGTCATGCACAGCAGTGTCTTATGCTTTTTGATGACACTGCCCAGCAGGGTTTCCCAGGGCCATCCACCTAGCCCTGCCCCAGAAGTGGAAGAGATTGAGGGCACCAATGCCTAACCACTTACATTTGAGGATGAGGACATGGAAAGACCACCGCAGCATGTCTCAAATGATGACGAAACACAGGTGCCAACTGCTGCGGTTTTCTGCACTGTGCAAACCAACAAGCATGGCTGGGGTGAAGACTGGGTGGAAGATGATGTGGAGGACGATGAAGTCCTAGAACCCACATGGAATGAAGGTCATGCGAGTGACCTGTGCAGTTCGGAGGGAGAGGTGGTAGTCGCACAGAGCCACTAGCACAGCAAAAGAGGGCGCAGGGTGCAAAAGCACAGCGGCCGTCCCCTAGACAGTATGCCTGCTACTGCCCACCGCACCCAGGGACCGAGCACAACAAAGCCGGCTCCAAGGAGTTCCCTGGCGTGGCAGTTCTTCAGACATTGTGCATAAGACAAGACACGAGTGGTTTGCACGCTGTGCAATCAGAGCCTGCAGTGAGGCATAAACGTTCTAAACCTGAGCACAAGCTGCATGACCAGGCATCTAAGTGCAAAGCACGAGCTGAAGTGAAGTAAACACCTCCAAAACTCAGGCTCCTCCTGCTCCCTCTTCTGCTGCAGTCTCGGCCTCTTCCTTGACCTCTGGAGGGACAGTGGCACCGGCCAACCCACAAACAGAGGGTGTGTCAGCAACGCCACCACGTCCATCACCTTCAACAAGCAGCACCACAATGTCCCATGGTAGCGTTCAGCTGTCTATCTTCCAAACACTAAAGCGAAAGAGGAAGTACCCCCCTACCCACCCGCGATCCCTGGCCCTAAATGCCAGCATTTAAAAATTCCTGGCCTTTGAAATGCTGTCATTCCGTCTGGTGGAGATAGAGTTTCAAAAACCTTATGGCATTGGCTGTCCTACAGTATGTCGTTCCCAGCCGCCACTACTTTTCCAGGTGAGCCATTCCTTATCTGCACAAACAAGTGGGGGACAAAATCAGGTGTGCACTGCGCAACGCCATCTGTGGCAAGGTCCACATAACTACCGATACGTGGACCAGTTAGCACCGGCAGTGACGTTATATCTCCCGAACAGCACCTGGGTAAATACCTTCCTACCAACTTCAGCACAGCCAGGGGGAAACGACAGCAGGCTGTTTTGAATCTCACCCCACACCGTTCAGGAGCTGTGGACGGGCATGGAACAACAGACCGATGAGTGGTTGGTGCCACTGAGCCTCAAGCCTGGCCTGGTGGTGTGTGATGGGTGAAATCTCGTAGCAGCTCTGGGCCTAGCCGATTTGATGCACATCCCTTGCCTAGCGCATGTGCTTAATTTGGAGGTGCAGAAATTCCTGAAAAACTACCCCAATATGTCAGAACTGCTGCAGAAATTGCGGGCTGTCTGTTCGCGGTTTCGGCGTTCTCACCCTGCTGCTGTAACTTCGGCCTTCCCGCTCACCACCTCATATGCGACCTGCCCACAAGGTGGAACTCTACCGTGCACATGCTGGAGAGACTGCGAGCAGCAGCAGGCGATAGTGGAGTTTCAGGTGCAGCACGCATGGGTGAGTCGCTTTGCGGAACAGCACCATTTCACCGCCACTGAGTGTGGCACAATTGTTCAGCTAGGGCACAGTTCTGGAGGATGAGGAGGAGGAGGATGAGAAGGAGTAACAGTGTTGACCGAAGGTTGGCACACAAAGCAGTTCATGGGCATCACTTGTGCATGGCTGGCGGGATACAAAGGACACAGACGATACACCTCCCACAGAGGACAGCTTATCCTTGCCTCTGGGAAGCCTGGCACACATGAGCGACTACATGCTGCAGTGCCTGCGCAACGACCACCGAGTTTCCCACATTCTAACTTGTGCTGATTACTGGGTGGCGATCCTGCTGGGTCCTCATTACAAGGACAATGTGCCGTCCTTAATTCCCTCACTGGAGCGTGATCGGAAGATGCGTGACTACTAGCGCATGCTGGTAGACACGCTGCTGATGGCATTCCCACCTGACATTGGTGGCCCAGTGGAAGCATAAGGCGAAGGCAGAGGAGGAGGAAGAGGTTGCCAATGCAGCCGGGGCACCGCCAGCACCTCAGAAGTCAGGGTTAGCATGGCTGAAATGCGGAAAAGCTTTGTCACCATGCCACAACAACCAGCACCACCAGTTGATATGGAACATCTTAGCAGGAGGCAGCATTTCAGCAACATGGTGGAGCAGTATGTGTGCACACGCCTAAACATACTTACTGATGGGTGTGCCCCATTCAACTTCTGGGTCTACAAATTGGGCACATTACCCGAGCTTGCCCTTTACGCCTTGGAGGTGCTGGTCTGCCCTGCAGCTAGTGTATTGTCTGAATGTGTATGTAGCACAGCAGGGGGTGTTATCATAGACCAATGTGGACAAGCTCATGTTCATTAACCCCTTAAGGACATAGGACGTATGGGTACGCCCTAATGTCCGAGTCCTTAAGGACACAGGACGTACCCATCCGTCCTGAATAAAATCGCTTCTAAAAAAAAATATCGGGCTAGAAACATGGTTCCTGCTGCGATCGTGCAGCAGGAACCATGTTCAAATGCCTAGGGGGGTCCTGTGACCCCCCCCCCATATCGGCGGTCGCTGCAAACCGCATGTCAATTCAGACCTGCGGTCTGCTTTGCTTTGTGCCATCTCTGATCAAAGAGTTAATGCCCCCAAAGTTGTAAATTTTAACCCCCCCTGCAGCCCCCAATCATATTGTGGCTGCGGGGGTGCAGGGGGGGTTGTTGCGGGAGGCGGGCGGTGTGGCAGGCGGGATCTCGATTGCGATCCCCCGCCCCCCTCCTCAGTAATTTTCCCTGGTGTCTAGTGGATCTATTAGAGTGTCAGCACATTGCTGACACTCTGATAGAAACGGCTGGCATCTTGATCAGATGCCAGCCGTTTAACCCCGTCCATACCGCGGTCCGGTTAACAGGGAGAGAGCTCTCTCCCTCTCCCATCGGGGGGCTGCTGTGCCTTTGCAGCCCCCCGACAGGATGGGATCGCAGAGAGAGGGAGTTCCCCTCCCTCCCCATCCATCACCCGCTGCTCTCTTATGGCAGTGGGTGATGGTTGCCATGGAAGCAGGATGCTTTCAGAAGCGTCCTGCTTTCCATGGTGCTGAAAGTCTGAATAGACCTGCTAAAGGTCTATTCAGACTTTGTAAAGTAAAAAATACAGCACAGTGCACTATATAGTGTACAGTACTGTATTATACAGACACCAGATCCATTGGATCTAAAAGAACAAAGTGGGTCTGGGTCAAAAAAAAAATGTAAAAAAGTGAAAAAAAGTAAAAATGAAAAAAACACATATCACTGAATTAAAAAATAAATAAAAAATACACTACACATATTAGGTATCGCCGCGTCCATAAAAACCTGCTCTATAAAAATATCACATGACTAAACTCCTCAGGTGAACGCCATAAAAAATAAGCCATTTTTTGGAACCTTACATCACTAAAAGTGTAATACAAAGCGATTAGAGATGAGCGAACTTTAAAAAAAAGTTCGGCGTTCGGGTTGTGGTAACTCGCACATCCTGTTATGGATTCCACTATCGCGGCATATGGAATCCATAAGGGGCGGCTGCCACCAACCCGAACTGTTGAACAGCCGAAGGACCTGGGGTGATGTCACCGTCATGTGATCAGTGTAGGGGGCGTGGCTCAGCACTGGATTTGATCCAGTGCTGTTCAACAGTTCGGGTTGGTGGAAGCCGCCCCTATGGATTCCATATGCCGCGATAGTCCGCGGTAGTGGAATCCATAACAGGATGCGCGAGTTACCACAACCCGAACGCCGAACTTTTTTTTAAAGTTCGCTCATCTCTAAAAGCGATCAAAAACGACGTATGCCACCCAAAATAGTACCAATCAAACCGCCATCTCATTCCGCAAAAAATGAGTCCCTACCTAAAACAATTGGCAAAATAATAAAAAAAACTATGCCTCTCAGACTAAAACATGATTTTTTTTTGTTTCAAAAATTCTTTTTAGTGTTAAATGTAAAAAATAAACTAAAAAGTAGACATATTGGGTATCTCCACATCCGTAAGACTCTGCTTTATGAAAATATCATATGACCTAACCCCTCAAGTAAACATTGTAAAAAAAAACTTTGTCAAAAAGCCATTATTTTGTCACCTTACATAACAAAAAGTGTAATAGCAAGCGATCAAAAAGTTATATGACCCACCAAATAGTGCCAATCTAACCATCACCTCATCCCGCAAAAACTATACCCAACCTGAGACAATTGCCTAAAAACTGAAAAATATATGGCTCTCAGACTATGGAGACACTAAAACATGTTTTTTTTTTTGTTTCAAAAAGAATATTATTGTGTAAAATCAAATAAATAAAACAAAGGTATACATATTAGGTATCACTGCGTCCGTAAGGACCTGCTCTATTAAAATATAACATGACCTAACCCTTCAGGTGAACGCCGTAAACATAAAAAATAAAAATGTTGTAAAAAAAAAAAAGCAATTTTTTGTCACCTTACATCACAAAAAGTGTAATAGCAAGCGATCAAAAAGTCATATGCACCCCAAGATAGTACCATTCAAACCACCATCTCATCCCGCAAAAAAAGAGCCCCTACATAGGACAATCGCCCAAAAAAATAATAATATGGCTCTCAAACTATGGAGAGACTAAAACATGATTTTTTTTTGTTTTAAAAAATGATATTATTGTGTAAAACTTATATAAATAAATAAAAAGTATACATATTATGTATCGCTGTGTCCGTCACAACCTGCTCTATAAAAATAACACATGACCCAACCCCTGAACACATAAAAAAAATAAAAATAAAAAGGTGTCAAAAGCCATTTTTGTCACCTTACATCACAAAAAGTGTAATAGCAAGCTACCAAAATGTCATATGCAACCCAAGATAGTGCCAATCAAACCGCCATCTCATCCCGCAAAAAATGAGCCCCTACATAAGACAGTCGCCCAAAAAAAAAAAAAAAAATTATGGCTTTCAGAATGTGGAGTCACTAAAAAATCATTTTTTTAAAAAATGCTTTATTATGTAAAACTAAAACATAAAACCCCAAAAAGTTGACATATTTGGTATTGTCGCGTCCGTAACAACCTGCTCTATAGAAATAGCACACAATCTAACCTGTCAATTCAACGATGTAAATAACAAAAAATACAAAACGGTCCCAAAACGGCTATTTTTTTGCAAATTTTCCATTTTAATCCATTTTTCCAGCAACAAAGCAAGGGTTAACAGCCAAACAAAACTCAATATTTATTGTTCTGATTCTCTTGTTTGCACGAACACCCCATATGTGGTCACAAACTGCTGTATGGCCAAACGGCAGGGCACAGAAGGAAGGGAACGCCATATAGTTTTTGGAAGGCAGATTTTGCTGGACTGGTTTTTTTACACCATGTCCCATTTGAAGCCCCCCTGATGCACCCCTACAGTAGAAACTCCAAAAAAGTGACCCCATTTTGGAAACTACGGGATAAGGTGGCAGTTTTGTTGGTACTATTTTAGGGTAAATATGATTTTTGGTTGCTCTATATTACACTTTTTTTGAGACAAGGTAACAAAAAATAGAAATTCTGAAATTTCATCTCCATTTTTCAATAACTCTTGTGGAACACCTAAATGGTTAACAAAGTTTGTAAAATCGGTTTTGAATATCTTGAGGGGTGTAGTTTCTTAGATGGAATCACTTTTATGGAGTTTCTACTCTATGGGTGCATCGGGGGCTTCAAATGGGACATGGAGTCAAAAAACCAGTCCAGCAAAATCTGCCTTCCAAAAACCATATGGCGTTTCTTTCCTTCTGCGCCCTGCCGTTTGGCCATACAGCAGTTTACAACCACATATGGGGTGTTCATGCAAACTACAGAATCGGGGGAATAAATATTAAGTTTTGTTTGGCTGTTAACCCTTGCTTTGTTACTGGATTAAAATGGAAAATTTTCCAAAAAAATCGAAATTCTGAAATTTTATCTCCATTTGCCATTAACGCTTGTGGAAAACCTAAAGGGTTAATGATGTTTGTAAAATCAGTTTTGAATACCTTGAGGGGTGTAGTTTCTAGAATGGGGTCATTTTTGGGTGGTTTCTATTATGTAAGCCTCACAAAGTGACTTCAGACCTGAACTGGTCCCTTAAAAAAATGGTTTTTGAAAATTTCTGGAAAATTTCAACATTTGCTTCTAAACTTCTAAGCCTTGTAACGTCCCCAAAAAATGAAATGTCATTTCCAAAATGATCGATACATGAAGTAGACATATGGGGAATGTAAATCAATAACTTTTTTTGGCAGTATTACTATGTATTATAGAAGTAGAGAAATTGAAACTTGGAAAACCTTTTAACATTTTTGGTAAATTTGGTATTTTTTTATATATAAAAATGAAATTTTTCGACTTCATTTTATCACTGTCATGAAGTACAATATGTGACGAAAAAACAATCTCAGAATGGCCTGGATAAGAAAAAGTGTTTTAAAGTTATCACCACATAAAGTGACACTGGTCAGATTTTGAAAAAATGGCCTGGTCCTTAAGGTGAAATAGGGCCGTGTCCTTAAGGGGTTAAAATGAACCAGGCATGGATCCCACAGGACTTGTCCGTACCTTGTGCAGAACAGACATGTATACTGGCCTCACACAGTCATTGTTATACTCCAGCGCACTTTCTCTTTGTTTTATTTTATATATTCCACAATGGTTTGTGGTCTACCCAAATGAAATAAAAAAAAAATAAAAATTGAAAAAAAAAGTGTTGGCTACCTCCTCCACTGCCTACTCAATCTCCTACTCCACATGGACCTCCTCCTCCTAGTTCAAGATTATTATTTTTAATTTATTTTATTTTAAGTCATTTCCCTATCCACATTTGTTTGCAGGGCACTTGTCATGCTCTTACCTTTTTTGCTGCCTTTTGCAGCCCTCTAGCTCTTTCCATGACTCTTTTAGAGCCATTTTAGTGCCCCAAAGTTTGGGTCCCCATTGACTTCAATAGGGTTCATGTTCAAGTTCGGGTCAAGTTCGGGTCCCGAACTCGAACTTTGCGACGAAGTTTGGCCGAACCTGGCGAACCCGAACTTTCTGGTGTTCGCTCAACTCTAAATACTAGCTGTCAAACTAAAGCTACAGTCACACAGGCAAATATAGACTCTGCAAAAACCTGACCTTCTGAGTATTGAGCTCAACCCAACTGCAGAATATGTTGGCGCTATATAAATAAAGATTATTATTATTAAAATTGCCTGCAGTGGAGGCAAGCATGTCATAATTCATGTCGTGTCATCAATGTGAATTCCAAACAACTGCTTTTAAGGGGTTTTCCAGTTTCATGATACCGATGACCTATCCTCAGGACAGGTCACTTATAACAGATTGGTCTGATACTGAGCACCTCAGTCGATCAGCTGTTTGAAGGGGCTGTCGTGTTAATGTGAGTGCTGCATCCCCTTTGATGTTTTCCTGCACACCATGTACTTAGTGGGCTATAAACATTGTTCAGTTATTATCAATTATACTTTCAAGTATAAGTGCCCTTAGCACTTGAATTAAACGAACATAACCATCTCAGTCACATGTAAAAATAGTAGTATAATATGATATGTTTTGTTTTATTACAAGTGTTATATTGGAAGTTACTGTTTCTTGAATTGACTAGCACAATTAATTCACATATTAAGGTTACAAGACGCTAGTTAAGATGCATGGTTTACCATTCGAGCTGGATTTAGCTACTTGTGTTAGTATTTTTAAACTGAACATAAGTTTGCATGGCAGGTTTGTATTCACATTTTAACATGAGTTTTTACAAATCAGTGTTCTTGTTCTAAGCTGCATTACGCATTTCACTGGTGCAGTTATTTGTGGCAAAAGCGTTTAGTGGCCTATTTCAGTACAGAAAGAAAAATATACCGTATATACTCGAGTATAAGCCGAGTTTTTCAGCACGAAATTTGTGCCGAAAAACACAAACTCGGCTTATGCTCGAGTCATATACTCGAGACGGAGTGGGAGGAGGAGCTGGGGGCGGGCATTTGCGGCGGGAGAGCGCAGCATGACTGACTAATGTCACGTGCCTGCCCGGCCTGCTTTATGAATGAAGCAGGCGGCGCAGGCACGTGACGTCAGTCACGCTGCGCTCGCCCGCCCGGTCTGCCTGGAGGATTCAGTGCGGCATGTCAGGAGGTAAGGTATTTGAGGAGGGGGCAAGAATAATTGAATTTTAAAACTTTACAGGAGCGGTAATGGGGGGAAGGGGGGCTGTGGATGGCACTGTTATGGGATGAGGGGCTGTGGATGGCACTCTTATGGGATGAGGGGCTGTGGATGGCACTGTTATGGGATGAGGGGGCTGTGGATGGCACTGTTATGGGATGAGGGGGCTGTGGATGGCACTCTTATGGGATGAGGGGGCTGTGGATGGCACTGTTATGGGATGAGGGTGCTGTGGATGGCACTGTTATGGGATGGGGGGGCTGTGAATGGCACTGTTATGGGATCGGGGGGCTGTGAATGGCACTGTTATGGGATGGGGGGCTGTGGATGCCATCCACAGATCCCCCATAACAGTGCCATCCACAGATACCCCCCATAACAGTGACATCCATTTCCACCTCGGCTTATACTCGAGTCACTACTTTTCCCAGTTTTTTTAGGGTAAAATTAGGGGGGTCGGCTTATACTCGGGTCGGCTTATACTCGAGTATATACGATATATGCACATCACTGGTGCATTTATTTTTGGTAAAAGCGTTTACTGGTTTATTTCAGTACAAAAAGAAAAATATATTCGCAGTTCACTTCTGAAGTTATATGTGGTGAAAGCGTTCAGTGTCCTATTTCAGTCCAAAAAGGAAAAAAATGTATGCACTTCACAGTTGCATTTATTTGTGGTTAAAGAGTTTAAATGGCCTATTTCAGTACAAAACGAAAAATATATTTCACTTCCGCAGTTATTATTTCAGTACAAAAACAAGTTGCTGTTGGGAGCAGCGGTTCATTTCTGAGGCGTACTGCTAGTGCGGAGGTAATCCGAAGACCCTCTCTATCTCAATGCTCCATTATACGTGGTAAAATCTTTATTGAAGTATTTTGGTGGAAAAACAAATTGTATTCAGCGTTCAGCACTGCAGTTAAATGCGGTAAAATCTTTTGTGACGTATCTTGATGAACTTTGCGACTCTTCTGAGCTCAAAGCTATCTTGACACTTTGTCTTCTCATTGTCTATAGCTAGAGGCCTGTTCATACCAGGCAGGTTCCCCCAGAAGTATCTTGGTCGAGCGACACTCTGTCATTGTGCCATGCTGTTGCTTCCTCATGCTGCTACCACCTCCAAACTTTATGATTGTGCCATTCTGTGGCTTCCTCATGCTTCATGACTGGTCCACTATTTTGGCTTTCGGCCTGGCTGACATCATTTATTTGACACTTCTTCTGATCTGTCAGAAGGAAGAAAAAATGAGACGCATAACGGAACCTGTCTGTGTAGCAGCTTTAAGGCCTATATGGTCCCATCAGAATTGGATTATGATTTGGTAGCCAAAAGCAGGAGTGGGTAGAAAGCACAGAAGGCATTCAAATATTCTATTCACGTGTCATCTCTGTTTAAGATCTACTCCTGTTTTTTTTCCTTTCGCAATACTGATAGATTATTGAGCAAATGCTGACGAAGTGAAGGCGTATGCTCCACAGACAGGATTAGTTTTTTCTGGGTTATTCTTCTGACAGATCAGAGAATAGGGAAAATGAATCAGTGACATCAACACAAACTTACTGCCGACACCCTCTTCACTCTGTCGGGGGGCTCTACTTGTATAAGCATTTAATAAAACAGATTCTGTAGACATCTAAGTGGAATCAGCTGATGAGGCTGTAAAAGGAATGCGCTTCTTCTTGATGCTAACATCAACCTGTAAGGCTGAGTTGATACTTGAGATATTTGGCCAGTTTTGGCCCCGTCACTGCTCAAATAAGTGAAGTATGCAGTGATTCTAAGAGCGACACCTGTCATGTGCTTGTCATAGTGACTCACAGTATTGTTTCACTACCACAGCAGACTCCCTATGCGTGTTACTGCAAGGCACAGTGTGTTACACACCTATAAAGGCTCTCTGCAGCCCGTAAATAAATGTTTTTTTAACACGATTCGCCGCAAATAAAATCGTATCGACGCAAATTTTTCCGAAAAATTCGGTGAACCAGCCGAATAGAATTTTTGAAAAATTTGCTCATCTCTAATATTTATCCATATTGTTTTCTCCTGTTCCTTACTCTTGAATTCCCATACCTCTCACAATGATAATGTAGGATGCTTTAAAAATATCCCACTTTGTGTCTGTATTCTTATATTTGAGGACATTGTCCCACATCCTCAGCTCATCAAATTTTGCCTTCCTGTTCAGCCTTTTTGTGCCTACTTGAAGAAACACTCTTTTGAATGAAAATTGGAAGGTTATTATTTCATGGTCCCTATTTCCCAGGTGTCCCCCAACCTGCACAGCTGTTGCTCTGTCAGGTCTATTGGTTAATACTAAGTCCAGTATGGCTGTCCCTCAAGTCGGGTCCTGAACCAGTTGGGAAAGGTAATTGTCTTTCAGTTATTAACAAGAAATTATATTAAGTGGCTTATAAGAAATCAATATATTTTATTATTGATTTTATCACCATTTACCCACAGTGACTCCCCATTTCCTTAATTTACATCTGTCTGAAGTATAGACAATAGACAGGACTTTACATAGAGGCAAACTCCTCCCCTTTCCATTTTTTTTACCATCCTCTCTAAACAGACTGTTACCCTGTAAGTTAACCTTTCAGTCATAGCTATCATCCAGCCATGTCTCAGTTATTCCCACTATGTCATAGTCCTCTTCAGTCATTACTAATTGCAGTTCATCATCAGTTTTATTAGTCAGGCTTCTGGCACTTGTTAACATACAATTAAGGCCTCTTTCACATTTGCGTTGTGAGGATCTGGCATGCACTTCCGTCGCCGGAAATGCCTGTCGGATCCGTCACAACGCAAGACAACTGAAAGCATATTTGTAGTGTACGGGAGTTGTGATGCCCGACACTACAAAAGGGTCACTTGGGTGCTGTCGTTCCCCTCATCTGTGGGGAGATTGGTTGTATACATATTGTAATGTCATTTACCGTTAATGTGCTTCCATGTACAGGCCTGCAGGAGTGTTATATAGATATTAGGCCACAAGGGGAGCTAGAGAGCTAGGATATAAATAGCTAGGCCAGAGCAGGCTAGAGTTCAGTGCAGACCCTGGAGTCTGTGAAGGCCACATGTCTCAGCCCTAGGCAAGTCCGCAGGAGCCAAGCTGTACCATTCCAGAAAGCAAGAGGTACTACAAATACCAGAGGAGGTACTTAGCAATTGTAATCCCAAGGATATAAGCCAGAGATAGGGTATTGGGGCCTTGGAGTATATTTGCCAGCCAGGACAAGTCAGGATGAGCGTAAAGCCGCCTGTACTACAGCAGTCCTGCTTTAACCCTCTGTGATCACCTTGCTAAATATAAGCCTGCCATTAATGTACTGTAACTTAAAGCCTGCTGAAACCAATAGTCTTCTGAGGAACTGTTAAGAGAGTGTATGCTGTTTATTACTGTTCAGTAAAGTGAAGTTCTGGTTTACTATCAAAGCCTGCACCTCAATTATTCCTCCTATCAAATCGGTGTGCCACCGTTACCGGCACTGGCGTCACGGACATCAGGGACACCCAGCCACAGGCACGTTAATCTACAAACACCAAGGACACCTGGCTGCGTCCCTCAAGAACCCAGAGAGTGCCCCAGAGGATCCACGTGCCAGCCTCTCCATCACTGGCATTCCCCAGGTCAGTCCCTCACACTACCCTGACTTGGGGATGCTACATTTTGGCGTCACGAACAGGATACACACGTTTCTGAAGTAATAGTGAACTTTGTTCCTTAACCATACTGCCAAGTGACAAATTGCCTGTTTGCTTTAATGGACTGATTGGACTGAAAAAGTGTACCTAAAACCGCCAAAATGTGCTGTGCAGTGTTGCGATATCAAGAGGAAGAAAATCGCCGCAACAGAGTGTATTTTTGTGGACTTTTATGCTGTTTTACTACGGCGGCTTGCTGTCAGTGAATAGCCGCCTCGTGGTACCCAAGATGGCCGCCTAAGTCTCAGGAATTTATTGCTGCGCCATCGCCTCCTCAATGGCGGGAATTGCTGAAGAAAACTCCACCCACTTCACTCCAAAGGGCCTGCCTACTACAGGCCCTGAAGACACCGACATCACTCATCGCTGCAGGCTCCGCCTCTTCTCTTCAACGTCACCGCGCAGGGACGCTGTGCATGGGAATCACGTCCAAGCCTCCGGATCCCGCGAGACCTGACCAACGCAACACAAGTGAGTACCAGACTCTTGAAAAATTGGGAAACCAAGTACCGGAGGGGAGGTCGCCTAATCATATAAGACTGTGTGAGCCCGCCATAGTTGAGAAGGCCGATAAGCTCACTTACCACAGTTTTAAAGGGGCCGCACCAGCGATACCGTTGCCACTAGCAACTCTCCAAAGCAGCAGGCCGGAATTCAATTCATCCTTAACTCCAATCGGCCATGTCTGATTCCGAAGTAGCAGAGCAGCCTGGCCCCAGGGAGCCTGCGGTCGCAGGTGGTATTGCAGCCACCAACATGACGCCACTGACTATGCAGTATTACTTTGGGGCCCCATGGTTTCCACGCTACGCAGGGGAGGCTCATAATTTAAAGGACTTTAAGGACAAAATACTGGCCCTGTTCAGGCTCTATCCCATCACCGCTGAACAGCAGATGGCGATCCTTTTAGCCCAGTTAGAAGGGGCAGCCCGCAGAGAAGTCATGTCCTGGCCTAGTTCTGAGAGGAGCACCACGGAGCAAATTTTTGACCGCCTCAGTACCACCTTTGAAGCTCGGACAGTGTCTGAAGTAAAGATGCGCTTCTTCAGTAAAAAACAGAAGCCTGGTGAGTCACTCCGTGATTTTGCTTTATCCCTCCAAGAGGCCTTAAGGGCCGTTATCCAGATAGACCCCAGGGAGGCTGACACCCAAGACCAAACCCTAAGGGAACAATTTATTGCGGGTGTAAATAATGAACATTTAAAGGCTCAATTGAAAATGCTGTCGGCACAACACCCTAGTAGTACCTTTCTGGACTTTAAAGAACTGGCCATTAGAATTCTGGGTCAAAACCTGCCTACCGAACCAGTAGCCCCTCTTGAGCCATCTGTCTGTAACCCTAAGCTGCCTAAAACCAACCTACCAGGGGCCAGCCAAGCCGCCCAGGCCCCAGCCTCTGATACAGTGGCTGCTTTGATGGAGCAGGATAACTATCTCACTAAGAGCCTAGAAAAAGTATGTAATAAACTAGAGGAGTGGGAAAAACTGTTAATGTCAGAAGATGAGTTCCTTCTACCTCAGAGGCCTTTCCCCCCTGCATACCAGGAGGTTCATCCCAGAGATCCTGGGAGACGTTCAGGTGACCGGTTTAAGAACCGCAAACGGCCTGTCTGTAATTACTGCAAAAAGTTGGGCCATACTGAATCTACATGCTGGCAGTTAAATGGGCCACCCTCGAGGCTGAGGACTGCCCCTCGGGAGGTAGACCAATAGGTCCAAGAGATCTAAGCTGGATGCCCCGTTATGTGGGATCCCGTCCCAAAATAAATGTGCGGATCAATGGGGTGCCTTTTGAAGCTTTGTTGGAAACTGGGTCTCAAGTCACCACTATTCAGCAGCCCACCTTTGAGAAATTCTGGGACTGCAGCCTACTAACCCAGCCACCTGAGGCCTGGCTGGAGATCATTGCAAGTAATGGCAAGCCCATAAACGTCCATGGGTATTGGGAGCCCACTCTCCAGGTGGGAGAAGCTACTTTACCACAGCAAGGAGTGATCGTGGTACAAGCTGGGGATAAAGGGGGTCACCCTGTGATTGTTGGGGCTAATGTGTTCAAAAATTGCTACCCCGAGGTACTTGAAGCCTTACATCAGGCCTGGCCCTCAGCTTCCTCTGCATCAAAGAAGGCCATCCAAAAGACTATCAGTGTATTGCGTGCTCAGCAGAGGTTTGCAAATGAAAAACGGGAGATCTGTACTGCCAGGATCCGAGATAATCGGCCAGTGACTCTGCCACCAAACTCTCAAACTCTCCTGTGGTGCCGTGCCATCCTCGGGGTCCAAGGCCAGGACTATCCAGCCTTAGTGGAGCCTATACAGATGGAAAGTTATCCCTACGTGAGAGCTGCCAACTGCCTTGTGACCGTCTCCCAAGGTAAAGTACCTGTCCATCTGATTAACCTCAGTGATCATCCTGTTGCGCCTACTAAGCACTGCCCTGTTGCCCAGGTCTTCTTCCAGGATGTCATCCGCCTGCCGGTCACCGAGACGTCGCTAGCTGCATCCAGTGTTCACCTTCCTGCAAGCAGCCCACAGGTGCCCCGGTGGGACGAACTCCATGTAGGGGACGAAGCTACCCCCCAATATAAACTAGAGGGAGTCCTGGATCTGGTGAAAAAACATCACCAAGCCTTTAGTAAGCACGCAACGGACTAAGGAGAGGTCAGTGTAATCCAGCACACTATACCCACTGGCTCTCATCCTCCCATTAAAGAGAGGTACAGACCCATACCACCTACCACATATCAATCTGTTAAAGAAATGATGCAAGAGATGAAGGACTCTAATATAATCCGTGACAGCCATAGTCCCTGGGCTGCACCCTTGGTCCTTGTTCGAAAAAAAGATGGCAAAATCCGGTTTTGTGTGGACTATAGAAAAATCAATCAGATAACCCACAAGGATGCCTATCCGTTGCCACCCATTGAGGAGTCCCTAACTGCTTTGGGCTCCTTGGCCTATTTCTCCACACTGGATTTAACCAGCGGGTACTGGCAGGTACCAATGGCCCCAGAGGACCGGGAAAAGACTGCTTTTACCACTCCCATGGGCCTGTTTGAATTTAACTATATGCCTTTCGGACTATGTAATGCCCCCGGGACCTTTGAACGGTTAATGGAGCGGTGCTTAGGCCATAAGAACTGAGACGGTGTTGCTGTATTTGGATGACGTCATAATCTACTCTAAGACTTACAAGGACCATTTAAAACACCTAGCTGAAGTGTTTGAAATCCTTATCAAGTATGGCCTCAAAATCAAGCCGTCCAAATGTCATCTGCTTAAGCCTGCTGTAAAGTATCTGGGACATGTTGTGAGCGCAGAGGGGGTCCAGCCTGACCCTGACAAGTTGGCTGTGGTCCAAAATTGGCCGGTCCCTACCACCGTAAAAGAGGTGAGGAGCTTTCTGAGTTTTGCTGGTTATTACTGACGCTTCATCCCTCATTTTGCTCAAATAGCAGATCCAATTCAGGAGCTCCTGAGGGGTCAATCTAAGAAAAGTCGAAAGACTCCTGTCCCTATTGAAATGTTGAGAGCCGTGCCTCCTGAGACCAGAGGGGATTGGCCTAATCTGCTACCACAGCTTATGTACACTTATAACAACACAATCCACTGCTCTACTGGGTACACTCCCTTCTACCTGATGTTTGGACGTCAGGGTAAATTGCCTGCGGATCATTCCCTGGATGTACAAGTGCCGGATGCCATTGATCCCCTGCCTAAAACCGACTGGGTAGCGGAACATCAAAGGCGTCTGCTTAATGCCAAAGAAATTGTCCAGGAGCGCATGGAGGGTGCCCGGGAGCGACAGCAAAGGGACTACGATCATGCAGCCCATGCAGAGCCCCTGGCTGTGGGGGATGCAGTGTGGTTAAAGAATAACCACCGCACCAGTAAGTTGGACAGTAAATGGGAGAGGACTCCCTATCTTGTATCTGCCATCCCCAATGCTGGAACCCATACCTATGAGATCACCAGAGAGGGTAAGGGTTCCCAAATTGTTCACAGAAACCGCCTAAAACTCTGCGTTGAAAAGGGGCCTATTGTTGGAGATTCCGGATCCGAGTCTCCTGAGCCAGATTCCGTTGCTCGGCCTGTTGAACCTATGCAGGCCATAGCGGACTTGCTACATGATGCTGAGCCGCTTCACTGGTTCCTTACACCCTGGTTGAACTTTGTGGTGCCTGCCCCGGCACCTACTGAGCCTTCACCTGCAGAAGGTCTATCCCAGGGTGCTGTTGAATGGGGTCCCACTGATGTGGATCCTTCTTGTCCCTCTGTGCCCGGGCAGGAGGAGACCCTGCCTCTAAGGAGGTCCTCCCGATCTACCAGGGGGCGCCCGCCAGTCCGTTTTGAGGACTACGAATGTGCTGAAGGCGTTTCCCCACGGGAAACCTCTGTGTGAGCCTCCATTGATTAAGCTCTGTGCCTAGAGATGGACTCCCTAGTGCCTCTGTAAATTTTTAAATGCTCTTTTCCCTGGAATGTACTCATGTTTCCTTTGCGCCTCCAGGGGCTGTTATGATGTGCAATTTATGGACTTATCATACACTTTCATGGACCATCCTGGTGTTCCCAATTTATACGCTGTGCCAGGTCAGCGCCCCAGTTCCACATCACTATCCTGTGAGAAGAGAACGACGCCCCTTGTCCCTGCGCCTTATCTTTGCCAACTGTACCTGATATAATTCTTGTATATGCAGCTGATATTGATATATATATGTCTATGTATGCCTGCATTTTCTTTTTGTCTTCAGGTGAAGAATCCAGTTGAATGGACCCTGTTTGAGTACGAGGGCGTACTCATCTTGAAGCAGCGGGGTATGTAGTGTACGGGAGTTGTGATGCCCGACACTACAAAAGGGTCACTTGGGTGCTGTCGTTCCCCTCATCTGTGGGGAGATTGGTTGTGTACATATTGTAATGTCATTTACCTTTTAATGTGCTTCCATGTACAGGCCTGCTGGAGTGTTATGTAGATATTAGGCCACAAGGGGAGCTAGAGAGCTAGGATATAAATAGCTAGGCCAGAGCAGGCTAGAGTTCAGTGCAGACCCTGGAGTCTGTGAAGGCCACATGTCTCAGGCCTAGGCAGGTCAGCAGGAGCCAAGCTGTACCATTCCAGAAAGCAAAAGGTACTACAAATACCAGAGGAGGTACTTAGCAATTGTAATCCCAAGGATATAAGCCAGAGATAGAGCATTGGGGCCTTGGAGTATATTTGCCAGCCAGGACAAGTCAGGAATAAAGTAAAGCCGCCTGTACTACAGGAGTCCTGCTTTAACCCTCTGTGATCACCTTGCTAAATATAAGCCTACCATTAATTTACTGTAACTTAAAGCCTGCTGAAACCAATAGTCTTCTGAGGAACTGTTAAGAGAGTGTATGCTGTTTATTACTGTTCAGTAAAGTGAAGTTCTGGTTTACCATCAAAGTCTGCACCTCAATTATTCCTCCTATCAAATCGGTGTGCCACCGTTACTGGCACTGGCGTCACGGACATCAGGGACACCCAGCCATAGGCACGTTAATCTACAAACACCAAGGGCACCTCACACTACACCTGGCTGCGTCCCTCAAGAACCCAGAGAGTGCCCCAGAGGATCCACGTGCCAGCCTCTCCATCACTGACATTCCCCAGGTCAGTCCCTCACACTACCCTGACTTGGGGATGCTACATATTGAAGACTGATCAGTCTTCAATATGCTTTCAGATTACCATGGCAGCCAGGACGCTAATAAAGTCCCAGCGGTCATGGAAAAGAAGCGGGGAGCCGGGGGAGAAGCAATTTACATTCCGTGCAGTGGCCGGGGCGCACCTCAATGACGTCACCGGGTCCCTGCATCGCATGTGCAGTATACGGGCACTTTAATACCCGTTTACCACCATTCTGTTATGCTCCTAAGTGTTTCATGTAATTGCCTGCAGCAATGTGAAGGGTGTCATGTAGGTATTAGACCACTGGGGGGAGCTGGTGAGCAGGATATATATATAGCTAGGCCAAGGCAGTCTAGTGTGAGTGCAGACCCTGGAGTCTGTGAAGGCCACATGTCTCAGGCCGAAGCGAGTCAGCAGAAGTCAAGCAGAGGCAATCCCTAGAGCAAGAGGTACTAAATGCCAAGAGGAGGTACACTGTCTACTGGAGATTCAAGGATATAAGCCAGAAGTAGGGCATTGGGGCCTTGAAGCATCAATTCCAGTCAGGACAAGTCAGGAAGAAAGTAAGGTTCACCTGCAATTCTAAGTCCTGTTGTCTTTCCCTCTGTTATACCTTGCTGGATGTAAGCCTGCTGTAACTGCGACTGTACAAACGTCTATTCTCTGCAACAAGAACTGTGTTAAGAGGTTGCCTGCTGTATTTTCTACGGTTTTCAGTAAAGTTGGAATTCTGTTTTCAAGTTACAAGTCTGCACCTCTGTTATTCCTACTATAAATACGGTGTGCCACCGTTTACTGGCACTGGCGTCACGACACATCAGGGACCCAGCCATAGGCACGTTAAACTACAACACCAAGGGCACCTCACATTCCACCTGGCTGTGTCCCGCAAGAACCCAGAGAGTGCCCCAGAGGAACAGCGTGCCGGCCTCTCCATCACTGGCATTCCCCAGGTTAGTTCCATACATTGCCCTGACTTGGGGACGCTACATTTTGGCGTCACGAACAGGATACGCACGTTTTACGGACTGTGAGCAAAAAACGTGAACTTTGTGCCTTAACCAGTTTGCCAAGTGACAAAACGCCTGTTTGTTTATTGAACTTTGCGGACCTAAAACGTACAGAAAAGTGTCCCAAAAACTTCTAAAAAGCGCTGTGCAGTGTTGCGCTATCAAGAGGAAGAAAATCGCCACTTCAAAGTGCATTTCTGTGGACTTTTTTTTTTGCTGTTTTACTACCGCTGCTTGCTGTCATTGAATTGATGCATCATGGCGCCCAAGATGGCCGCCTGAACTGTGGACTTATCTACTGCGCCATCACTACTCATTGCTGGCGGGAAAACTTAGCGCCAAACTCTGCAGCGTCACCACTTTATTCAAATTTCCCAAGCTGGACTCCACCTACCTTGGACTTGGAAGAACGCAGACGCTGTTCCCCGCCGGAGCAAGTCCGAGCTCCGCCCCTCCAGCCCGACGTCCTCGCGGGAAGGGACGCTGCGCAAGGGATTCCCGAAGACGTCCTTCCGGATCTCGCGAGATTTGGACCGCCTGCACCGGAGTAAGTACAAACTCCTGGGAGAAATCATCCTACACCGGAGGGGGTCGCCTGGTTAGTAAGGCCCAAAAGGGGATACCAGACTCTGTCCATCGATCGCGCTCACCGGCCAGTAACCCCGCCACGCGACATCGGACCTATCGCTAACTCTTAAAGGGACCGCTCAACAAATTAATCTGCATCATGTCGGACTCAGAAGTAGCCGAGCAGCCTGCCCCCAGGGAGCCAGTGGCCACCAACGGTATGCAGCTGCCAACATGATGCCGCTGACGATGCCGTACTACTTTGGGGCTCCATGGTTTCCCGTTATGCCGGGAGGCTCATAATTTAAAAGACTTCCAAGACAAAATCCTGGCTCTGTTCCGGCTCTATCCTATTAACCCGGAGCAGCAAATGGAGATTCTGTTAGCCCAGTTGGAAGGAGCGGCCCGTCGAGAAGTCATGTCCTGGCCCAGTTCTGAGAGGAGTACCATAGAGCAGATCTTTGACCGCCTCAGCACTACCTTTGAAGTCAGGACGGTGTCTGAAATAAAGATGCGCTTCTTCAGTAAGAAACAAAAGCCTGGTGAGTCACTCCGTGATTTTGCTTTATCCCTCCAAGAGGCCTGGAGAGCCGTCATTCATATAGACCCTAGAGAGATTGACACCCAGGATCAAACTCTGAGAGAGCAATTTATTGCGGGTGTGAATAGCGAATCTTTAAAAACACAATTAAAAATGTTGTCGGCTCAGCACCCTAACAGTATTTTCCTGGACTTTAAAGAACTGGCCATCAATATTCTGGGACAACATCTGCCAACGGAACCAGTGGCCCATCCCGAGCCTCCTGTCCGTAATCCTAAGCCAACGGATACCAGCCTGAGGGGGCAACCAAAAAAGAGCCCAAAGACTCCTGTCCCCATTGAATGGAATGAAGAGAGGGAGGTTGCATTTCAGTTGTTAAAGAAGAAGTTGACTGAACCTCCTGTGCTGGGGTACCCAGACTACAGTAAGCCATTTCACCTTTACACAGATGCCAGTAAGAAAGGCCTGGGAGCAGTGCTGGCTCAAGTGCAAGAAGGGAAAGAGAGGATGATAGCTTATGCCAGTCGGTCCTTAAAGGGAGCTGAAAAGAATGATCAGAATTATAGCTCTTTTAAATTAGAGTTTCTGGCTTTAGTGTGGGCGGTAACAGAAAAATTCAAAGACTATTTGGCTGCCACTCCATTTATTGCCTTCACTGATAATAATCCTCTGGCCCACCTGAATACCGCCAAACTGGGGGCCTTAGAACAGAGATGGGCCTCCCGCCTTGCTAATTACGACTTCACTGTAAAATACCGGGCTGGCCGTTCAAACGATAATGCTGATGCCCTGTCAAGGCTCCCCACTGAGATAGCACTAGATGACAAACGGGATGCCTGGGAAGATGTAGAGATGCCAGCATTTTACAACAGGTTTGCTCAACAGGACCAAGCTCAAGCTGCCAACAGTGGAACCTCTGACCCTCCATCCTTTGATAAGCCTGCATCCAGAGAAGAAAAGTGGATTAAGTTGCAATCAGAGAGTAGAGTTCTCGGTGAACTGCTGGACTTCTTCATCAGTGGCAGAACCCCTGAAAGAATTCGGCGAAAGACCGCAGACCCAGAACTCATCAAATTGTGGAAGCAACGTCAACAACTGTTCCTTCGAAAAGGCCTGTTGCTGCGACGAAGCCTGGATCCAGTGTCAAATGACAGAGTGCACCAGATCCTCATCCCACGTCGTGATGCAGGTATGGTTCTAGAAATGTATCATGATAGGTCTGGACATTTTGGGGTTCAAAAGACTGAGGCCACTATCCGTAGGCGGTTCTACTGGGTTGGAATCAGAGAGGACATTGAGAAGTGGTGTCGGGAATGTACAGCCTGTGCCCTAAAGAGAGGTGAATATCATGATCAGAGAGCACCGCTGCACCCTATTATAAGTACCGCCCCTCTTGAACTGGTTGCGATTGACCACGTGAAGTTAGAGCCCAGTCACTCAGGGTATGCCTATGCCATGACTATTATTGACCATTTCACTAAGTTTGCCGTAGCAGTGCCTGTGAAGGACCTAACAGCCAAGACGACCGCTGAATTGTTCTGGAAACACTTCCTCCTGCCTTACGGCTGCCCAGAAAAGATCCTCACCGACCAGGGGTCTGCGTTTGAGTCTCATCTGTTCCAGGAGCTGTGCCGATTACACAATTGCCAAAAGGTCCGGACCACGGCCTATCATCCACAAGGTAATGGACTCTGTGAAAAGATGAATCAGACCCTGATTGAAATGTTGAGAGCCGTGCCTCCTGAGACCAGAGGAGATTGGCCTAACCTGTTACCACAGCTCATGTATACGTACAATAATACCATCCATTGTTCCACTGGATACACTCCGTTCTACCTGTTGTTTGGGCGTCAGGGTAAATTGCCTGCAGACCATTCCCTGGACGTACAAGTGCTGGACGACATTAATCCCCTGCCTAAAACTGACTGGGTAATGGAACATCAAAGGCGCTTGCTTAATGCCAAAGAAATTGTCCAGGAGCGCATGGAAGGTGCCCGGGAGCGACAACAAAAAGACTATGATGTGGCGGCCCATGCAGAGCCCTTAGCTGTGGGGGACACCGTGTGGTTAAAGAACAATCACCGTACCAGTAAGCTGGACAGTAAATGGGAGAGAACTCCCTATCTTGTGTCTGCCATCCCTAATGCTGAAACTCATACCTATGAGGTCACCAGAGAGGGTAAGGGTCCCAAATTGTTCACAGAAACCGCCTAAAACTCTGCATGACAAAGGGGCCCATTGCTGGAGGCTCCGGACCCCAGTCTCCTGTGCCAGGACTTGCTGCTCAGCCTGTGGAGCCTATGCAGGCTGTGGCAGATCTATTTAATGATGCTGAACCACTCCATTGGTTCCTCACACCCTGGTTAAATTTGTTGGTGCCCGCTCCGGCACCTACTGTGCCTTCACCTCCGGAAGAGCCGGTTCAAAATGTCCCGGATCCAGTCCCCTTGTAGAGGATCCTCCGGCTCCTGTTGTTCCTGACCAGGGTCTCACTGGTGGAGACCCTCCTGTTGCTCCTCTCCCTTCTACCTCGATTCTAAGGGAGGAGGACACTCCTGTGTTGAGAAGGTCCACCCGGATGAACAGGGGACGTCCGCCGGTCCGTTTAGGGGACTTTGATTATACTGGTGGTGTCTCCTCCCGGGCAGTTACTACTGGAAATACCTTGCTTGACGTTTGTGCGCAAGAATGGACTCCTCCACGTGAGCCCTTGCCTGTTATACACCCCCAGGGAACCTCTGTGTGAGCATCATCCTTTTTAAGTTTGTGCCCAGAGATGGACTCCCTGTGTGCGAGCCTCTGTGATATGCTTTTATGGACCCACTCATTGTCATGGACTATCCTGGTGTTAACCATTGATTTGCTGTACCAGGTCAGCATCACAGCTCTGCATTAATAGCCTGCAAGCAGAGGACGTCGCCCTTGTCACCGCGCTCCACCTTTTCCAGCTGGACCTGATATGATTATTTATGCAGATGTCATTCATTTGTGTCTATGTATGCCTGCATGTTTTCCTTTTGTCTTTCAGGAGAAGAATCCAGCTGGGTGGGCCCCTGTGGGAGTACGAGGTCGTACTCAGTTTAAAGTTGTGGGGTATGCAGTATACGGGCACTTTAATACCCGTTTACCACCATTCTGTTATGCTCCTAAGTGTTTCATGTAATTGCCTGCAGCAATGTGAAGGGTGTCATGTAGGTATTAGACCACTGGGGGGAGCTGGTGAGCAGGATATATATATAGCTAGGCCAAGGCAGTCTAGTGTGAGTGCAGACCCTGGAGTCTGTGAAGGCCACATGTCTCAGGCCTAAGCGAGTCAGCAGAAGTCAAGCAGAGGCAATCCCTAGAGCAAGAGGTACTAAATGCCAAGAGGAGGTACACTGTCTACTGGAGATTCAAGGATATAAGCCAGAAGTAGGGCATTGGGGCCTTGAAGCATCAATTCCAGTCAGGACAAGTCAGGAAGAAAGTAAGGTTCACCTGCAATTCTAAGTCCTGTTGTCTTTCCCTCTGTTATACCTTGCTGGATGTAAGCCTGCTGTAACTGCGACTGTACAAACGTCTATTCTCTGCAACAAGAACTGTGTTAAGAGGTTGCCTGCTGTATTTTCTACGGTTTTCAGTAAAGTTGGAATTCTGTTTTCAAGTTACAAGTCTGCACCTCTGTTATTCCTACTATAAATACGGTGTGCCACCGTTTACTGGCACTGGCGTCACGACACATCAGGGACCCAGCCATAGGCACGTTAAACTACAACACCAAGGGCACCTCACATTCCACCTGGCTGTGTCCCGCAAGAACCCAGAGAGTGCCCCAGAGGAACAGCATGCCGGCCTCTCCATCACTGGCATTCCCCAGGTTAGTTCCATACATTGCCCTGACTTGGGGACGCTACACATGGATCACATAGCTATGCTATGTGAGCAATGCGCCACATAGCTATGTGATCCATGCGACGCAGGGACCTGGTGACGTCATCGAGGAGCGCCCCGACCGCCGCACGGAAGGTAAGTTGCTTCTCCCATGGCTCCCGGCTTCTTTTCCATGGCAGCCGGGACTTTAGTAGCGTCCTGGCCGCCATGGTTACCATTGTTAAAAGCTAAGGAAAAAGATGGTTCCTGGACACCACTTTCTTATTTATTCAGTATTTATTGTATATAATGCGGATAGCCAGTTACAGTAAATACGACGTTTCGGCAATAGCCTAAATCAGGATACTGGATGTGCCACAATGTTAAAAATTAGATGTTGGTGTATGTATGGGCTCTATGGCCTATATGGCAATGCTCCTGGGGCTGTAGTCAAGCCGCCGCTGCTGCCATATAGGCCACAGAGCCCATACATACACCAACATCGAATTTTCTACATTGCGGCACATCCAGTATCCTGATAAAGGCTTTTGCCGAAACGTCGTATTTACTGTAACTGTCTATCCGCATTATATACAATAAATACTGAATAAACAAGAAAGTGGTGTCCAGGAACCATCTTTTTCCTGCATGATTATTTGGCTTGGGAACCATTGCCTGTGACCCACATCCATTAGGTGGAGCACCACCCAAACCGAATTACATTGTTAAAAGCTAAACGCCGGATACGGCGATGCGCCAAAACGACATTTAGCTTAAGGCCAGATCCGGATTAATGCTTTTCAATGGGCATTAATTCCGGATCCGTCCTTGCGGCAGGTCTTCGGGATTTTGCTGCGGCCAAAAAACGTGTCAGTACTGAACTGAAGACATCCTGATGCATCCTGAATAGATTTCTCTCCATTCAGAATGCATTGGGATAATCCTGATCAGTATCTTTCTGTCCTAGAGCCCCGAGGACGGAGTTCTAGGATGGAAAGGAAAAACGCTGATGTGAATGGGGCCTAAGAGGTTTTGGTATATTTTTTACCCTACTCCCTATGAACTGTTCTAGTCCCTACCTAATTTTCCGCCTCTTTTCTGATGTGGCTTGTGAAATAGATAGTATTTCAGAAAATACTAAGTTTAGGCAAAGTACTTTGCCGTGTTTGTGTGAAGGGAGGTGGGGCAAGCCACTTTTAAGCCGGCTAGCAGCACTAGCATGTCGCCGGTGGTTTCGTTTTGCAGTGTATTGCGTCACTTCCGGTCCACTCCTTACATCATGTGTGGCAAGATTGTGCGATCAGCGTCTGGGGTATCGTGCTGTGTCTTATTGGGGGGTCACTGGTAAGATCGGGGCAGCGTGGGGGGTTAGGCGGCAGCAGTCTGTTAGCCCACGTTCGGGCTTGTACTTACAGGCCGGTTCATGCTTCACTGTGCTGTACGGAGGATCGTATCTCTGAAAAATTAATTTACAGTCTATGTATGGTGATGCAAGCACTCCATCTACTGGTCAGGAGTGGTATTGCAAGTCTTTTAAAGTGACTTAATATTATGGTGTTTGTTTTCTGTTTTATTCAGGTTGCATTAAAACTGCCTTTGGGAAATGTGTGGGCTCAAGAGGTCTGCTGCTTTAGGGTAGATTACCAAAAAAAAAAGATACATCCTCATCTCGTGGCAGTATCTAGAGTTGAGCGGACACCTGGATGTCAAAGGGGAACCGAACTTTTGGGCACTAAAAAGGCTGTAAAATAGCCCTGGAAAGGGCTAGAGGGCTGCAAAAGGAAGTAAAATGTACGTAAATAGACTGCAAACAAATGTGGATAGGGAAATTACTTAAAATAAATAAAAATGAACCAATATCAATTGGCAACTTGGAGGAGGAGGTGGAATAGGAGGTTGGGGTGGCGTCAGGTGAGAATGCTATGGGAGTTGAAGTTCACATCATAGCCAAGAAGGATTCATGTCTGCCAGCTGTGTAACAGGCCTCACTCACAGACTCAGGCCAATAGCAACCATACATGGGAGTTGAAGTTGTCATCACAGCCATTTATGTAGGCCCCTGACACCCAGACAGAGGAGAGGTCATTTGACAGTAAAAAGAGGTTAATGTCTCCCACCAATGCAGCAAGCAATTAAACGAAATATAGGCCCCTGACAACCGGACAATGGGGCGGTTATTTAACAGTAAAAAGAGGATAATGTCACCCACCAAAGCAACAGGTGATTATCTGAAATATAAACCCCTGGCACCCAGACAGAGGAGAGAGGTCCCATAGCATAAAATCAGGCTTCCTGTCACCCAGCAATGGAAAAGGCCACTTTCAGTTATTTAGGCCCCAGCAGCCAGACAGAGGATAATGGTCCCATAGCAGAAAATCAGGCTTGATGTCACCTGCTAAAGCAGCAGGCGATTAACAGATTTTTAGGCCCCTGACACCCTGCAAGTTAGGGAGATATAGCAACCCTGGCCGTGCTTACTGGTCCATGTATCTGTGGTTATGTGGACCTTGCCACCGATGGAGTTGCGCAGCGCACACTTGATTTTATCCTTCACTTGTTTGTGCAGGGAAGGGACGGCTCACCTGGAAAAGTAGTGGCTGCTGGGAACAAGGTACTAGGGGACGGCCACCGCCATTAAACAGTTCCTCTCCACCAGACTGAATGACAGCATTTTAAAGGCCAGTAATTTTGAAATACTGGCATTCAGAGCCAGGGCAAGGGTGGGTAGGTGGGTATTTCCTCCTTCTCGCCATTGTTTGGGAGATGGACAGCTGAATGCTGCCGTGCAACATGGTGGAGATGCTTGGTGATGCTGTCGTATGTGGTGGTGTTGGTGGAACATCCTTCTGTTTGCTGGTCGCCAGGTGCCACGGTGACGCCAGAGGTGGAGGAAGAGGCCAAGCCAGCAGCAGAAAAGGGAGCAGGAGGAGCATGAGAGAGTTCACTGTTTTTAAGGTGTTTACTCCACTGCAGTTCATGCTTTGCATGTAGATGCCTGGTCATGCAGGTTGTGCTCAGGTTAAGAACGTTTATGCCTCGCTTCAGGCTCTGATGGCACAACATGCAAACAAACACCTCGTGTCTTGTCGTCAGGACATTGTGTGGAGAACTGCTATGCCAATGAACTCATTGGAGCAGGCCTTGGTGTGCTCGGTGCCTGGGTGCAGTGGACAGTAGCAGGCGTACTGTCTCTGGAACGGCCGCTCCGCTTTTGCACCCTGCTCCCTCTTTTGCTGTGCTGTTGCCTCTGTGCTACCACCACCTCTTCCTCAGAACTGCATGCCTCACTAGCACGACCTTCAGTCCAGTCTGGGTCTAGGACTTCATCATTCTCCACATCATCTTCCACCCATTCATGAACCCTGCCCTCCTCGCCAGTCTGCACATTGCAGAAAGCCACAGCAGTTAGCACCTGTGTTTCGACATCACCAGAGACGTTTTGTGGCGGTATTCCCATGTCTTCATCCTGCAGCAAAAGTGGTTGAGCATCAGTGCATTCAAGGTCTTCCTCTTCTGCGACAGGGGTAGGTGGATGGGACGGGGAAACCCTGCCAACAGAGTCATCAAAAAGCATGAGACCTTCCTGCATGATTTGGGGCTCTGACTGCTTGGTTGATTTGTAAGGGGGTGAGGTGGAAGACTGATGGGCATGGGCTGCAGGTGCCAACTCTGAGCTTTCTGCAGAGGACTGGGTGTTAGATACTGTGAAGGAACTGGAGGCACAGTCACCCAATCTACTATCGCCTGTACATGTTCTGGCTTCACCATCCGTAGAGTGCATTTGGGCCTAACAAATAACGCTGCAGATTTTGTCACCAGAGGAAGGTGTTTGACTTGGAGCAGTAGTTGGCGCTGAACGGCCATGTCCTCTCCCAGCAACAGGAGCTCCACCAACCCCACCACGACCATGCCCGCGTCCCTTATTTGATGTTTCCAACATGCAAACAAGGGGACAGCACAACCTCTGGTCAATACCTTGTAATAGTGCGGCGGTGCAAGTGGTGTTGGATCCCGGTCTCTGATCCCTGATTGATGTAATCAAAAGAAAGTTTTCCACAGCACTGTGGAAAACATTCTTTTGATTACCTTATTTGATTTTCTCATTATTTGCGTTTACCCACCCAGTTGAAAGATTGGTCTCTCTCCGGTGTCAATTTACCTGCCACTAGTGGACAATTACGTTCGCTAAGTCAGTGCCCGTGTCATAAAAATTCTCTGTGGACCCAGAATAATGGGATTCTCAATTTCTATGCAGAAATGTAAACACTTTTTTGGTACGCTGTATGCACAAGTGGTTTTTGGAACAAGAACAAGTATTTTTGTAATAAAATACAGAAAATTAGCATTTCACTGCTATATATTGGAACTAATTATTTAAACGACAGACCACAGTTTGTTTGGCCTAAAATACAGCTTTTTTCACTAAAACCCCAAAATGCAGTTTTTAACTGCTGTACATTAACAGTAGATATGTATACTATGTATGGACACCAGATTTGGGGACCCAGAACATGGATTTGGTCACCAAAATTCACAAATGCAGTATTTGACTGCTATAAATTGGAAATAATTATTTAAACGACATAGTTTTTAAAAGTAGATAGATATTTATACTATATTTCTATAAAAAACAAAGAAGCACTATTTCCATGCAGAAATATAAAATATGTCATTGGACAGTGTATGCAGAAGTGTTTTGTGGACAAGGAGTACGGTTTTTCCCCCAAAGTTACACGGAAACTCTATTTCACCACAGAAATGTCAAATATATATTTTGGCGGTGTAAAATAGGCTTGGTGAATCAGGATGACTCCTTTTTTTTAACTAAAATACACTAATGCACTATTTGATAGCGGAAATGGAATATACGGTTTAGTGCATTGTATACACGTGCTCTGTGGCACCACAGATCCCAGGCTAGACAAATGGACTATGTCACCCATTAAACATACAAAAGGCAATATAGGGGACTTGAGCAGCCAGAAAAAAAAAGTTTTTTTTCTTCACTGAGCTACAAAATAGGATTAGGCTGATGTCTCTGGCTAGTGGGCACACATGCAGTACACTGCAGCGGCTAATATGGACGCCGAGCACCACCTCAGTAACAGATGGATTACAAAAAAAAGATTTCCCTTGCCGTGGCTGGGTACAGAAATGTTGGATTGCTGAAGCTCCCTCCCTCTCTATTTGCTGTATCTTGTAGCACAGTTATTCTGATTTCTGCCCTATTCTGTCCCTGATCGCAGCACCAACATCCTCTCCCTAAGCTCAAATCAGCAGAGTGACGTGCGGCAGTACATGACTCCAGCTTATAAAGAGGCTGGGTCACATGCTGCACTCAGCCAATCAGAGTCCCAATAGCGCCACACAAGGTAGAGGGACCTAGTACCTCTATCACATTTTTGGGAATATGTCTTGACACGATAAAAATGGAAGCTAGCCTCCCACAAGATAAAATTACTAAGGGTTAAAGAGGTTGTACACAGGTTAGCTCAAGTTAGGGTGACCACCAAATCAGAGCTTCAGTCACTATTTGGCATGCTTAATTTTACCATGCGTATTATACCACAAGGCAGGTCATTCATTTCAAGACGATGCTAAGCTGACCAGCCCCTTTTTTGGCTTCACTGCAGTCCTCTGCGCATGTGCCGGTTACTTCTGACTGCGCCACTGGATTTCAAACTACGGACCGGCACATGCGCAGAGGACTGCAGTGAAGCCAAAAAAGGGGCGGGTCAGCGCAGCATCGCCTTTCCTCCAGCAGGCGCGAGATTTGTGAGGGAGAGGAGGAGGTAATAATAGGAATGGAGGGTGGGCCAGAGGGGTAAAAGAGGTGTGGATTTCTGGGCACATCGCCGCCCCTGGGCACCTTTCGAACCTAATTAGCATACGTTTTAAAAGTCTTTTTTGGAACATCTCGTCGAGGGACTACACAAATAAAGGTACCATTGGAATTGGGGCACAGGAGTCTATAACCTGATCTGAGCGGTTAAAGATTTATGTATCTTTGAATACATCAGGACATTGGGTGCATGTATATAGCTGAGTACATTCTTGGCTGGATTAAGAAGCTTGATACATATATAGTGCGGCATGGGACGGACTTACATACAGACGTACAGTTTATGAGATTCAGCGACGGCCGTCACCCTGGGGGCGGAGCCGCACAGTGTAATATAACACAATTCTTAAAATAACAAATCTCTTAGATATTTAGAGAAACACTTGCCAGTCAATTTCATCATTTAGACCTAATGGGCCCATTGCTTCCGTACGTAATATCCATCTGTTTTCTCTGTATATTAATGACGGAAGCAATGGGCCCATTAGGTCTAAACGATAAAATTGATTGCAAGTGTTTCTCTAAATATCTAATGTGTCACTAAGAGATTTGTTATTTTAAGAATTGTGTTATATTACACTGTGCGGCTCTGCCCCCAGGGTGATGTCAGACGAGTGCGCCGAGTTCATGGGGCAGCAGATGACGTCACATGAGACGCCGGAGCTGGGGCTTAAATAACTGGCACGGACATGCAGTTATACCAAGGACCAGATAAAAGCGCTGACTCGCGAAACTGCAGTTGCCGAATCTCATTCACTGTACGTCTGTATGTAAATCTGTCCGATGCCGCACTATATATGTATCCATCGTCTTAATCCAGCCAAGAATGTACTCACCTATATACATGCACCCAATGTCATGATGTGTTCAGCTATCGATGTCTTCAGCTTCTGATGTACTCAGCCTTTGATGTATCCAGCTTCCGATGTATTCAGCCACAGTTGTTCATATATCCAAACTTTTTGACGTACCGGGCGATCCATCTAAGGATTAAAAAGAAGCTTGCTTGCACCGATTGGTGAGTGCCACCTGAATATTTTCTCTTTGTCGATATTGCTGTAGGGCAGAGCACCACTAGGTAGCACATTTTTTATACCCAATGCATTAATAGTAGTGATTACCGGCATTGAATAGGGGGAAGGATAGCACTAGTCAAAAATATTTGGAGGAAAAATGCTGGGTGCACGTTCCAAGGTATAGGTTTCTTACCCCAAAATAATGTAAGAAAAGCGAACAGCACTCCAATAAAAAGTGGAAAAAAAGGAACTCCTTTATTCACCTGAACCGTGCTATGTTCTGCACTGTTCAGGTGAATAAAGGAGTTCCTTTTTTTTTCCACTTTTTATTGGCGTGCTGTTCGCTTTTTCTACTCTATACATATATATATATATATATATATATACATACACACACACACACACACACAGGGTGGGCCATTTATATGGATACACCTTAATAAAATGGGAATGGCTGGTGATATTAACTTCTTGTTTGTGGCACATTAGTATATGTGAGGGGGGAAACTTTTCAAGAAAAACAATGGTGTGCTTGGTTTTAACGTAACTTTATTCTTTCATGAGTTACTTACAAGTTTCTCTTTGTTTATAGCCATTGACATGTCGCCGAGGTTAACACGTGAGGAGCGGATAGAAATTGTGTTGATGTCTGGTGAACGCAGTAACCGGGTCATTGCAGCAGATTTTAATGCAAGACACCCAACGAGACCACCCATCTCCCATGCTACAGTTAGCAAACTGCTTGCTAAGTTTCGTGAAACCGGTTCAGTGTTGGATTTGCCAAAATGTGGATGCATGAAATCTGTCACTAATGAAGAAACATCAGTGGAGGACAGGAGGCTGACTCAGGGTGGAATTATGTCCAAGATGATCTACCGGAGATCATAACAAGATTTAAGAGAGAAGTCTCTCCATATTTAAAGCCAGAGGATAAAGAACTCCTCCAGTCGATTAAAGTGACTTCATGGAAACACAATCCAGATGTTCGGACAAGGCACAGTGAAATCACCTTTGAACACCACAAAATATGGAACCTTGTTAAAAACTTTATTCACAATGAAATTGACTGTTTTTTCTTATGTGTTTATCGCACAATCAACCTCATCCCTAGAGGATTAAGACTGTCTATAAAACCCACATTTGAAAATGACCCCCTGTTTTACAACAAGTGGTTAGAATCCAGTGACCAGTGCTCCAACCAATTTCTAGATCTCCTGATTGAAAAAAGAAAAAGACTAGGAATGACACTAGGACTAGAGATTAGTAGCCACTTAAATAAAAAAAATGTCCACTTCAGCAGATATTCCATCATTATCTAGACTTAGAAAACAGTTACGTAGCCTAGAATATAATGAGGCCCGTAGGAAATGTTTCAAACTTAATAGAGATCTGACAGACCAATTCATTAACCAGTTAAGAGTCTGGGAAAGGAGAAAGAAAGCACAACAGAAAGACCCACCCCCTATAACCCAAATTTATTCTAATAGAAACCATTACGTTCCTAACAAACACCCCCCATTGAAGATTCCACACATCAGTGGTCCCGATAATATAATTAATAAAGTTGGCCTCAACAAGGTTCCACCCCAAAGGGTGGTAAAAGAAAGAATTATATATAATAGCAGACGCCACGGAAACCAGACAAATTACCTAAAAACAAATAACCTGACTAAAAACATACCACCATTGCTTCCCAAAAATATACCACCACTGCTCCCGAAAATAAAAGAAAAAAACCAGACAAGAAAAACTCCAGCAAGACCCCAACAGAAGAACCTTCCTTTAAAACCCATTACCCTAACCCATTTTCCACCATTAGATCTAGAGATATCAGTATACTCCACACCGCGAACTCACAATACCCCAAAAAAACAGATCGAAAATAAGTCACCACATAAAAAGTCACCATTTAAAATGTGTGTATCAAGATCTCACAAACCAAACAACAGCTCCACATCTGACCCAGTGGAGTTGGTTCCCTCACCATCTGAGTTAACAATACATTCTGTGTCTAATAGCAGTTTAGACTGTTTTTTAGACTTACCCCCCAACCTAACCGAAAGCCCCCTGGTAGAACAAATTACCACGTTCAACAGGGAGGGGATTTGGGGGTCTCCAGCCAACCAATCTCCCTTTCAGGCTCCCACGCATACACGACAAAAAGAATCAATACCACGGAAAACTCCTCTCAAAGGAACATCCCTTTTACCCAGCTCAATACACAACAGTGGATTAAAACTCCTTCAACCATTGAAAATCACAAGTTTTTACAGCCCAATAACCAACACAAGGAAAAGACAAAAACCCGAAGACGAGGACATAGAGGAAGGGGAAGTAGAAATAGAAAAAGAAAGTCTAAACAACAAAAGACACAAACCCATAATATCATAAGCTTGCAACAAACCGAGGAAACATTAAGGCAGAGAGGTATTTTTAATCTATCTAATTATATTCTCAAAGAAAATGAAATTGACCTACTTAGTAGGGGCCTCTCTTTTGTCCATCTAATGAGCCTAACTTATTTGAACTATTCGTGGACCTGAATTCATACATGAGGAGACTGACACTCCAACGTCACTTTATAATTAAATCTGGCCCCACAAACTACCCGATAGAGAGACCATGTCCTATATTGACACACAATACACCCAATGAAATAGTTAATGACCAATCGAGCGTGATAAAGCCGGTAATGAAAAATAATAAGTCCTCTTTCTATCCTATAGGTAGCCGAGGTCCGCATATTGAAAGTTTCTATAATATTGTTATGGAGGAACTTAAAGAGACCTTCACCCCGATAGAAGTAAGTTTCAAATCATATCTAGAGGGAACCATAAAAATAGTATTAACCAACAGAATCCGTCGCTCCAAAACCTTAGCCCGACCCTGAGGCAAGCCATGAGAGAACTTAAAGAAAACAAAGACATTGTTGTAAAAACGCAGATAAAGGGGGAATCGTGATTATGAATAGAGAATACTACCTAACCGAGGCCATGAGAATCCTATCAGATAAGGGCTACTATCGACTACTCCAGGAAGACCCCACTAAAGAATATTTGAAATCCCTTGAAGATTTGATTAGCTTTGGAGTAAAAACTGGAACCCTAGACAAAAAGAAAAAACTATCTAAAGGTGACACATCCGTCACTGGCACGTTTTATTTCCTCCCAAAGATACATAAATCTTTAACCAACCCGCCAGGACGCCCGATCATATCAGGCATAGGTTCTTTAACATCCAATTTATCGGAGTATGTAGACGGAATCCTTCAAAATTATGTAGTTGAACTACCCTCATATCTAAGGGACTCCGCACATCTCATTACACTAATAGACGAAATTACCTGGGAAGAGGATTATATTTGGACCACCCTCGATGTTGCCTCTCTATATAGTAACATACCCCATGAATTAGGTCTTCTAGCAGTTAAAGAAACTCTCGAAAATGATCCAAAATGCCCTTAACACAAAAAGAGTTTGTAATCAGATCCATCCAGTTTATTTTACAACACAACTTTTTCAATTTTAATAGCAATTTTTATTTACAAACAAACGGGACAGCTATGGGCACGAAATTTGCGCCCTCCTATGCTAATATTTTTATGGGTCACTTTGAATATAAAAAGGTTTATTATCCCACCCAAAAATTCCTTTTATAAGAGATATATAGACGACATTATATTTATTTGGAAGGGGGACCAGCAAGACCTGGAAACATTTGTTAGTGAATTGAATACAAATGACTGGAATCTTAAATTCACCCATGAGTCCAATCCCAAAACAGCCGTGTTTTTAGATTTAAGAATCGAAAGCAAGAACAGTCATATACAAACTTGCACACATTTTAAAAATGTTGATGCGAACAGCTTCCTGGACTTTAAGAGTAGCCACCACCAAAAGTGGAAACTTAATATTCCCTATAGTCAGATGAAGCGTATCAGACGGAATTGCACTGACAACAAAATACTAGGGGAACAACTAGAAATTTTGAACTCGCTTTAAAGAAAAAGGCTATCCCTCACGAGTACTAAAAGATTCCCTCAAAAGAGCATCAACTCTCAGTCAAAAGGAAAGCCTAGAAAAACCCAAAGGACCACAAAAAGAAAAATTCAGTTTAGACCTGGTCTCATTACCAGGTATAACAGGAAACATAATCTTATCAGGAATGTCTTAGAGAAGCATTGGTCTCTTCTCCTGAAAGACCCAATACTAGGACAACAACTACCGAGGCGCCCCACTCTAACATTCCGAAGGGCCAAAACTCTTAAAAACATCTTGGCCCCTTCTTGCCCCCCACTAGGATCCAATAAACCGACCCATAAGAACAAAAATACTGTGAAACACCCGGGCGCTTTTAAATGCATGGGGAATAAATGCAAATGCTGTGAGATGATACTAACGGGTGAAAGAGAGATAGCAATTCCCCATCCAAAAAGAAAAATTAATTTTAAACATCATATGACGTGCAATAGCACCAACATTGTGTATCTTTTACAATGTCCTTGTAATTTCTTTTATGTAGGCCGTACAACCCAAGCCCTCAGAGAAAGAATGAACCAGCATAGATCAAATATAAATAGACAAGTAACAAATCATAGTGTGTCACGTCATTTCGCTATTGCACACCAGGGAGACCCTAAAGGTCTTAAAGTGATCCCACTTGAAGCCGTAGAGAGCTCGTTCCAGCAACTATGTAAAAAAGAAATGTACTGGATTTTTGAAATGAACACTCTAACACCACACGGCCTAAATGAAGTCTTAGAACATGTAAACTACTAATTCTACTTCTTTCTCTATATATCTCTATATATGTTTATATGCAGGCGGTATTATTATCAATACATTTTTTACATATTTTTACATATTTTTATAAATTTCCTACTATTTTCTATATATTCCACTATTTTATAACAAACTTCAATTAACTCTATAGATTTTTTATATACATATATATATATATATATATATATATATATCTATTGATACACGTATTCTAGTATGAATTTATCATCTTGTGAACATAATTATCGTATGCCCATGAAACGTTTTCATCTATGTATTTAACCCCCTTAGAATACACCCCTCTAATTGTGAGTATATCACTATTGCTATTTGGTATACGGAAATATATTTTTATATATATATATATTTTTATATATATATTTTTTATATATATATTTTTATCTTTTTATACTCATATCTATATTTATATTTTTATATATATATACATGCAACCCCAAAAAACTGTCATTATTGTCTATGTGCAATTTTAAGTATAGTTATGTTTATTTATGTACTTGATTTCCAGTCTTAGTGGATGTGAAAGAACTGGCTCAGCCCTTTGTTCTGTTTCAAACATCGCAGTAGATTCATATATACCGGCAGTGCGTTCCACAATTTGGAGCGCATCTACTTCCGGTTGTGCGCTCCACAGTTGGAGCGCACACAACTTCCGGTTCTGCATCGCTATTCAATCACTGTGCGTTCCACATTGTGGAACGCATAGACTTCCGGACAGGCGCTATACAAAGCATCCTCCGGATCTTACGTTTCTATTTGCGTTCCACATACCGGAACACGCCCCACTTTGGTTACACCTCCCTAAAATTGGCGCCAGTTCTGCCACATTTAAAAAGACTGTTTTTAGTTTCACATCACATTATATTGCTCCTGAGGAAGGGGGATTACCCCGAAACGCGTAGAGCCAAACTTCAATAAAGAATTTGAAAAGAAGCCGACCGACTGGGCTGCCTTCAATATTCACTATCTGACGAGCGACTTTGGCGAGCGGGGTTAGTACGGTTTGGTGTCTTGAGCTTATCCAAACCACTCCCCCCTGTGAAGTGAGTACACTCAAGAGTGAATTTCTGATCCAAATGTTTTTATGAAAAAATCCTATATGACAAGCACTCTACATGTGTGTATATATATAGATTTGTCCAGTACCTCGTGATACTTTTCTCACGGTGCACCATATTTTCTCACGGTGCACCAGAGGTGGCGCTATCTTGTGGTGATGGTCTAGGTAGAGGGGATACTGTTGGATAAGTTCCAGCACTTGTCTCCTCACAAACCGAACCTTATCTATTTATCCCTATATAGCTCTATATATCCCTTGTGGGTTTTATTGGGTCTATAAATCACCTAGCAGCCTCTCTTTATAAATTTTCCAATTTATCTACCTTTCCAGACCTTCTGGGCTTTCCTACCCCTGTAGGCGCCTATGCCTGTATTTTTTTGATCACTTGGAATCACCTTCCGCTTGATCTCAAATAACCTCCATTTCTCTTTTTCCACTAGCTTCATTCAGCAAGAGCCCACAGCGTAGCACTCGCCACATGTCACTGGAGAGTGGCATTAGTCGAACATCCCTTCGGCGGATATTAGCTACTCACAAATGGCAGCCTTACAAACTCCAGCTACTGCAGCATCTCAACGAGGATGACCCAGATCGGTGCACTGAATTTGCAGAATGGGCAAAACAAAAATTGGAACAGGACCCTCAGTTTACGCAGAAGATTTTGTTCAGTGATGAGGCAAACTTTTATGTGAATGGTGAAGTTAACAAACAAAACCACCGCTATTGGTCTGACACTAACCCACATTGGATAGATCCCTCCAAGACTGTTGGAACAAAAAAATTGATGGTATGGTGTGGTATATGGGGTACAAAGATAGTGGGGTCATTCTTTATCAATGGAAACCTCAAGGCCACTGGATATGCGAAATTGCTACATGATGATGTGTTTCCCTCTTTATGCACTGAAGCTGGCACGTTCCCTAAGTTTTTCCAGCAAGATGGTGCACCACCACATTATGGGTGTCAGGTCCGAGAATTCCTAGTTGAACAGTTTCCTGGAAAGTGGATTGGTCGTCGTGGGCCAGTTGAATGGCCCCCAAGGTCTCCCGATCTGACCCCCTTAGACTTTTATCTTTGGGGTCATCTGAAGGCAATTGTCTATGCTGTGAAGATACGAGATGTGCAGCACCTGAAACTACGGATACTGGAAGCCTGTGCTAGCATTTCTCCTGCAGTGTGTGAAGAGTGAGAGAAGAGGGTTGCATTGACAATCCAACACAATGGGCAGCACATTGAACACATTTTGTAAGTGGTCAGAAACTTGTAAATAACTCATGAAAGAATAAAGTTACTTTAAAACCAAGCACACCATTGTTTTTTCTTGTGAAATTCCCAATAAGTTTGATGTGTCACATGATCCTCTTCCTATTGAAAAAACAAAAGTTGGATTCAAAATGACTGACTTCATAATGGCCGCCATGGTCACCACCCAGAACTTTAACCCCTACACTATAAAGCTACATAGCCAGTAACTAAAAATATATATATATATGAGACTTCTAATGTATAGAAATACTTACTAGTAGTAAGTATTCCTCTGCTGTAGAAGTCTCATTTATTTATTTATTTATGGTTTTATTTTTTTAGTAACTGGCTATGGAGCTGTTATAGCTCAGTGGTTAAGTGCCTTGCCTTTAATGCAGAAGGTCATGAGTTTGAATCCCAGCAGAAACTTTTCTGAAATACATGCATAGAAATAGAGGTCAAATTAGATTCAAATACACTGGTTCGAGCACACACAGTGTTCAGCCGAACTCTGTGATGTGCTGAACATAGCGATGCTCGCTCAACACTAGTTAAGAATCAATGGGGCCTTATACATATGTTCAGCATATGTTTAGGTTGCTTTCCCAGTGCATATGCCAGATGTTAGTTCATGTTAACAGAGCTTAATTGCAAACAAAATTTTGTGATATGACCTCAGCATGTATTTCTGTATATTTTATTCACAGCAATAATCAAGCAATAGTTCTTACCGAATATAACTGTATCCAAATGTTTCCCCATTCTCGTAAAGTAGTTGTGACTTCGCGCACCAAAGGAATCTCAGCAGGAACTATGTTTTCTGTATTTCTTAGAGAGACAATAATATAAAGTAAATATACACAATGCTTATTTCATACTTGACTAACCAATAAGGAATACTCAGGCTAAATAGCAAAATATATATAAGCTAGGAGAAAAAAGAGAACTAATTCAGAACAACAAAACACTTGAACAACTCCATAGCAAAAATCTTGTTAGCATTTTGTGCATGTCAATAAAGGTATTTATGTAATTGCTATGGAGTTGTTCAAGTGTTTTGTTGTTATTTCATACTTGGCAAGAGTGTGACTAACAAGTAAAGTGGTTGTCTGATATAAAAATGTTGGCATGTCCAGACCATAGTATATATAAAAAAAAAAAAAAAGAAACACAAGTAAATCTAAAGAAACAATGAAATTGGGATATTCAATACCCTTTAACCTCTTCCCGACACATGACATACTATTACATCATAGAAGCCACTGCGTTCCCGCAATTTGACGTAATAGTACATTATGGTGATCGGGCAGAGGGGATCAGACTACCAAAAGTGAACGTCAGAAATAAAGTAAAGAAAAAAAAGTTTAACAAATGTGTTTTTAATAAAATTAATAACGTTTTTAAGTAAAAAAAAGTAAAAAAAAAAACCTTTCCCCTTATTTTATAATAAAAAACTGAAAAAACACACATATTAGGTATCACTGCTCCCGTAATGATTGGCTTTATAAATATATCACATAATCCACCCTGTCCGATAAACAACATAAAAAAAAAAAACGGTGTAAAAAAATAAGCCCTTTTTGTCACCTTACATCACAAAAAGTGCAACACTAAGCGATCAAAAAGGTGTAGTACAATATGTCACGAGAAGACAATCTCAGAATGGTTTGGATAAGTAAAAGTGTTCCAAAGCTATTACCACATAAAGTGACATGTCAGATTTGCAAAAATTGGCCTGGGCAGAAGAGCGAAAACTGGTAGAAAGGGTTAAACAAATATGGACTCACAGATTTATAAGCTACTATACCAACAGGTTACTTGTTGAAAAGCACCTCAACCAAAATTCAACTAAAGGCTCATGCACACGACAGTGTGCCGGCTGTGGTCGTATTGCGGCCCACATACAGCGAATCCTAAATACATGTGCACCGGCCGTGTGCATCCCGCATCACGGACCTATTCACTTGCATGGGTCCGTGATCCGGGAGATGTGGTGCGGAAGGACAGAGCTACAGAGTGCTTCTGTGGTGTTTCTGGCCGTGCCTCCACACCGCAAAAAAGTAGTGCATGCACTACTTTTTTGCGGAATGGACGGATCACGGACCCATTCAAGTTGAATGGGTCTGAATCCATCTGCAGCAGCCGCACGGATGTTGCCCGTGCATTGCGGTCCCCAATGCACGGAACGGCCGACTCGTGTTCGTGTGCAGGAGCCCTAACTGATCTATCACCCACATTCCTTTACTTTTTGTCCCCCTTTAGAAAATGTTTGAAAAACTACTCACACAAATTTTTTATTTTCTGGCCCGTTAGAAAGGTATGTTGTACGCGCGTTCATGTGATTGACCACTCTGGTGTCAATCACAATACGCGCGACAAAACGCCCCAAAGAAGCTCCTGTACTTCTTTGGGCGTAGGGCATTTTACAGCGCGTTCGTACGCGCTGTAAAACGCTCAGGTGAGAACCTAGCCTTACGCTGGGTTCACACCTGAGCGTTTTACAGCGCGTTCCTTCGCGCTGTAAAACGCTGAACAGGCAGAAACCCATGTTTCCCTATGGGCATGGTTCTCACCTGAGCAACAAAAATCTTCTGAGCCCTTACAAAGACATTATGAAGCTATTTTCTATATTTTGATATAGATATAGATTTTGTATATGGCATTTCAGATGTAGTTTGCTGCATTTTTGGTGACCAGTCTGAAAACTGAGTAAAAAAATTTGATATTTAGATTAGACATGTCATTTATATATTGCTTTCTTTAATCTCTATTTAAATTATTTTTCACTTTGTTGTGTTGTTCAACAATTGCATAAAAAGTCCAAATTTATTTCCAGAACAGCTCATGTCTTATCATAGTAAAGTAATAAAAACAGCCATACCTTTTCATTTGAATTGCAGCTTCCTTGATGTGGATGAAGGATTTAGGAAATATTCCCTGTGGGAAATAAGAGTACCAATAAATTATGAAAAATGTAGGTATACTTAAAGGTAGAAGGTGATCGCATTTTCTGGTGCCCAGGTATCAAGGAACATATGTTTTTTCACTATAATAGGTTATCAAACAATGCATACCAGCTCATTTTTTTTTTTATCTTTTACATTTTGCGGAGTAGTAGTTTTACATTTTTTCATTATAGTTTTAGTGCTTCTTCGCTACCTTCCAGCTTCAGTATTTTAAATTCTTTCTTTTTGCTATTTATTTCATCCTTTGCATTTCTATCTCTATACAATTGTTTTTTTTTTCCTGTTTCTGGCCCTTTTATTCCCATAAGATAAAAATTTTGATCCCATTTTGTGGGTATTTTTATTCTTGAGAATATTGTCCAAGTTACTGAGACTAATGTTTCAGAAATAGCTTGTGATGGGATTTGAACTCATAGCTTTTGCATCACAGCCCAGAACTTTAACCACTACACTATATAGCTGCATAACCAGTAACTAAAAAAAATATATATGTGATGCTTCTACTGTATAGGAATATTTACTAGTAGTAAGTATTCCTCTGCTGTAGAAGTCTCATTTATTTATTTATTTATTTATTTTTTAGTAACTGGCTATGGAGCTGTTATAGCTCAGTGGTTAAGTGCCTTGCCTTTAATGCAGAAGGTCATGAGTTTGAATCCCAACAGAAACTTTTCTGAAATACATGCTTAGAAATAGAGGCTAAATTAGATTCAAATACACTCTTTTTTTTTTTTACTAGCTGGCTATGCAGCTGTATAGTGTAGTTGTTAAAGTTTTGGGCTGTGATGCAGAAGCTGTGAGGTCAAATCCCGTCAAACTTTTTCAGAAATAGAGGTTAAAATTAGATTTTTATATTTTATATATATTTTTTTGTAATTGTAGAAAATGTATGGCACAAAATAAATGTGTAACTACTAAAAATTATAAATATATATATATATATACATACATATTATAATATGATAAAAAAGCAAAAGGGAGGCAACACTGACAATCAAAGAAACTAAGTGGTTGCACGCCCAATGGAAATAAGCTTACCCAAAATACAGGATACAAAAAGCGAGCAGCACTCCAAAAACGATGTAGTGAAGAAATAGAAAGTTTTATTCACCCATGTGGTATAGTGATGTTTCGGCTCTACATTAGAGCCTTTCTCAAGCAAAGTAACAGGACAAAATGAGCAAACTATATACTCATAAACAATTACATCATAGTGTCATGTGACCAACCTGTCAATCAAACAACTTAACTATTAATGTGACATCTCAAAATGCATCATAATTAAAAACTACAAATAATGTGAAAACATTCTTTCATTACACGTGTTGCAATGGTTAATGAATGTAAAATGTCAAGTGCAAATAGTCAACTGCGCTGGGGGGGGTGGGAATGGGCCACAAAGACGCCATGTAAGGATCCACTGAACCGATAAGTCACATCACCATGTGTGCATCAATGCCGGTATTGGCGTGTGGTAGATGCTATTGTGCATGTCCTGGATCACGTATGTAATGCCCATGTCATTCTGACAAAAGGGCTGGCATAGAGTCTGCGCTCAACGGTCTATATCTAAATCGGCCATCATAAAAAAGGTCAAGGACCACACGAGTCACAGCTCAAATGCCTAGACATAGCATATGTCCCAATTCAACCCATGTGGCCAATGAAATACAGCTCTGTAATTCCATCAATTTATTCTTGGGGTGCAAGTGCTATGTTAAAAAGCCTTTGTGGCTTATATCTGTGGAAAAAGAAAAATATATATGCAGTTCAATTCTGCAGTTATATGTGGTGAAAGCGTTTAGTGATATATTTCTGTACAACAAGAAAAATATATACGAAGTTCACTTCTGCAGTTATTTGGGGTTAAAAGCATTTAGTGAGGCATTTCTGTACTACAAGAAAAATATATGCGCAGTTCACTGTTGCCGTTATTTGTGGTAAAAGCGTTTAGTGGCCTAGTTCATTACAAAAAAAATAATAATAATAATTGTTGCTTTTAGGGGTGTTTTAATTTGCTTTTAATTTATTTTGTTTAGCTAAAAGTATGTCTGACAGAGAAGTGCCAGGCCATGCATAGAGGAGTGGCAGAGGCCTAAATGTTTCTGGCGCAGGCAGAGGTCGCAGCAGAGTAAGAGGCATGGCAGCAGGAGCCGCAGCGAGAGGCCTGAGCTCTCTGTGTCATCTACAGGTCGTTTCTTGACCAGCAACCCAGCTGTTCTTGATTGGTTAACTCTGTTATCCACTTCATCAAGTGACATCAGACACCCCCAGCCAACAGTCGGTGGGTTTGACAGACAAAACCCTTAGTTGGCATCGTCTGGGAGCAGGCCCTGTGCCCTGACCTGTCCTCAACCTGCCTCTGTCTTTTTCTGTTCCCTTACCAGGTATATGCTGTTTTGCTGTAGGCTCAGCTACACTTTTCAGCGAGGAAGAGCTACTAGAGGACAGTCAGCAGCTACTGCCGAACCAAGATCTGGAGGAGACATCCGCCGCTTCCTCTGCTAGGCGGGCAAGTAGTGATGAGGATAGTGGTTTGGGTGGTGGTGTTGCGAACGGTCAGGCTCCTGACCCAGAGGCCGTTAAGGAGGACATCAGTGACTCTGCGATGATAAAGTCGGTCGCACTTGAGATATGGGTGCAGAAGGGGTTTCATCATCATCAGGATAAGAGGGTGGCAGCTTGCCCATGAGTCAGCAGTGGAGCCAGCAAGGTGGTAGCATGGCTGGGAGTCAGCTAAATATGCCCCTGGTGGACCTCCTGCTTTGCAGCAGCCTACCTGCCTGGAAAGTAGTGGTGCAGGGGTTCACGGAGGCAGTAGTGGTAGCAGTCAGTCAGTGCGGACTGTTGGGGGGGGGGGGGGATAACGTACTCAGCAGTGTGGCAGTTTTTCTCAAAGTCCCAGAACGTGGCCATATGTAGAATATGTGGGCAGAAGGTGAAGCGTGGCCAGGGTGCCAATGTTGGCACTACGGCCCTGCATCAACATATGCAGCGTCGCCATACAGTGGCCTGGGAGAAGCGTGGCTCTGATGTGGTGGTCCAGCCTTCCGCAGCAACTGCTGCATCACCCAGTGGCACGCACCGGGTTTCAGGCAGTCAAGGCTCCACCACCTTAGCTGAAGGGAGCTGTCTGTCATTAATATCTTCTGCTGGTCCAGATGCTCCTGCTCCTCCTCGTCAGTCATTATGTCAGCAAACGATCACCGAAGCGATTGCCAAGAGACAGCAGTATGTGTGGACACATCCGACGGCGCGAAGCTGAACGTGCTCCTGTCCAAGTTGCTGGTGCTGCAATCCCTCCCTTTCCAAGTGGCGGACTCTGAACCTTTCAGAGCCACACCAGCAACTTGGCCAGGTCAAGCTACAATATCCGCCTCTGCCTCCTCATCTTCCACCATGGACAAGTCACAGTGCCCCTCCATCATACCACATGTGCAGTGCATGGCAGTGTCACGCTGTTCTGCACCTCGTTTCCCTGGGTGAACGGAGTCACACAGGGGAGGAACTGCTCAGTGTGATTCATGAAGAAATCGAATCCTGGCTTTCTCCACGACAACTGAAAATCGGAACCATGGTGACAGACAATGGGAAGATGATTGTGTCAGCACTGCGTCATGGAAAGCTGAGCCATGCACCCTGCATGGCACACGTGTTCAATCTGGTTGTCAAGCGGTTCCTGAAGTCTTCCACCCATCTGCAAAACACCCTAAAAGTGGCCAGGAACTTTGCATGCACTTCAGTCACTCATACACTGCAAAACACACCCTCTGAGTTGCAGCGGCAGAACGGCATCCCCCAACATAGGCTGATATGCCACGTTTACACCCTTTGGAATTCCACCCTCCATGTGTCGGACCGACTATACAAACAGAGAAAGGCCATCAACGATTTATTGATGATGCAAGCGGATAGGAGTACTCCCCTGTGTAACTTCGATGTCAGCCAGTGGCAGCTCATGCGTGACACCTGCCATTTACTCAGGCCCTTTGAGGATGCCACATTATTTTTCAGTCGCCAGAACTATGGTATGAACCTACTGCTTCATGTCCTGGAACACATGGTGGTAACAATGGCTGGTCAGGGGACTGGAGACGTGGTGCCTAGATCTGATGGCCACATGAAACCTGTGGGGGCTGAACTGGAAGAGGAGGAGGAGGGGGAGGAAGAAATTGGAGCACAGGCAACGTGTAGTGAAGTGGGTGGTTTTTCTACTTAGCTGACAAGAGAGGAGGAGCAGGGGCAGCTGGAGGAGCTAAAGGGTGATGAGAAAGACGAGATAGAGGACCCAGACACACCATGGCAGTATGCAGTGGAGATGGAGGCAGGAAGTTCCTTCGAGTCACTTGCACAAATGGCCCGCTGCATGCTCACTTGCTTGCGTAGTGACAGCCGCATTGTCACCATTCGGCAGAGGGATGACTTCTGGTTCACCACCTTATTGGACCCCAGCTACAGGTCCAGAATAGGGGCCCGTTTTACACCCACTGAGAGGGAGAACAAACTGAACGACTACTGAGACATCCTACAGTATATAGTCAGTTGGCCGCTGCCTATCTGCACCATCGTCCATCCTCTCGCAGGGATTACCGGGGGGGGGGGGGGGCTTCTGCGCTCACGTTCAACTGCCCGCTGCTAGGGAGGTGTGGGGTGGCAGGAGCAGTACCAGCTCCATCAGCAGCAGCCTGAGTCTACAGTCGCTGATGAGTAAGAAGCCATTACAGCCATGCTTACTGTTGGCATGGCTGTGATTGGCTAAGTGCAGCATGTGACCCAGCCTCTATTTAAGCTGGAGTAACGTAGCGCCGCACGTCACTCTGCTCTTCTCAGTGTAGGGTGCTGCTGCTGTTGAACTTGGTGGGGTTAACTCTTCAAACTACAGCAATTATTTAGGGTGCTATGCTACATATTTGTACCCAGCCCTGAGGCCACTGCAAAATAATTTTTAATCCATCTGTTACTGAGGTGGGGGTCAGCAGCCTATTTAGCAACTGCAGTGTCCTTGGAACTGCATGTGACCTGCATGTGTGCCAGCCAGCCAGGGACATCAGTCTACTTATTTTTTGGTAGCTCAGTGGAGGAAAAATTCATTTTTTCTGGCAGGTCAAGCCCCCCTACATTACCTATTTTATCATTTTGGGGTGACACAGTGCATTTCTGTAATTGGGGGAATAAACCCATACTGTCATACAACAGAGCACATTTGCACACACCGCTGAAAAACCTATTTTAAAATTGTGCGGTGAAAAACTGCATTTCTGTAGTTGGGGGAATAAACCCGTACTGTTGTGCCACAGAACACTTTTGCATACAACACTGAAAAAACTTTTTTTGCCAGTTTTGCTGTATATAAACCCCTGCTCTGCATAGGTGACAGGGAGGTAAATTTAAAAAAATCATCTGTGGTTGGTGGGTGACATTTTGCAAATTTTTGCCATATTCAAACCCCTGCTCTGCATAAGTGACAGGGCGGTAAATTTTAAAAAAAATCATCTGTTAAATTGGTGGGTGACATTTTGCCAGTTTTGCTGTATACAAACCCCTGCTCTGCATAAGTGACAGGGAGGTAAATTTCAAAAAATCATCTGTGATTGGTGGGTGACATTTTGCAAATTTTTGCCATATTCAAACCCCTGCTCTGCATAAGTGACAGGGCGGTAAATTTTAAAAAAATCATCTGTTAAATTGGTGGGGGACATTTTGACAGTTTTGCCATATACAAACCCCTGCTCTGCATAAGTGACAGGGAGGTAAATTTCTAAAAAAAATCATTTGTTGCATTGGTGGGTGACATTTTGCCAGTTTTACAGTATACAAGCCCCTGGTTTGCATAGGTGACAGGGAGGTAAATTTCTAAAAATCGTATGTTACATTCTTGGCCATAAAGTACCCCTGCACTGCAAATTAGGTGGCGTTCAGATTGTTAGGTGATCTGTAGCCCTTCTTTCTTTCACAGTACCCCTGCACTGCATACCAGACTGGGAATTATATTCTGTAAATTTGGCGGCGTTTACATTGTTGGGTGCTGTTGTTTTATGCTGTAAAATCTCCATGATGTCTCCATGATAAATCTGCAGCGTGGGGGCCCCTTGTGGCTTCTATACACTTATACAATAATCCTTTAGCGGGGCAAATAGATGCCTGATGACGGGACACTCCATGACCCATTTTTTCTTTCAAACTACCCCTGTCCTGCAGGGCAGTCTTTAATATTGATTGGACTCTGGGCAAGAATTTACTTGGGCCCCCTGGATCCCGCCTTCCCACACCCTAGCATGCAATCACTAATTACCTATTCCCTACTGTCTAGATAGGTCAGCAGTATTTGATCGGTGGGGGGGCCAACACCTCACAGTAGTGCTGCAGCCTTCTGGCAGTTTTTCCTAGGCCATGTAACATCACATTCATCAGCCACATGGACTAGGTGCAGCTCAGCCCTATTGCAATGAATGGCTCTGAGCTGTGACACCAAGTAGAGCCGCTATACAATGTACTGTACAACGTTGTGCTTGGTGTAGGGTTGCCACCTGTACGGGAATGACCCAGACAGTCCGGGTTTGTAATCCTGTGCCCGGGTACAAGCCTTTCTCAGACCCGGGCACAGCGATCAGCTGTGAGTGATGTGAGCACAGGGTGGCCCAACCTCCCTCCCTCCTGTTCGGGTTTGGCTTGAAGAAAAGGTGGCAACCCTGGCTTGGTGAGCAGAGATTGCTCATACAGAAGTATTGCTCATATAGTTTTACTGTGCATGCTGTTACACCAGACTCTTTTTGCTCATAAACAGTACCAGGGTTTACCTAATCCAGGGGATTACAGAATTATTGCTCATATAGTTTTACTGTGCATGCTGTTACACCAGACTCTTATTGCTCATAAACAGTACCAGGGTTTACCTAATTCAAACTAGGGTCAGTAAAATACAAGGTGTGACATAATGCACAGTACTACTTCCCATAGATAAGGGGAGTACTGGCCTGTGTATGAAGTAGTACTGTGCACACTGTAGCCATTGGGAGAGATTTATCAAAACATGTGTAAAGTAGAACTGGCTTAGTTGCCCATAGCAACAAATTAGATTCCACCTTTCATTTTTTACAGCTCCTCTGGAGAATAAAAAGGTAGAATCTGATTGGTTGCTATGTGTAACTAAGCCAGTTCTACTTTACACATGTTTTCAAAAAATACCCCATTGTCTCTTATCAGCTGCTGCTCATCCCAGATACCAACAAGTGAATAAGCCTCCTCTGGTGTTACTGGAAGGACACAATCAGGAATCCTGAGTAATGGCTTCAGTGTCTGCACCCCCTCCTCCCCCGACCACAGCAGTTGCAGGCTGTGCAGAGTATTGCACCTCACACTATCCCATGTTCTGCATACCAGCCGGCTGCTACACTGTGCCTGTTCTGGGTATTACACAGGCTTGCTGGTGCTGACCCTAGTGTAAGTCTAGTGACTAGTAATCCCCAGTGTCTGGATGGGACACTCACCAGTTCACTGTGGGATGTAGCTGCTGGGCTGCAGGCTTCAACAGGAGACAGATCACCAGAACTTCTGCTGAGCAAGTAAAGACAGTGGGCAGAGCCAGTGCTCTAGGCACAGCACACTCCATATAACCAGTCCAGGCTAGTATGGGGTAACTGGAAGCAGTGGGGATATTGACAAGTAGGTAGGGAATGGGAGCCTAGACCTGACGCCAGCCGGAAGAGAGCACACAAGGGAAGTTGCACCTCTGAGGAGCACTGCTTCACTCAGCAGCAGCTAGGTCAGGTGATCTCCGATGTCAGGCCTGCTCTTCTATTCCTGTCTGAAACAGACAGGAATAAAAGAGCTCCGAATCATCTCACAGGGTTCACCCTATGGTTACGGCAGCCCCGGGGAAGAAGTGTAGCAGTTATTCCAGTCCCCCTCCTCACGCTTCTCTCCCTCGCTCATTCCGGCCCGCTGTTGTTAGCGCAGCACTAGTGCTGCGTTCATTGACATGTAAATTTGATTAAGTAATGAGTGCTGGGCGTTTGGGGAGGCTATGGGCCCCTTAATGACTTTGGGGCTGCCGGCCCAAACGCCCCTTTTAATCCCCCATTGGCAGTGGCTAGCGGGGCTCAAGAGGCAGCTGCCTTGGGCCCCTCAGGAGCAACTGGGCCCGGGGCACCTGCCCCTTTTGCCCTGCGTTAAAGACGGCCCTGCTGTCCTGCATACCTGACTGGGAAATATATGCTGTAAATTAAGTGGCGTTCAGATTGTTGGCTGATCTGTACCCCTTCTTTATTTCAAAGTACCCCTGCATTGCATAACAGCCAGGGAACTTAGTTTATTACAATTGGCGGTTACATTGTTACCTGACATAAAGCCTTTTTTGGCTGTGAAGCCAAAGGTATTCGCCAACAACGTGTTTTTTTTAAATTTTTGTAAATAAATTGGGGTAGACCCCAAAACATTGGGAATTATAAAAAACAAAAACAAAGAGTAAGTGCGCTGTAGTACAACAATGGTTGGGTGAGGCCGGTATACATGTCTATTCTGCATAAGGTACGAACAAGTCCTGTGGGATCCATGAGTGGTTCTTTTTAATGAACGCGAGATTGTCCAAGTTGGCTGTGGACAGGCAGCTGTACTTGTCTGTGATAACGCCCCCAGCCGTGCTAGACACATGTTCAGACAATACACTGACTGCAGGGCAGGGCAGCACCTTCAAGGCGTAAAGGTGAAGCTGAGGCCATGTCCCCAATTTGGAGATCCAGAAGTTGAATGCGGCAGACCCAGTGGCGTAGCTAGAAATTACTGGGCCCAACAGCAAATTTTTGAATGGGGCCCTTCTCCCCTAGTAAATTTTTCGCAACTACTTTCTTTCGTGCTGCCCCCATTCCTGTGGCTACTAAAGATCGCACTCTCAGACCAGGCAGCTGTTCCATCCATTTTCAACACTGTCTATACTTCCACTGTATATAATTTCATTGTATAATACTGTTGAGGGGGCCCTGACAAAGTCTTTTAATCCTCCTCCTCCTGGATGGGCCCCTTCTTAGTCAGGGCCCCAAAGCAGCCACTTTCGCTGCTTACCCTGTAGTTATGACCCTGGGCAGGCCCATCAGTCAGTACGTGTAGGCGTGTGCACAGATACTATTTCACCACTTCACAGAAATGCTGCCTCTTGTTAAGACGTTAAATATCTGCTGGTGGTGCTGGTTGTTGTGGCGTGGTGACAAAGGTTTTCCACAATTCGGCCATGCTAACTCTGCCTTCTGAGGTGCGGGCGGTGACCCAGCTGTGTTGGCGACTTCTTCCTCCTCCTCTTCTGCTTTAGCCTTGTGCTTCCACTGAGCCCCCGGTGTCAGGTGTGAATGCCATCAGCAGCGCGTCTACCAGCATTTGCTTCTTCCGATCACGCTTCAGTGACGGAATTAAGGACGGCACGTTGTCCATGTAATGGGGATCCAGCAGGATGGCCACCCAGTAATCTGCACAAGTTACAATGTGGGCAACTCGGCAGTCGTTGCGCAGTCACTGCAGCATGTAGTCGCTCATGTTTGCCAGGCTGCCCAGAGGCAATGACAAGCTGGCCTCCGTGGGAGGTGTATCATCTGTGTCCTCCATATCCCCCCAGCCACACTCAAGTGATGGCCGTGAGCTGCTTTGGGTGCCACCCTGCTGTAAACACGGTTTCTTCTCCTCCTCCTCCAGAACTGTGCCCCGGCTGTACAATTGTGTACCTGGCCTATGTTGGTACCCTCCAAGCCACTTGTATATGACTGGCCTTATAAGTTAAGGGTAAGGCATGTATATAGTTTTGTTTGTCTATTTTGCTTATCAGACTTATAGTTATTTAAATATGTTTATAAGTAAATTTGTAAATAATTTGTGAATGTGCATTAATAAGTGGTTTGAGTGAAGGGGGGGGGGGTGGAGGGTGGGAGTCTGGTCGGGTTAATTTTCTCTTTTTGAAATGCTCCTTGTATAGTTTTTTTACGATTTATTATAAAAAGTCCTGATAACCGTGGAAATTTTAACCAACAATCTAACCGACAAATTTAATAAAATTATTGGCCTGTCACATCTCAGGCCGCAGGGGTCTTTGAGCACCAATAAAAGTCCATTTGTCCCACCAGAATCTAAGAGCTAGATTAACTGAATTGATTTTCACTGTCAGGTGTTCAAAATTTCTGCGCCACCAAATTCAGCATATGCACCAGGCAAGGGATGTATGTCAAACCAGCTAGGCCCAGAGCTGCTACGAGATTTCGCCCATTATCGCACACCACCAGGCCGGGCTTGAGGCTCAGTGACACCAACCACTCATCGGTCTGTTGTTCCGTGCCCGTCCACAGATCCTGCACGGTGGGGGGTTTGTCCCCCAAACAGATGAGTTTCAGAACAGCCTGCTGTCGTTTCCACAAGCTGTGCTGATGTTGGTGGTGAAGCTGTTACGCTGAAAGGATGAGGAGGTGGTAGAGGAGGAGGAAGGGGACTAGGAGGAGGAGGCAACAGGAGGCAAATAGAAATGCCCTGCAATCCTCGGGGGCGGCTCATGCGCCAAACTTCTATCCGCCTCTGGCCCAGCCGGCCACTACATTTACCCAGTGTGCTGTTAGGGAGATATAACTTCCCAGCCCGTGCTTACCGGTCCACGTATTGGTGGTTATATGGACCTTGCCACAGATGACGTTGCGCAGTGCACACCTGATTTTGTCCGCCACTTGGTTTTGCAGGGAAGGGATGGCTCGCCTGGAAAAGTAGTGGCGGCTGAGAACCATGTACTGTTAGACAGCCACCGCCATAAGTTTTTAAAAGTCTCCATCCATCTCCACCAGACAGAATCACAGCATTTCAAAGGACCAGTAATTTTGAAATCTTGGCCTTCAGGGCCAGGGATCGCGGGTGGGTAGAGGGGAACTTCCTCTTTCTATTTCTTTTTCTAATTGGGAGATGGACAGCTGAACGCTTCCATGGGATAGTGTGGAGATGCTTGGTGATGGTGAAAGATGTGGTGGCGTTGCTGCCACATCTCTGTTTGCGGGGTGGCAGGTGCCACTGTCACTCACTTGTGCTCAGGTTTAGAACGTTTATTTTAAATTTGTATGTATTTTATGTTATTTTAAGTTATTTCCCTATCCAAATTTTGCAGGGCACTTGTCCTACTCTAACCCCTACTTTGCTTCAATTTCCAGCCCTCTAGCCCTTTCCATCACTTTTTTAGAGCCATTTTAGTGCCCCAAAGTTCGCATCCCCATTGACTTCAATGGGGTTCGGGTTCAGGGTCAAGTTCGTGTCCCGAACTATAACTTTGCGGCGAAGTTCGGCCGAACCCTGGCGAACCCGAACTTCCAGGTGTTTGCTTAACACTAGTCAAGATGAATCAGGGGTGGATCAGCCAGGATTTCCTCCCACCAATTCCTGATGCATCAGACCAAATCATCCATGCCACCTCACCCAAATCTTGAAAAAAAGAGACTGGTTTCTTATGGCTACCTGCCTTAGCTACTACTATGATGCTGCCACCAGCCTGATGCAACACATCTGATGCCAAGTGCTCCTTCTTTAACCCACCTTAGTCAGCGGGTACTGGTATTGCTACTCACCGCCCCACTCTGTCACCGGGTCACTTTGTGGTATCCTGATGCTGCTGCCATCTCCACGCTATGTCACCTTGCTATTTTGTGGTTTCCTGATGCTGCTGCTGCCATCTCCACACTGTCACCTTGCCATTTTGTAGTCTCCTGCTGCTGCCATCTCCACACGATGTCACCTTGCCACTCTGTGGTATCGTGATGCTGCTGCTGCCGCCACCGCCATCTCCACACTATGTCATCTTGCCATTTTGTGGTCTCCTGCTGCTGCCACCTCCACACTATGTCACCTTGCCTCTCTGTGGTATCCTGATGCTGCATCCATTTCCACACTATGCTACCTTGCCATTTTGTGGTTTCTTGATGCTGCTGCTGTCATCTCCACACTATGTCACCTTGCCTTTCTGTGGTATCCTGATGCTGCTGCTGCCATCTCTACACTATGTTACCTTGGCTCTCTGTTATATCCTGATTCTGCTGCTGCTATCTCCACACTATGTCACCTTGCCTCTCTGTTGTATCCTGATGCTGCTGCTGCCGCCATCTCCACACTAGGTCACCTTGCCACTCTGTAATATCCTGATGCTGCTGCCATCCCCACACTATGTCACCTTGCCATTTTGTGGTCTCTTGCTACTGCCATCCCCATTTTATGTCACCTTGCCATTTTGTGGTCTCCTGCTGCTGCCATCTCCACACTATGTCACCTTGAAACTCTGTGATATACTGATGCTGTCGCTGCTGCCATCTCCATACTATGTCACCTTGCCACTCTGTGGTATTCTGATGCTGCTGTCATCGCCATACTATGTCACCTTGCCATTTTGTAGTCTCCTTCTGCTGCCGCCATCTCCACACTATGTCGCCTTGTCATTTTGTGGTCTCCGGCTGCTTCGGCCATCTCCACACTATGTCACCTTGCCACTTTTTGGTATCTTGATGCTGCTGCTGCCATCTCCCCACTATGTCACCTTGCCACTCTGTGGTATTCTGATGCTGCTGCCATCTCCACACTATGTCACCTTGCCATTTTGTGGTCTCCTGTTTCTGCCATCTCCATACTATGTCACCAGGTCATTTTATGGTCTCCTGATGCTGCTGCTGCCATCTCCACACTATGTCACCTCGCCACGCTGTGGTATGCTGCTGCTGCCATCTCCACACTATGTCACCTTGCAACTTTATGGTATCCTGATGCTGCTGCTGCCATCTCCACACTGTCACTTGGCCATTTTATGGTCTCCTGATGCTGCAGCTGCCATCTCCACACTATGTCACCTTGCCATTCTGTGGTATCCTGATGCTGCTGCCACCTCCAGACTCGGTCACTGTGCCAATCTGTGGTATTTTCATACTGCTTCTGCCTCCGGACCCTGTCATTGGCCCACTCTGTGGTCTCCTGATTCTGCTGCCACCTCACCACTTTGTCATAGGTCCACTCTGTGGACTTCTCATGCTGTTCCCACCCTCCCCACTTCATGACTGGTCCACTTTTTGGCTTTCGACCTGGCCGACATCATCATTTATTTGACATTTCTTCTGATCTGTCAGAAGCAATGAAAAATGGGACACACAACGGATCCTGTCTGTGTAGCAGCTGTAAGGCCTGTATGGTCCCATCAGAATTGGCTTATGATTTGGTAGCCAAAAGCAGGATGGGGTACCAAACACAAAAGACATGCAAATATTCTGTTCACGTGTCATCTCTGTTTTGGGTCCACTCCTGTTTTTTTTTTGCATTAGCAACACTGATGGATTACTGACCAAATGCTGACCGAGTGAAGGCAGATGCTCCACAGAGAGGATTGTTTTGTTGGGGGTTATTGTTCTAATGGATCAGAGGAAGGGAAAATTAATCAGTGACGTCAACACAAACTTACTAAAAATCTTGTTGTGTTGCCTGTTTTATTTATTATGTGTTTTAGCAGCACTATACACTCAATGGTACTTGATCTAAGAAGGACTGCTGGTAGCCGCGCACTGGCTGCAGATTTTTCCCTAAACCTCCTTTTCAACTAGCAATATTAACTAACCCTAGGTATCACTCCTGTCTCTAAAAACTGCCCCAAACACTGCCCCCCGAAATGTTGTTTAGCCAGATACCCTGGCATCTCCAGGGGATCGGGCAGTGAGTGTTTGGTGAGCCTGGCACGGACCTTTTATTTCTCATTGTGACAATCACTGCTGACCAGTCCTATTTGAAGTATTCTTTCCTAGGACTGATTTTGTTGTTATCCTACTTCTCATTGGGGTCAGGGTACTTGATTCTCCTCCCATATTTGTTACCTCCCTCCGTTCAGTGCTGGCCCCTGTTCTCGTGATATCATCAGACTTAGATGATCTCTCGTATCGGCATCACATTGCGCATTCCTGGGGACTTAGGATTCTAGCTGATTCATCTCATGATTGCGCATGTCTAGAGACTTAACTTCCAGCTTCTTCACTTGATGAGAATACTACAGTAGCTCTACTTAATATCTTCTTAATATTGGAATTATTATTAATGTGGTAACTTATGGTGCCAATGTGAATCCTGGTCTGGATTACTTTCATGCATGATTTTGCTCCTGTTGATTATTAGTATATTATTATGATCCTAATAGCCAATTTTATTTATAAATACATGATTTACATTGCCATTATGATATTTTCTTCTAATAGTTCACAATAATACTAATTAATTTTAGCCATACTAATCATGTATTTACACATCTTTTACACATAATTTACAGTATATTCAATCATGTACCTAAATTATCTACTTATATTTATTAGTTGTAACAATCATGCAAGGAGATCCAGAATGGCTAATTTGCATGCTTGATTTTACTCTAATTCATTATTAATATATTATTAATCTAGCGTCCATGAATCCATAAACTAAAAACCAATAATATTTATGATACATTATTTATAGTACCATTATGATATTTATCCAATTATATAATTATCATTTATAATGATTCTCAATACTGCTAATTAATTTGTATCCCTTACTTAGCAGCAGTGTTCTTGTAATTAATACCGCCAAAAGGCATTATTGTCCAGTGTTGTAATTTTGCTGAAAAAAAGGCCAATTTAATTAATCTGGTGTTTGGTAGACCAGAAAAACTAGGCCTCACGTTTTCACTCCTGTAAAAAGGAATTATATCTCCCCGTGTGGAATCTATGTACCAAAACTAGCATTATAAAAAATCTGGGGTCCAATTAGCAGCAGTGTTCTTGTAATTAATACCGCCAAAAGGCATTATTGTCCAGTGTTGTAATTCTGGTAAAAAAAAGGCCAATTTAATCAATCTGGTGTTTGTTAGACCAGAAAAACTAGGCCTCACGTTTTTACTCCTGTAAAAAGGAATTATATCTCCCCGTGTGGAATCTATGTACCAAAACTAGCATTATAAAAAATCTGGTGTCCAATTAGCAGCAGTGTTCTTGTAATTAATACCGGAAAAAGGAATTATATCTTCCAGTGTGGGAATTTTGGGGCTAAAAAATTATATATTTTATTGTGGTGCGAGTTGAATCGCAACAATGAGGAAACATTCTATTAAGGGACGAGGACGCGGTCGTGGTGGTGTCCGTGGAGCCTCTGTTGCTGGCAGAGGTCGTGGCCGTTCGGCCTCAGGCGCACAAAGTAGTGAAACAACTCCCTCAAGTAGCCGGCAGAATTTACAGCGATATTTGGTGGGGCCCAATGCCGTTATAAGGATGGTAAGGCCTGAGCAGGTACAGGCATTAGTCGATTGGATGGGCCGACAGTGCTTCCAGCACGTTCACCACATTGTCTTCCGCCCAGAATTCTGCGGAAAGTGCACAGGTGGCACCTGAAAACCAAGCCCATCAGTCTGTCACATCACCACCATGCATATCAGGGAAACTGGCTGAGCCTCAAGTTATGCAGCAGTCTCTTCTTCTGTTTGAAGACTCTGCTCCCACGGTTTTCCAGGGGCGTCCACCTATCCCTTCCCCAGCGGTGGAAGACATTCCATGCACTGACGCACAACCACTTATGTATCCAGATGATGAGGACATGGGAATACCACCACAGCAGAGTGACCGAGTGTCTGATGATGACGAAACACAGGTGCCCACTGCCGTGTCTTATTGCAGTGTGCAGACTGAACAGGAGGAGGTCAGGGAGGAAGAGTGGGTGAAAGACGATGCAGAGGACGATGAGGTCTTAGACCCCACATGGACTGAAGGTCGTGCCGCTGACTTAAATAGTTCAGAGGAAGAGGCAGTGGTGAGACCGAGACAACAGCGAAGCCAAAGAGGGAGCAGGGGGCAAAAGCAGAACAGCCGCCGTCCAGAGAGTTCGCCTGCTATTGGCCAGCGCCAACAGGGACCCAGCACCCCAAAGGCATCTTCAAGGAGTTCCCTGGCATGGCACTTCTTCAAACAATGTGCTGAGGACAAGACCAGAGTGGTTTGCACGCTGTGCCATCAGACCCTGAGGCGAGGCATTAACGTTCTTAACCTGAGCACCACCTGCATGATCAGGCATCTACATGCAAAGCATGAACTGCAGTGGAGTACACACCTTAAAAACAAGGAACCCGCTCAGGCTCCCCTGCTCCCTCTACCGCTGCTGCCTCGGCTTCCGCCTCGAGAGGAATGTTGCCACCTGCCGAGCAGCAAACAGAGGATGTGCCACCGACACCACCACCGCCACCGTCACCTAGCGTCTCCACTATTTCACACAGCAGCGTTCAGCTCTCCATCTCTCAAACCTTTGAGAGGAAGCGCAAATTCCCACCTAGTCACCCTCGAGCCCTTGGCCTGAATGCCAGCATTTCTAAACTACTGGCCTTTGAAATGCTGTCATTCCGGCTGGTGGACACAGACAGCTTCAAACAGCTGATGGCCATGGCTGTCCCCCAGTATGTGGTTCCCAGCCGCCACTACTTCTCCAAGACAGCCGTGCCTTCCCTGCACATGCAAGTGTCCGATAAAATCAAGTGTGCACTGCGCAACGCCATTTGTGGCAAGGTCCACCTAACCACAGATACGTGGACCAGTAAGCACGGCCAGGGACGCTATATCTCCCTAACTGCACACTGGGTAAATGTAGTGGCGGCTGGGCCCCAGGCGGAGAGTTCCTTGGCGCACGTCCTTCCGCCGCCAAGGATCACAGGGCATCATTCTTTGCCTCCTGTAGCCTCCTCCTCCTACTCGGCTTCCTCCTCCTCCTCCTCTGCTTCCACCAGCTCATCCAGTCAGCCACACACCTTCACCACCAACTTCAGCACAGCCCGGGTAAACGTCAGCAGGCCATTCTGAAACTCATATGTTTGGGGACAGGCCCCACACCGCGCAGGAGTTGTGGCGGGGTATTGAACAACAGACCGACCAGTGGTTGCTGCCGGTTGGCCTCAAGCCCGGCCTGGTGGTGTGCGATAATGGGCGAAATCTCGTGGCAGCTCTGGGACTAGCCGGTTTGACGCACATCCCTTGCCTGGCGCATGTGCTGAATTTGGTGGTGCAAAAGTTCATTCACAACTACCCAGACATGTCAGAGCTGCTGCATAAAGTGCGGGCCGTCTGTGCGCGCTTCCGGCGTTCACATCCTGCCGCTGCTCGCCTGTCAGCGCTACAGCGGAACTTCGGCCTTCCCGCTCACCGCCTAGTATGCGACGTGCCCACCCGGTGGTACTCCACCTTGCACATGCTGGAGAGACTGTGCGAGCAGCAGCAGGCCATAGTGGAGTTTCAGCTGCAGCACGCACGGGTCAGTCGCACTGCGGAACAGCACCACTTCACCACCAATGATTGGGCCTCCATGCGAGACCTGTGTGCCCTGTTGCGCTGTTTAGAGTACGCCACCAACATGGCCAGTGGCGATGCCATAGTTATCAGCGTGACGATACCAATTCTATGTCTCCTAGAGAAAACGCTTAGGGCGATGATGGAAGAGGAGGTGGGCCAGGGCCAGGAGGAGGAGGAGGAGGATGACGGGTCGTTTTTAGCACTTTCAGGCCAGTCTGTTAGAAGTGGCTCAGAGGGAGGTTTTTTGCAAGAGCACAGGGCAGGTACAAATGTGGCCAGCCAGGGCCCACTACTGGAGGACGAGGAGGAGGTGGAGGAGGATGAGGATGAAGCAGGTTCACAGCGGGGTGGCACCCGACACAGCTCAGGCCCATCACTGGTGCGTGGCTGGGGGCATACGGAGGACGATGACGATACGCCTCCCACAGAGGACAGCTTGTCCTTACCTCTGGGGAGCCTGGCACACATGAGCGACTACATGCTGCAGTGCCTGCGCAACGACAGCAGAGTTGCCCACATTTTAACGTGTGCGGACTACTGGGTTGCCACCCTGCTGGATCCCCGGTACAAAGACAATGTGCCCACCTTACTTCCTGCACTGGAGCGTGATAGGAAGATGCGCGAGTTCAAGCGCACGCTGGTAAAGGCGCTCCTGAGAGCATTCCCAAATGTCACATGGGAACAGGTGGAAGCCCAAGGCGAAGGCAGAGGAGGAGCAAGAGGTTGCCAACGCAGCTGTGTCACGGCCAGCTCCTCTGAGGGCATGGTTAGCATGGCAGAAATGTGGAAAACTTTAGTCTCCACGCCACAGCTAACTGCACCACCACCTGATACGGAACGTGTTAGCAGGAGGCAGCATTTCACTAACATGGTTGAACAGTACGTCTGCACACCCCTCCACGTACTGACTGATGGTTCGGCCCCATTCAACTTTTGGGTCTCCAAATTGTCCACGTGGCCAGAGTTAGCATTTTATGCCTTGGAGGTGCTGGCCTGCCCGGCGGCCAGCGTTTTGTCTGAACGTGTATTCAGCATGGCAAGGGGCGTCATTACTGACAAACGCAGCCGCCTGTCCACAGCAAATGTGGACAAGCTGACGTTCATAAAAATGAACCAGGCATGGATCCCACAGGACCTGTGCCTCCATTGTGCAGAATAGACATTTATAACTGCCTCCCCCTCAACCATGTATTCTTGTACTTCGGGGCACTTCTTTATTGAATCCTTATTTTTTTAACTTTACCGTGATCTTGCGGTGCAACCCAAAGTTGAATGAACCTCTCCTCTGTCTGGGTGGTAGGGCCGAAATAACTGAAAGTGGCCTTCTCCGGTGGTGGGTGATATGACGCATGATTCCTTGCTGTGGGACCTCTCTCCTCGGTCTGGGTGCCTGGCCTAAGTAACTAAAAGTGGCCTTCTCCAGTGGTGGGTGATATGACGCATGATTCCTTGCTGTGGGACCTCTGTCTGGGTGCTGGGTCCGAAATAACTGAAAGTGGCCTTCTCCAGTGGTGGGTGATATGACGCATGATTCCTTGCTGTGGGACCTCTCTCCTCTGTCTGGGTGCTGGGGCCGAAATAACTGAAAGTGGCCTTCTCCAGTGGTGGTTGATATGATGCATGATTCCTTGCTGTGGGACCTGTATCCTAGGTCTGGGTGCTGGGCCGAAATAACTGAAAGTGGCCTTCTCCAGTGGTGGGTGATATGACGCATGATTCCTTGCTGTGGGACCTCTCTCCAATTGATATTGGTTAAATTTTATTTATTTTATTTTATTTTAATTCATTTCCCTATCCACATTTGTTTGCAGGGGATTTACCTACATTTTGCTGCCTTTGGCAGCCCTCTAGCCCGTTCCTGGACTATTTTACAGCCATTTTATTGCCCAAAAGTTTGAGTCCCCATTGACTTCAATGGGGTTCGGGTACGGGATAAAGTTCAGGTCGAGTTCCGATCCCGAACATTTTCGAGAAGTTCGGCCGAACTTCCCGAACCCGAACTTCCAGGTGTTCGCTCATCTCTAATTCTGGCGGGTACTGGAACCTGAAGTAGTTGGTTCACTAGGACGTGTGGCTGTGGCAGAATGGCCACGTCCTCTCCCAGCACCATAGAGTACACTGACACCACCACGACCGCGTTCGCGTCCCTTACTAGATGTTTTCCTTATTGTTACGGTTCACCAAGCACCACAATAAGAAAAAAAATATTTGGCCCAATGTATTGAATTCAAATTCAGGCCTTTTTTTTTTACAGGCACCTAACACTATCTGCCAATTTATTTATGTAGCATATTACACTAATCCAGGCACAGCAGTAACCACTGATTTAGGGGAATATCTCTTTTAGGGCTAGTATTTAGGCCCTGGATGAAAGATATCATTTTATGGACAGATTTACACTTGGAGATGCACAGTAGCGTGAGAAAAAATATGTAGGATTATGCCTTCAACAATTGTATTTTAACACTTTGTGTAATATACCCTTTAACGGACAGAAATCCAATGGGAGATGCACGGTAGCGTGTGAAGTTAATGAGAATGACCCTCTCAGCACTTGTATTTACACCTTGAGTGTAATATACCCGTTTATGGACAGATTAACACTTGGCCTGCAACTGCTGGAACACCAGATTCAGGGTATTGCTATTTTGGCAAGTGAATTTCACCCAGAACAAAATATATGTTTTGGCGGACACTATTATAGTTTGCCAGCCAGTGCTGGGACACCAGATTTAGGGGATTGCTATTTTGGCAAGTGAGTTTCACCCCAGAAAAAAAACATATGTTTTGGCGGACACTACTATAGTTTGCCAGCCACAGCTGTGACACCAGATTTATGGTATTGCTATTTTGCCAATTGAATTTTACCCCAGAACAAAATATATGTTTTGGCGGACACTATTATAGTTTGCCAGCCAGTGCTGGGGCACCAGATTTAGGGGATTGCTATTTTGGCAAGTGAATTTCACCCCAGAACAAAATATATGTTTTGGCGGACACTATTATAGTTTGCCAGCCAGTGCTGGGACACCAGATTTAGGGGATTGCTATTTTGGCAAGTGAGTTTCACCCCAGAAAAAAACATATGTTTTGGCGGACACTACTATAGTTTGCCAGCCACAGCTGTGACACCAGATTTATGGTATTGCTATTTTGGCAAGTGAATTTTACCCCAGAACAAAATATATGTTTTGGCGGACACTATTATAGTTTGCCAGCCAGTGCTGGGGCACCAGATTTAGGGGATTGCTATTTTGGCAAATAGAAGGCTTAAATAGAGGCTGGGTCACATGCTGCACTTGGCCAATCACAGCCATGCCATTAGTAGGCATGGCTGTGATGAGCTCTTAGGCCAAGAAGTAAAACGCTAGCTGATTGGCTGCTGTGCAGCCCTTCAGAAAGCGGGAAGAAATCGCCGAACAACGAACCCGAACTATTCTCGAACTGTTCGTTCAACACTAGACAATGCCAAATATGTGTACTTTTTTTGTTTTTTTGTTTCAGTTTTACTTAATAAAGCATTTCTGTAAAAAAAATCATGTTTTAGTTTCTTCATAATCTGAAAGCCTTAGTTTTTATATTTTTTGGGCGATTGTCTTAGTTAGGGTCTCATTTTTTGCAGAATGAGACGACTGTTTGATTGGTATGATTTTGCGGTGCGTATAACTTTTTCTGATGTACGGTGAAAAAAAAATAGCTTTTTTTTACAACTTTTTTTTTTTTTTTTTACGGTGTTCATGTGGTATTTTTATAGAGCAGGTCGTTACGGACGTGGCAATATCCAATATGTGTACTTTGTTTTATTTATTTAGGTTTTACACAATAATGTGTAAATGATCTTGTAGAAGGCTTGCACAGTAAAATATCAATTTTTGCAGATGGCACTAAACCGTGTAAAGTAATTAACACTGAAGAGGACAGTTTTCTGCTACAGAGGGATCTGGATAGATTGTAGGCTTGGGCAGAGAAATGGCAGATGAGGCTTAACACTGACAAATGTAAAGTTATGCACATGGGAAGGAATAATGCAAGTCATCCGTACACACTAAATGGTAAAACACTCGTAACACTGACATGGAAAAGGATCTAGGAATTTTAATAGATAACAAACTAAGCTGTAAAAACCAGTGTCAGGCAGCTACTGCCAAGGCCAATCAGATAATGGGTTGCATCAAAAGTGGCATAGTTGCCCGTGATGAGAACATAGTCCTACCACTTTACAAATCACCAGTCAGACCACACATGGAGGACTGTGTACAGTTCTGGGCTCCTGTGAACAAGGCAGACATAGCAGAGCTGGAGAGGGTTCAGAGGAGGGCAACTAAAGTAATAACTGGAATGGGGCAACTACAGTACCCTGAAAGGTTGTCAAAATTAGGGTTATTCACTTTAGAAAAAAGACGACTGAGGGGAGATCTAATAACTATGTATAAATATATCAGGGGTCAGTACAGAGATCTCTCCTATCATCTATTTATCCTCAGGACTGTGACTGTGATGAGGGGACATCCTCTGCGTCTGGAGGAAAGAAGGTTTGTACACAAACATAGAAAAGGATTCTTCACGGTAAGAGCAGTGAGACTATGGAACTCTCTGCCTGAGGAGGTGGTGATGGTGAGTACAATAAAGGAATTCAAGAGGGGACTGGATGTATTTCTGGAGTGTAATAATATTACAGGTTATAGCTACTAGAGAGGGGTCGTTGATCCAGGGAGTTATTCTGATTGCCTGATTGGAGTCAGGAAGGAATTTTTTCCCCTTAAGTGGGGAAAATTGGCTTCTGCCTCACAGGATTTTTTGCCTTTCTCTGTATCAACTTGTAGGAAACAGGCCGAACTGGATGGACAAATGTCTTTTTTCGGTCTTATATACTATGTTACTATGTAATATCATTTTTGAAACAAAAACAAAAAAAAATCATGTTTTAGTGTCTCCATAGTCTGAGAGCCATAGTTTTTATATTCTGTGGGTGATTGACTTAGTTATAGTCTAATTTTATGCCGAATGAGATATTAGTTTGATTGACATGATTTTGGGGTGTGTATGACTTTTTGATCGCTTGGCATTACACTTTTTCTGATGTAAGGTGACCAAAAAATTGCTTTTTTGACACTTTTTTTTTACACTGTTCACCTGAGTTAGGTTATGTGTTATTTCTATAGAGCAGGACGTTACGGACGCGGCGATACCTAATATGTCAACTTTTTTTATTTATTTAAGTTTTACACAATAATATCATTTTTGACACAAAAAATTGTGATTACACTTACCGGTAATATGTTTTCTTTGAGCCTATGACAGCACCATTGGAAAGACACAGCCTTCTCCAAGGTAGAGATGTATGCTATGTTTGATTCGCCCCCTCTACTTTATCATTGAGCAAACTTTGACCCTGTACCTCACAGTCAGCAGACACATTCCAGCCAATCAGTATACCCTCCCTCCCCGACCCTCCCACCTCCTATCAAAAAGCAATGACAGCATCCATCTTAGATTCATTTTGAACCTGCAGTGTTAGAGCAGGGATAGTGCTGCTGCTGCTGATTTAATAGGAAAGGCGTTAGCTAGGCCAGTGTTCTGTGTCCACTCCAGTCCTCAAAGACTCATCGGCCTCTCTCACACAAGCGTGTCCGGATTAGGCCCCATTCACACGTCCGTAGTATGTTGCGGATCCGCAACACACCATGCTGGCACTCCCCATAGAGATGTCTATTCTTGTCCGCAGGCTGCGGACAAGAATAAGACATGCTCTATCTCTTGCGGAACTGCAGAAGCGGAGAGCACATAGTGTCTTCTCCACATCACGTCCAGCCCCATTCACAATGAATGGGTCCACATCCATTCCGCAGAATTGCGGAATGGATGCGGACAAAAATTGTGTATGTGTGAATGATGCCTTAGGTCTGGATGCTTTGCGGATGCGTTCAGTAAAAACTGTGCGATTTAACAGGCAAAGCCATTCAGTTTTGCCTGCGATTGCGTTCAGTTGTTCAGTTTTTTCCGCGCGGGTGCAATGCGTTTTGATGCATTTTTCACGCGCGTGATAGAAAATTGAAGGTTTACAAACAAAATCTCCTAGCAACCATCAGTGAAGACGCAAAGCACCCTCACTTGCTTGCGGATGCAATGCGTTTTTCACTGAGCCCCATTCACTTCTATGGGGCTAGGGCTGCGTGAAAAATGCATAATATTGAACATGCTGTGATTTTCACGCAATGCACAAATGATGCGTGAAAAAAAAACGCTCATGTACACAGACCCATTGAAATGAATGTGTCAGGATTCAGTGCGGATGCTATGTGTTCACGTCACGCATTGCACCCGCGCGGAAAACTCGCTCGTGTAAAAAGGGCCATCTGCTGTAAGGACAGCGTCCTGACAGCACCCCAAAAAGCCCTTTTTAGGGCTGGTACATCAGAATGCTTTTATTTTATATTTCTATATATACATTGCAGTTGCCTGCCCGTGTGTGTCAGGCCCACAGACTGTACTGTGCCCACTGCCCACCACTCATATAGGGTGGCACAGTACCCTGCATATAAAAAAGTCATTTAATTGTTTACCCTTTAGTATAATTGTAGTTGCCTGCCAGTGAGCGTCAGGCCCACAGACTGTACTGTGCCCACTGTCAGTGCCCCCCACTCATATCGGGTGGCACAGTACCTTGCAGATAAAAGTCATTTAATTTTTACACTTTAATATAATTGCAGTTGCCTGCCAGTGTGTGTCAGGCCCACAGACTGTACTGTGCCCACTGCCCACCACTCATATAGGGTGTCACAGTACATGGCACGGCGCATGCGTAGTGACCTAAAATTCAAACAAAGCGGACCTAGAATGGGTCTTTTTACATCTCCCGGTTCCAAAAATCTATTCACTACAACGACCCTGGCCCTGATATGGGACAAAGCAGAGATTAAACTGATAGGAATAGTACTTAGTTAACACTAGTTGCATCGGTGGCAAATTCCATTGCAAGTGCCCAAAATTAGAAGGAAGCGGACAGAGCAAGATTTTTTCTCTATCGCCCCATGCAAGAATTCAATTTAATACACGTCCCCTGATAGGGGACTTAACAAAGATTAAAATGGTAAGAATATTAATTGACACTACTTGTATTGGTGAGACAGTATATTGCGCGGCGCACGCGCAGTGCCCCAAATTGGAAGGAAGAGGACCGACCAACCATCTTTTTCCATCTCCCGGTTCCTAAACTCTATTCCATACACTGGCCCCTGATAGGGGACAAAACAGAGATTAAACTGGTAAGAACAGATTTTTTTTAATAAAAAATAAAAAAAGAGGACAGCCTCTGCGGAGCTGGGTATGTTTTGGCCACGTTACTAAACGCTCATGCACAATGGCTGTAGGCTCATGCGTCCTTTTGCGGAGATGACAAACCTGATCAGTCAAACCCAAGGCAACATCATTGACCTCATCCCATATGCGTTTTTTTCTGAAGCGTGCCCTGCGAAGAGTGCTGGATCAGGCCGTAGATGAGCATGAAGACAAAGAGTTGTGGTCACCATCACCGCCAGGAGCATTGTCGTCGTTGATTGCTGGACCTGCGGCAACGCAGAGAGAGCAGTCTGAAGAAGAGGAGTCAGAGGAGGAAGGTGGCTTTGAGGAGGTGCAAGACCAACCACATCAGGCGTCCCAGGGGGCTTGTTGTCACCTTTCGGGGACCCTTGGTGTTGTACGTGGCTGGGTGGAGGAAGAGACCTTCAATGACGTCAGTGAGGACAAGGAACGGGACATGGCTACCTTGGTATCCAACCTTGTGCAAATGGGGAATTTGTGGTTGTGCAAATGGACTGTTTGCGGTGCGTTAAACAGGGAGTTTGGTCTGTCACTGTGAAGTGGGCGTAACCCTTACACTACCTGATCGATACAACATCATACCTGAGCGTATACACACACTGGATGTTATAAAGCACGTTATTCCAAACTAGGAATGTTAGGTGATTTATGCCCTTTATGGATTAAAACCCGACTCTGCATCAACTACGTAATTTAACATGGGAGTTTTGCCATGGATCCCCCTCCGGCATGCCGCAGTCCAGGTGTTAGTCCCCTTAAAACAACTTTTCCATCACTATTGTGGCCAGAATGGGTTTTAAAATTTGCCTGCCGATTGAAGTCTTTGGCGGTTCGCGAACATTTGCGGAAACTAACGGAAAATTTTATGTTCGTGACATCTCTACTCCCAGGACAGGAAACAGAATACCACAACTGCTTTAAAAGGAGGGATCATTACCCACTTCTCCAGTACTATTCCAAGAACTAAGGAACATAAAAACTGAAAATTTAATCATAAACAATACATGCATAATCCCTCTTCTTTCTCTTTTTTTTTTTTGGGGGGGGGGGGGGAGGGAATTAGACAGGCGCTGTCATAGGCTCAAAGAAAACATATTACCGGTAAGTATAATCGCAATTTTTTCCCTCGCCCATGACAGCACCATTAGAGATATAAGCAAGATCTAATTTAGGGTGGGATAACTGCCTGAAGAACCTTCTGACCAAAACTCAGCCCCTCATTAGAGCGCAACTGAAGTCTGTAATGTTTAAAGAAGGTATGTGGTGAACTCCAGGTAGCCGCCCCACAGATCTGCTCTATAGAGGCCAAAGCTCTCTCTGCCCAGGAGGTAGAGACTGACCTAGTTGAAGGAGCCCCAAACTGTACTGGTGGGAAGATTCCTTTTACTGAATTTGCCAATTGGATGGCCTGTTTTATCCATCTAGCAATAGTTTGCGAACAAGCAGCCATCCCCTTTCTCTTTCCTTGGAAAGAGATAAACAGCTTTGGAGATGACCTCCAAGACTGAGTGACCCTAAAGTATCTTATCAGACATCTTCTGACGTCTAGACAATAAAATTCTGATTCTACACTATCCTTTGGAGAAGCACAGAAGGATGGAAGAACTATCTCTTTTGAACGATGGAAAGAGGAGGACACTTTAGCTAAAAAGGACGGATTGGGAGAGAAAATAACTCTATTTTCCAGTATGGTTAAATGCGGTCTGTTAGTGGAAAGGGCTGCAATCTCCCCCACCCTCCTTGCTGACGGTGTAGCTAAAAGAAATGCCAGTTTCAAAGATAACATCTTAATAGAGATATCCTGGATTGGTTCAAAGGGATCTAAAACAAGCGCAGAGAGCACCAAGTTGAGATCCCAAGGGGGTAATCTTATCTTGAATACTGGTGATAATTTTGACACAGCCATGATGAGCCTCTTAATCAAAGGGTGATCTGGCAACTTAAATTTAAAAAGTGCACTTAATGCCAAAATCTGGACTCTTAGGGTCCTGGGCCTAAGTCCTTTCTTCCAGCCTGCCTGCAAGAAGTCTAAAATCAAGGCTATCAGAGTGGCCTCTAACACGTCTACTGGTACCTTAGCAAAATTAAAAAAGGCCTTGCATGTACGAGTATAAATAGTTGAAGTGAACTTCTTATGACTTGCCAGAAGGGTAGAGATAACCTCCTCTGATAACCCCTTGCTTCTTAACATCTGCCTTTCAATAGCCAGGCAGTCAGTTGCAGGCTCTCTACCTCGGGGTGAAGGATTGGACCCTGCACCAGAAGACCTGGCACTGCCAGAAGGACCCAGGGAGTTGCAATTGATAACCTCTGGAGCCATGAAAACCAAACTCTCCTTGGCCAGAAGGGAGCTATAACTATCGCTAATGCCCCCTCTTCCCTTATCTTTCTTAGCACTCTTGGGATTAGCTTTAATGGAGGAAAGGCGTAAAAGAGACCCTTCTCCCATGGTTGTGCTAACGCATCCACCGCTGTTGGATGGTCCTCTGGGGATAGTGAGAAGAAACTCTCTACCTTCCTGTTGGACCATGTAGCAAACAGATCTACAATTGGGACTCCCCATAATGCTACTATCTTTCTGAAATCTGTAGATCTAGGGACCACTCCCCCTGTCGCAGCTGGTGACGACTTAGAAAATCCGCCGCTATGTTGTCCTTCCCTCTTAGATGAACTGCAGAAATCGATAAGAGAGAATTTTCCGCAAGCTGGAAAATCTCTTGTGCAAGGGACAAAAGAATCGGAGACCTGGTTCCTCCCTGCCTGTTTATGTAGGCTACTGCTGTCACACTGTCTGAATAAATTCGTATGTTTCTTTCTTTTATTACCGGAAGACTCTGTGTCAAAGCCAGCTTGATGGCGCTTAACTCCCTGAAATTTTGGGACTGAGATTGAACCTCCTGACCCCAGGATCTCTGCAGAAAGAGGGTCTCTACAGGAGCTTCCCAACCATGAGGACTCGCGTCCGTAGTTAGGGACAGGACATAGGGACAGGACATCCTGTCTTTCCCAAGGAACTCCCCCCCCCCCCCCAAAGGTTCAACATTTCGTTCACCAATCCAGAGAAAGGAGAGTCTGGGGTGTGACGAAACTGTGAATCCAGGGAGAGAATATCTTTGTCCCATTCCTCCAAGATCTGCAGCTGTAGAGGTCTCGAGTGAAATTGAGCCCACTTTACCCCTGGAATGGCTGCAGTCATTAACCCCAGAACTGAAATGGCATCTCTCAAAGAAACTGACTGACTGTGAACTAGACTCTGTACTCAGGCAATCAGATTTTGGGCTTTTGGAAGAGGCAACTGTCAATTTTGGGCTGTATAGTCCAGGATCATTCCTAAAAAGGTACATTTCTGACTTGGCACTAGATTTGATTTCTCTAAGTTTATCCCCCAACCTAATTTCCTTAGGACTTCCTTGAACCAAACAACCTGATCTTCCAGTTGTAGGTACGCGTGGGAGAGAAGGAGAAAGTCATCCAAGTAGGGAATGATCACTAAGTCCCTCTCTCTCACATGAGCCAACATCTCTGCCACTACCTTCATAAACAGTCTGGGGGCCTGCAATAATCCAAAGGGAAGAGCCCTGAATTGTACATGAAGAATTTCTCCTTCCAACTGTATTGCTGCTCTTAGAAACTTTTGGTGACTGGGATGAATAGGGATATGGTAGTAGGCATCCCTTAAATCTAAAGTGGCCATGACACACACCGGGAATAGATTTAAGATTGCAGTCTTGATCGTTTCCATACGGAACTTCTCGTTTATCAGTTTAGTAATTTAAAATTTATTCTTGCTCGGTAGGATCCATTCAGCTTTCTTACAAGAAAGAGGGTTGAGTAGTATCCCTCCGCTATCTCTTGAACAGTTACCTTTATTAGAACCTTCTTTTCTAGAAGGGCGAGAACCTCTGAAACAATAGCTGCTTGTTTCAGGGGGTTTGTATGATAGTCTGTTATCACGAACCATTCCTGGGGCAGACTTAGAAAATGTATCTTGTAACCCTCTTCTAATACTTGTATTATCCAGGGGCTGTTTGTAATTTCTCGCCAATGTTCTAGAAAACGGGAAAGCCGACCTCCCACCGGGGCCCTGGTGTCATTCAGTTTTCTTTTTTGAGGCCTCTGCTCTAGAAAAAAAAAAAAAAAAAGTATCCCTTACACCTATTTGATGATCCTGGACCTTGTCTAGATCCTTCCTTCTTCCTGTATGCTCTATTAATCTGAGAACGGAAGGATTTCTTTGGGACTGGTAGACTAGGGGTGGGAAACCCCTTCTTTTTGTCCGAGGCCTTCTCTAATAACTCGTCTAGAACAGGCCCAAACAAAAATTCTCCCTGGCAGGGAATTGCACATAGCTTTGCATTTAAAGTAGCATCTCCACTCCAATTTTTTACCAGATCGCCCGCCTGGCTGAGTTGGATAAGGCTGATGCCCTTGCAGAAAACTTAAGTGAGTCAATTGAGGCATCAGAAAGAAAATCAATAGCACTAAAAATAGTGGTGAAGGAGGTAAGAATCGCATCCCTAGGCGTACCTTCCTTAATATGCCCTTCCAACTCAAAAACCCAAACTTTGAGGGATCTGCCCACCTGAGCTGCTGCGATAGCGGGTTTAAAGGCTGCAGTGGTAGCCTCCCAGTTCTTTTTTAAGTATATATCTGCCCTCTTATCCATTACGTCCTTAAGGGTCCCTGTATCTTCAAAGGGAAGGGCTGCTTTTTTAGATATCTTGGCTACCGGAGCATCTAGTTTTGGAGCTGTGTCCCAAGAGGCTGAGACCTTATCATCAAATGGGTATTTGCGTTTTATGGCAGAGGGGATAAAAAATTTACTATCGGGCTTGCTCCATTCTCTAGAAATTAAGGCCTCTATTTTTTCATGTACATGAAAACCTTTTATCCTTTTTGCACTTAACCCTTCAAACATGGAATCTCTGACCGACTGAGGGGTTTTCTGATCATCCAAACCCATCGTGGCCCTCACTATCTTTAATAAAGAGTTAATGCCTTCAGCTTGAAACAAAGGTTTGCCCGCTGTGTCTCTCTCAAAGGATTCGTCAGATGAGGGTCACTTGAGGGGGGAATAAATACCACTGCAGAGGTGCTGGGCCGACTCTCTAACAGACTGCTGACCGACTCCTTCACCGTCTGCTTCAAACTGGTGACCAGAGATGGGGTCTCCTCTTCAATTAATTTGCCTATACAATGTTGACAAATAGGCTTTTCATAACCTGAGGGCAATCTTTTCTTGCATAAGGCACAACCTTTATCTTTAGATTTTGAGACCCTTTTACTCTCCTTAGGGATCTAAACAAATAAAAAATCCTCAAAACAAACTATTTAGTATATGTATGGAAAACCTCTGGGGTATTACCCCTTTATGCCACCATGGTACCGATTCATTGGTGGTTTCAGTGGCATCCACACGCTGATTTTGCTCCATGTTCGCTGGGCTGAAGCCGCTATGGAGGATGAAGACTGCTTGTAATCCAAATGCAGTCTGGGCTGGCTGGGTTTTGAATCTGCCGCTCGTGTAAGCGGCTCCTCCCACTTACGGTCATGCGCACAGTGGCCTCCTCCTGCTGCCGTGCTCTGGAAGTGCTTCACTCCCTGCAGCCGAACCTGAAAACAAGGCTGCAGGGTACCGCCATGCCAGGGGGGCAAATACTACCTTCCCTAACATGGAGAAGGAGCCAGAGCAGGAGGAAGAACAAAGAGCGCAGACTCTGCAGTGGCTTCCGGAGGAAGAACTTACACTGCACAGGTAAGCCCTCCTTAAACACCACGGTCGGGGCGCCCGCAGCACTCTCTTGCCTATCGCAGTGTGGTATATCCTCACCTGCCCCTTAGGACAGGAAACAGAACTGGAGAAGTGGGGAATGATCCCTCCTTTTAAAGCAGTTGTGGTATTCTGTTTCCTGTCCTGGGAGGAGGCGGTGTCTATCCAATGGTGCGGTCATAGGCGAGCGAGAAAAAATAATCATGTTTTAGTGGTCTCCATAGTCTGAGAGCCATAGTTTTTTCAGTTTTTCGGAAATTGTTTGAGGTTGGGTATCATTTTTGCGGGATGAGATGACTGTTAGATTGTCACTATTTTGGGGTGCATATGACTTTTTGATCGCTTGCCATTACACTTTTTGTGATGTAAGGTGACAAAAAAATGGCTTTTCTTACATCGTTTTTATGTTTTACGGTGTTTACCTGAGGGGTTAGGTCATGTGACATTTTTATAGAGCCGGTCGATACGTATGCAGCGATACCTAATGTGTCTACTTTTATTTCTTTTCCTATTTTCTACCATTTTTTCTAACTTTATTTTGGGAAATAGGCGCTTTTTAATTTTTTTCACTTGAAACTTTACATTTTTTTTTAAACTTTATTTTTTTAAACTTTTTTTTTTCACTTTATGTTTTGTCCCACTATGGGACTTCAAGATTTCAGAGTCTCATCCCTGTTTCATTACAGCACAATACATAAGTAGCCACAAGTGGTCCTGGAGGGGTTAAAGGCTTCAGTTTTAACTTCCGTCTTATGGATTCCATTATTTTCCGTTATAACGGAAAACCATTACTGAATCCATAACGGTGATGTGAACCCGCCCTAACATGTAAATTAATGTAGAAAATCAGACATCAATCATTTTAACATTGCTAGAACCAGCCCTTTACCTCAATAGATATACAGATTTCCCCATGCATTGCTTTGCTAGATTTCCTTCAGGCTGGCATCCCAGGGGTCGTGTCCTTTTTGATTACCATGGCAAGCAGGACACCTGCGAAGGACGCTAGAACAGAGTAGCGGGTGATGGGAAGAGAGGGGGGCCCCCTCCCACTGTGATACCAAGAATCGGGGGCTGCAAGGGCACAGCAGCCCCCGATGGAAGAGGGAGGGAGCTGCCTCCCTGTTAACCCCTTCCATACAGAGGTCCGTACAGACCGCGGCATGGAAGGGGTTAAATGACTGACATCACATCACAGATGTCAGCCGTACATACCAGAGTGTCAGCAATGTGCCACCCTGCGCCACCCGCAAGTTTGGCAATTTTTACGTTTCTGATCCCCGATCAGAAACTTCGGAAAGCGCTGCAAACCGCAGGTCTGAATTGACCTGCGATTTGCAGCGATCTCCGAATAGGGGGCGGGGGTGTCACAGGAGCCCCCTAGGCATTGTAACAAGTTACCTACTTAAGTACCAGGACATCAGGGAGTACCGGTACGTCCTATGTCCGTAACAGGTTAAAGCATGTTGCATGCCCGGCAGCAGCAAGAACCAAAGTTATGTAGAGCGCCTCTACATCCCTTTGTTGTATCCACTGGGAGTGCAGAGAGATTAAGATCAGCATATAACTCAGTCTTAATAAATGTCCCCCAAAGTATTTTTAATTAACAAAGGGAATAATTGCTTAAATAAATCATTTATATGAGTAGGTAAAGTATTATTAAACTTAAAAACTAAATGTATTTATTTGTCTCTTATTAAAGAAGCACTCGCAAAAAAAATTCTGACCTGTTAGAAGCTAACTAAACTGTAGTAAAGTTAATTTTCTGTCAGAGACTGTATTTGTGAGTTTTAATCTCCCTTCTGGTCCTCAGCTGTGTCATGTAACGACCTCACTCCAAATAACACAGCATCTTGTGTGTGGACATAAAGCCAGTCTCTCTATATGTTCCTATGAGAGACTCATTGTCAGCCTCATATACAAATAGCTGACTTCCTGTCCTGTGTCAGTTGGAGATCAGAGTGCTGGTCAGACGACACAGCTCAAGTCAGAAGGGAGGTTATAACTCACAAATAGAGTTACTGGTGAGAGGATTACATTCACTACAGATTACATAATGTACCTTTCTAACAGGTCAGAGAATAAACATTTTTGTGGGAGTTCTTCTTTAACACAACAGGAATGAAAATAAAGCCTTGCAATCATTTCACAACACTCAACAGTCACGTTCTCTACAAAGTGAGTGATAAAGCAAATGAAAGACAGAAAGCAATATAATCTTACCACATTCATCTTCTGTTTGACCAGATATCCTCTGTACCAGCCTAAAATTAAAAATAAAATAAAAATACATTTACATTGTAAATGACATTATGGCCATTCAACGAAGTGAATTTGGCAGAATTTTCACGCACAAGTTGCAATATTCAGTTTAAAAAAATGGTTTCAATTAAACTGTGTCTGCATTCAAGCCACCAGAGGATCCTACAATAAAAAACATTCAGTAACAAAACATGATTAAGAATGTATTGTATTTGTTTGTGAATTCATAAAAGTATATTCATTTATCTATATATATATTTTGATGGATTTGCTCTGGTAGACAGACTTGCGGACGCAGTATAGTGGCAACGACAATTTCCTTAACTTAAACAGTTCAGTGTTTTATTCACACATAAAACAAGTGGCAACAAAAATTCAGCTTCAGGTTAAAACAGTCACCTTGGTTTTGATGTTTGTTCACACCAGGTAGCAATACAGCAGTCCTTGGATCAAGCAGAAGCCACAGGGTTTCACCCAAACAAGAAAGCAGGCCTTTGTCCTGGCCCAAACTCCCAGGCTCCAACACAGAGACTGGCCAAGCTCCTCTGTCAGATGGAGGATAAATCCACCCAACTGACGGTGCTGGCTGTGCTTTATCCCCAACCAACAAAACCCGGCCTGGAACGGAGGGGGGCAGCCACCTACCCTACACTTTGGATGCTCCCAGTAAGAGCCGGCCTGGATCGGCTTTACAGCCATGCTACATAGCAAACAGTGTCAACCAGTACTAAACTGCCGATGATACATGAAAACAGGCTCCTACCTCACCAAGGCAAGGAATCTCGGTGACACATACCTTCTGTCAATGACAGACCCTTGCGCTTTCCTACTATATATATATATATATATATATATATATATATATATAATAGCGGTGCGGGTGCAGTACAGAGGCAAAAGGGAGTCCAGAAAGTGCAGCAAAACATTGTTTAATTCACACTTGCATAAAGTATACAGCAAACAGTCTCTTGGTGTTAATTCACACCCATCAGAAAAACGTGAGGCAAAACAAAAAGTCACATACAGGTTCCAATCACCTGGGAGGTTTGGGTGCGGGCTCCCACCTGGCTGTCAGCCCAGCCGCAAGACAATCCACCACAGGCTTCCAGGCCGACTGCACACCTCCTTGCTGGGCTCTTGCTTCCAGCCCAGGGAGCTCCACAGCACGATCAGCAGCTCCAGGACAATCACAGCCTCAGCTGCTGGTGCTGGCTGTGTTTTAAACCCAGCCCAAAACCAGGACTGGATCGTGGGGAGCAGCCACCCACCCTACACTTTAGCTGCTCCCGGTAAGAGCCAGCCCGGATCGGCTTTGCAGCCATGCTATTTAGCAACTATGTCAGTAGCACTGCCTGCTGCTGACATCAACAAAAATGACTCTTACCTCACCGAGGCTATGAACCTCGGTGACACGTACCTGCCATCCACGACGGCACCCTGCACCTTACCACATACCCCCCCCCCCCTTTGTTCAACCCTGAGGGGATGGACACACGAAAAACAGTGTACCCGGTATGGTTTTAACCGGATCTTGGCCTGAGGCTCAGTGACGATGTCATGTTGGATGAGAGCCGTGCGGCCAGGGAGGTCCGAGAACACATCCGTGTTCCGACTGATGAACTCCCTGACTTCCTGAACTTGTTTGGAAGACAGGCTGTCTGCCATTTTTACCGTGGTTACGGCTTCACAGGCCTCGAAATGTGGGGCTGGACCCTTTTCACCTAGAAGCCCTGGCCGGGGGCTGTGGTCGTCGGCCGTGTTCCTATCCTTCCACGGCTTTAGTAAATTCACGTGGTACACCTGCTCCGGCTTGCGCCGCCCTGGCTGGTGTACTTTGTAATTTACTTCCCCTACCTTCTCGATCACCTCATAGGGGCCCTGCCACCTAGCTAGGAACTTGCTGTCAAGGGTGGGTACCAGAACCAAAACCCGATCTCCCGGATTAAAGTCCCGTACCCGAGCCTGACGATTATACACCCTACTCTGGGCTTGTTGCGCTGCCTCCATATGCTCCCGGACCAGCGGCAACACCCTTTCCATCCGTTCCTGCATCTGGGTGACATACTCAATGACACTTTTGTGGGGGACAGGCTGTTGTTCCCACGCTTCCTTGGCGATATCCAACAGGCCCCGAGGGTGTCTGCCATAAAGCAGTTCGAAGGGCGAGAACCCAGTAGAGGCCTGGGGCACCTCTCGCACTGCGAACATGAGATAGGGCAGAAGCGGGTCACAGTCCTTCCCATCTCTAGACACCACCCTTTTTAACATATTTTTTAGAGTTTGGTTAAACCTTTTGACAAGACCGTCCGTTTGCGGATGGTAAACGGACGTCCGCAATTGCTTTATACGCAATAATTTACACAGTTCCCTCATAACTTTGGACATAAAAGGGGTCCCTTGGTCTGTCAGAACCTCTTTTGGCAGGCCCACACGGGAAAACATTTCCATTAACTCTTTGGCAATGAGCTTAGCTGAGGTATGTTGCAGAGGCACCGCCTCCGGATACCGAGTGGCATAGTCGAGAACTACCAGAATGTGTTGGTGGCCCCTGGCAGACTTTGGTACAGGCCCAATTAGATCCATAGCGATTCGCTCAAACGGTACCTCAATAATTGGAAGAGGTGCCAGAGGACTACGGAAATGAGGCTGGGGGCTATTTAACTGACAGGTTGGACAGGACTTACAATAACTTTCTACCTCCTTGAACACACTGGGCCAATAAAACCGCTGCAGTATGCGGTCCTGGGTTTTCTGCCACCCCAAGTGTCCCCCAAGAACATGTTGGTGGGCAAGCTCCATGACAAGCTTGCGATACGCTGTGGGCACCACCAACTGTTCAACAGGTTCACCCCGGATTTGGTTCACCCAATATAACATTTCTTGGTGAACAACAAAGCGGGGAAATATTAACTCAGCCCCTGGTTTCTGGGGTTTACCATCAATTTCCAGCACATTCTCCCAGGCCCTGGACAGGGTTTGGTCCCGGTGTTGGGCGGTTCCAAAATTGTCTCCAGAGACGTGGAGGTCTGCCAACTCAGGACCTGGTGGCAAGTCCTCCATGTCTCCCACCATTACACTCAGTGGGGGTGTCTCCCCTCTATCACAGAAGTGGTGGTCACCCCTACGGCAGGCCCTTCGGACTCGGGCCCCCAGGGCTCTGGCCTCCCACTGGAACCAGGCCACTCTGCTTGGGTAACCCCTGTCTCATGGCTATTAGTCACTTTCATTTCAGGCCATAGGGACGGAAAACCAGGGAAGTCTCTCCCAATTATTAGTTCATAAGGTAGCTTTGTGGAGATCGCCACTTCACAAGTCCATGTGCCGGCCACCGTGGACAGAGACATTACGGCAGTGGGATAGTCCTTTAAGTCTCCATGTATGCACACCACACCAACTTTCCGGCCCGTATACTGGGTGGGCTGTACCAGGGCAGCACTTACCAGGGTTACTAGGCTCCCTGAGTCCAGCAGCGCCACTGCCAGATTATCACCCACTTGCACCTGGCACAAGTGACGATTGTCCATTGTCTCAGGGGTGCCGGTTGCACACAGTCTCCGGGAATACATGGAAGCCCGGTACCCATAATTAGTCTCCATGGGTTCTCCCCACTGTGGACAGTCGGCCCTTACGTGGCCAGGCTCGTGACACCGCCAGCAGACTATCGGGGCCAGGTTTACAGGGGGTACACCCCGAGCAGGTGTCTCGGGTACCAGTCGTCGGGACTGGATGGGAGACCTCCGGGGTTTGACCGGCCCCCTCCCAACAACACCCCCTTTCAAGGTTTTTGTGGCCTCATAGCGCTCCACCAGGTCGACCATTTCCAGGGCATTAGTGGGTGATACCTGGCCGATCCAGTGCTGAAGGGGGTACGGCAAGGCCCTCCAGAACATGTCAGCCAGCAGACGGTCCAGCATAGCAGCCGGACTTAGAATATCAGGCTGCAGCCATTTTTACAACCTGTGCAGCAACTCATAGTACTGCGGCCGGGCGGGTTCAGCTGCTTTGAAGTCCCACTGGTGGACCAGCTGAGCCCGGACTAACACGTTCACCCCCCAGTCTGGCCAGGATCTCCCCCTTCACCGTGGGGTAATCAGCAGCCTGGTCATCTGCCAAATCAGAGAAAACCTGCTGGGGTCCGGATGCCAGGAACGGAGCGACCACTTCAGCCCACTGGTCACGGGGTAACTTCTCCCTCATGGCCACCTTTTCAAAGACCGACAGATATGTCTCAACGTCGTCTGAGGGGGTCATCTTTGGGATCGCCGCACGGACCACTTTCCGGGCATCATGGACGTGTTGGGACGCTCCTGCCGTTTGCAAAGCCATCACGTGTTGTAAAAGCAGCTGATTAGTCTCCTGCTGCTGCTTGTTAGCCTCCCGCTGCTGCAGGTTAGCCTCCATGAGAGCTTTTACAATCGCCTCCATGTTGCCAGAAATTCCTGCTTGTAGCTTTGCTGGTTTAATATATTCCATGCACTCGTGCCCAGCAAAACAAACAAACTTCGGCGTTCACGCCAGCCTCACTGCGCATGCCCGCATCCGACACCAAATGTGGGGAGTCGCTCTGGTAGATAGCGGTGTGGGTGCAGTACAGAGGCAAAAGGGAGTCCAGAAAGTGCAGCAAAACAGTGTTTAATTCACACTTGCATAAAGTATACAGCAAACAGTCTCTTGGTGTTAATTCACACCCATCAGAAAAACGTGAGGCAAAACAAAAAGTCACATACAGGTTCCAATCACCTGGGAGGTTTAGGTGCGGGTTCCCACCTGGCTGTCAGCCCAGCCGCAAGACAATCCACCACAGGCTTCCAGGCCGACTGCACACCTCCTTGCTGGGCTCTTGCTTCCAGCCCAGGGAGCTCCACAGCACGATCAGCAGCTCCAGGACAATCACAGCCTCAGCTGCTGGTGCTGGCTGTGTTTTAAACCCAGCCCAAAACCAGGACTGGATCGTGGGGAGCAGCCACCCACCCTACACTTTAGCTGCTCCCGGTAAGAGCCGGCCCGGATCGGCTTTGCAGCCATGCTATTTAGCAACTATGTCAGTAGCACTACCTGCTGCTGACATCAACAAAAATGACTCTTACCTCACCGAGGCTATGAACCTCGGTGACACGTACCTGCCATCCACGACGGCACCCTGCACCTTACCAAAATATATATATATATATATATATATATATATGTATAAAGAAGGACTTGTTCAAGGCCCGACTAGAGGGACGGCCATACTGGACTTAGTATTACCCAATAGACCTGACAGAACAACAGATGTGCAGGTTGGGGAACACCTGGGAAATAGTGACTATAAAGTAATAACCTTCCAATTATCATTCAAAGGAGCGTTTCAACAGGGAAGAACAAAAATACTGAACTTCAAAAAAGCTAAATTTAGCCAACTAAGAGAGGCCATAGGCCTAACTAACTGGGACAAAGTCCTCAAAAATAAAAATACATCCACAAAATGGGATATCTTTAAAAGCATCTTAAAATCTCATTGTGAGAGGTACATACGGTATGGGAATAAAAGGTTAAGGAACAAAAAGAACCAATGTGGATAAATAGAACTGTAAAGAAAGCAATAAATGACAAAAAGAAAGCACATAAAATCACTAAAACAGAGGAAGCACTGAAAAACTATAAGGAAAAAAATAGAACATGTAAAAAACAAATAAAAGCGGCTAAACTAGAGACCGAGAGATTAATTGCCAAAGAGAGTAAAACTAACCCTAAAATGTTCTTCAATTATATAAATTTTAAAAAGTATAAATCTGAAGTTGTCGGCCCTTTAAAGAGTAATGAGGGGGGAGTTGCAGAGAGCGACGAGGAGAAAGCAAAGCTGTTAAATATTTTTTTATCCAATGTATTCACTGAGGAAAATAAACTGTCAGATGAAATGCTAAATGTAAAAATAAATTCCCCATTAAAAGTGTCCTGCCTGACCCAAGAAGCAGTACAGCAGCGACTTAAAAATAGAGATGGCCCGAACTATCCGCCGGCGAACAGTTCCCGGCGAACATAGCTTGTTCGCGTTCGCCTCTGCCGGGCGAACATATGCGATGTTCGGTCCGCCCCCTATACATCATCATTGAGCAAACTTTGACCCTGTACCTCACAGTCAGCAGACACATTCCAGCCAATCAGCAGCATACCCTCCCTCCCAGACCCTCCCACCTCCTGCACAGCATCCATTTTAGATTCATTCTGAAGCTGCAGTCTTAGTGAGAGGAGGGAGACTATAATTGCTGCTGATTTAATTGGGAAATCGATAGCTAGGCTAGTGAATTCAGTGTCCACTCCAGTCCTGAAAGACTCATCTGATCTCTGCTGTAAGGACAGCGTCCTGACAGCACCCCAAAAGCCCTTTTTAGGGCTGCAACATTAGTCTGTTTTTTTTTTCCTTTATATACATATTGCAGTTGCCTGGCCTGCCTGTGTGTGAGGAGCTGCAGGCCCACAGACTGTAGTGTGCCCACTGCCAGTGCTCACCCCTGTCATTCCGTGTGGCACAGGACTTTGCTTAAAAAAGGCACTTAATTTTTACACTTTAATCTAAGGTTAGTTGCCTGCCAGTGTGTGTCAGGCTGACTTCCACTGACTGTAGTGTGCCCACTGCCAGTGCCCACCACTCATACCGGCTGGCACAGGACTTTGCTTAAAAAAGGCATTTAATTTTGACACTTTAGTGTAATTTCAGCTGCTTGCCTGCTGCTAGTGTGTGTCAGGCCGACTTCAACTGACTGTAGTGTGCCCACTGCTAGTGCCCACCCCTGTCATCCCGTGTGGCACAGGACTTTGCTTAAAAAAAGGCACTTAATTTTTACACTTTAATCTAAGGTTAGTTGCCTGCCAGTGTGTGTCAGGCTGACTTCCACTGACTGTAGTGTGCCCACTGCCAGTGCCCACCACTCATACCGGCTGGCACAGGACTTTGCTTAAAAAGGCATTTAATTTTGACACTTTAGTGTAATTTCAGCTGCTTGCCTGCTGCTAGTGTGTGTCAGGCCGACTTCAACTGACTGTAGTGTGCCCACTGCTAGTGCCCACCCCTGTCATCCCGTGTGGCACAGGACTTTGCTTAAAAAAAGGCACTTAATTTTTACACTTTAATCTAAGGTTAGTTGCCTGCCAGTGTGTGTCAGGCTGACTTCCACTGACTGTAGTGTGCCCACTGCCAGTGCCCACCACTCATACCGGCTGGCACAGGACTTTGCTTAAAAAGGCATTTAATTTTTGACACTTTAGTGTAATTTCAGCTGCTTGCCTGCTGCTAGTGTGTGTCAGGCCGACTTCAACTGACTGTAGTGTGCCCACTGCCAGTGCCCACCCCTGTCATCCCGTGTGGCACAGGACTTTGCTTAAAAAAAGGCACTTAATTTTTACACTTTAATCTAAGGTTAGTTGCCTGCCAGTGTGTGTCAGGCTGACTTCCACTGACTGTAGTGTGCCCACTGCCAGTGCCCACCACTCATACCGGCTGGCACAGGACTTTGCTTAAAAAAGGCATTTAATTTTGACACTTTAGTGTAATTTCAGCTGCTTGCCTGCTGCTAGTGTGTGTCAGGCCGACTTCAACTGACTGTAGTGTGCCCACTGCCAGTGCCCACCCCTGTCATCCCGTGTGGCACAGGACTTTGCTTAAAAAAAGGCACTTAATTTTTACACTTTAATCTAAGGTTAGTTGCCTGCCAGTGTGTGTCAGGCTGACTTCCACTGACTGTAGTGTGCCCACTGCCAGTGCCCACCACTCATACCGGCTGGCACAGGACTTTGCTTAAAAAGGCATTTAATTTTGACACTTTAGTGTAATTTCAGCTGCTTGCCTGCTGCTAGTGTGTGTCAGGCCGACTTCAACTGACTGTAGTGTGCCCACTGCCAGTGCCCACCCCTGTCATCCCGTGTGGCACAGGACTTTGCTTAAAAAAAGGCACTTAATTTTTACACTTTAATCTAAGGTTAGTTGCCTGCCAGTGTGTGTCAGGCTGACTTCCACTGACTGTAGTGTGCCCACTGCCAGTGCCCACCACTCATACCGGCTGGCACAGGACTTTGCTTAAAAAAGGCATTTAATTTTGACACTTTAGTGTAATTTCAGCTGCTTGCCTGCTGCTAGTGTGTGTCAGGCCGACTTCAACTGACTGTAGTGTGCCCACTGCCAGTGCCCACCCCTGTCATCCCGTGTGGCACAGGACTTTGCTTAAAAAAAGGCACTTAATTTTTACACTTTAATCTAAGGTTAGTTGCCTGCCAGTGTGTGTCAGGCTGACTTCCACTGACTGTAGTGTGCCCACTGCCAGTGCCCACCACTCATACCGGCTGGCACAGGACTTTGCTTAAAAAAGGCATTTAATTTTTGACACTTTAGTGTAATTTCAGCTGCTTGCCTGCTGCTAGTGTGTGTCAGGCCGACTTCAACTGACTGTAGTGTGCCCACTGCCAGTGCCCACCCCTGTCATCCCGTGTGGCACAGGACTTTGCTTAAAAAAAAGGCACTTAATTTTTACACTTTAATCTAAGGTTAGTTGCCTGCCAGTGTGTGTCAGGCTGACTTCCACTGACTGTAGTGTGCCCACTGCCAGTGCCCACCACTCATACCGGCTGGCACAGGACTTTGCTTAAAAGGCATTTAATTTTGACACTTTAGTGTAATTTCAGCTGCTTGCCTGCTGCTAGTGTGTGTCAGGCCGACTTCAACTGACTGTAGTGTGCCCACTGCCAGTGCCCACCCCTGTCATCCCGTGTGGCACAGGACTTTGCTTAAAAAAAGGCACTTAATTTTTACACTTTAATCTAAGGTTAGTTGCCTGCCAGTGTGTGTCAGGCTGACTTCCACTGACTGTAGTGTGCCCACTGCCAGTGCCCACCACTCATACCGGCTGGCACAGGACTTTGCTTAAAAAAGGCATTTAATTTTGACACTTTAGTGTAATTTCAGCTGCTTGCCTGCTGCTAGTGTGTGTCAGGCCGACTTCAACTGACTGTAGTGTGCCCACTGCCAGTGCCCACCCCTGTCATCCCGTGTGGCACAGGACTTTGCTTAAAAAAAAGGCACTTAATTTTTACACTTTAATCTAAGGTTAGTTGCCTGCCAGTGTGTGTCAGGCTGACTTCCACTGACTGTAGTGTGCCCACTGCCAGTGCCAACCACTGATACCGGGTGGCACAGTAGCTTTGCCGATAAATAAGGCATTTAATTTTTGACACTTTAGTGTAATTTCAGTTGCTTGCCTGCTGCCAGTGTGTGTCAGGCCCGACTTCCACTGACTGTAGTGTGCCCACTGCCAGTGCCCACCCCTGTCATCCCGTGTGGCACAGTAGCTTGCCGAAAAATAAGGCACTTAATTTTTACACTGTAATCTAAGGTTAGTCTGCCTGCCAGTGTGTGTCAGGCTGACTTCCACTGACTGTAGTGTGCCCACTGCCAGTGCCAACCACTGATACCGGGTGGCACAGTAGCTTGCCGATAAATAAGGCATTTAATTTTTACACTTTAGTGTAATTTCAGTTGCTTGCCTGCTGCCAGTGTGTGTCAGGCCCGCTTCCACTGACTGTAGTGTGCCCACTGCCAGTGCCAACCACTGATACCGGGTGGCACAGTAGCTTTGCCGATAAATAAGGCATTTAATTTTTACACTTTAGTGTAATTTCAGTTGCTTGCCTGCTGCCAGTGTGTGTCAGGCCCGCTTCCACTGACTGTAGTGTGCCCACTGCCAGTGCCAACCACTGATACCGGGTGGCACAGTAGCTTGCTCGATAAATAAGGCATTTAATTTTTAGACAGTAGTCTAAATTCAGTTGCTTGCCTGCTGCCAGTGTGTGTCAGGCCCGCTTCCACTGACTGTAGTGTGCCCACTGCCAGTGCCAACCACTGATACCGGGTGGCACAGTAGCTTGCCGATAAATAAGGCATTTAATTTTTAGACAGTAGTCTAAATTCAGTTGCTTGCCTGCTGCCAGTGTGATTCAGGCCCACTTCCATAGACTGTAGTGTGCCCACTGCCAGTGCCAACCACTGATACCGGGTGGCACAGTAGCTTGCCGATAAATAAGGCATTTAATTTTTAGACAGTAGTCTAAATTCAGTTGCTTGCCTGCTGCCAGTGTGTGTCAGGCCCTCTTCCACTGACTGTAGTGTGCCCACTGCCAGTGCCAACCACTGATACCGGGTGGCACAGTAGCTTGCCGATAAATAAGGCATTTAATTTTTAGACTGTAGTGTAATTTCAGTTGCTTGCCTGCTGCCAGTGTGTGTCAGGCCCTCTTCCACTGACTGTAGTGTGCCCACTGCCAGTGCCAACCACTGATACCGGGTGGCACAGTAGCTTGCCGATAAATAAGGCATTTAATTTTTACACTTTAGTGTAATTTCAGTTGCTTGCCTGCTGCCAGTGTGTGTCAGGCCCGCTTCCACTGACTGTAGTGTGCCCACTGCCAGTGCCAACCACTGATACCGGGTGGCACAGTAGCTTGCCGATAAATAAGGCATTTAATTTTTAGACAGTAGTCTAAATTCAGTTGCTTGCCTGCTGCCAGTGTGTGTCAGGCCCGCTTCCACTGACTGTAGTGTGCCCACTGCCAGTGCCAACCACTGATACCGGGTGGCACAGTAGCTTCGCCGATAAATAAGGCATTTAATTTTTAGACAGTAGTCTAAATTCAGTTGCTTGCCTGCTGCCAGTGTGATGTCAGGCCCACTTCCACTAGACTGTAGTGTGCCCACTGCCAGTGCCAACCACTGATACCGGGTGGCACAGTAGCTTGCCGATAAATAAGGCATTTAATTTTTAGACAGTAGTCTAAATTCAGTTGCTTGCCTGCTGCCAGTGTGTGTCAGGCCCTCTTCCACTGACTGTAGTGTGCCCACTGCCAGTGCCAACCACTGATACCGGGTGGCACAGTAGCTTGCCGATAAATAAGGCATTTAATTTTTAGACAGTAGTCTAAATTCAGTTGCTTGCCTGCTGCCAGTGTGTGTCAGGCCCTCTTCCACTGACTGTAGTGTGCGCACTGCCAGTGCCAACCACTGATACCGGGTGGCACAGTAGCTTGCCGATAAATAAGGCATTTAATTTTTACACTTTAGTGTAATTTCAGTTGCTTGCCTGCTGCCAGTGTGTGTCAGGCCCGCTTCCACTGACTGTAGTGTGCCCACTGCCAGTGCCAACCACTGATACCGGGTGGCACAGTAGCTTGCCGATAAATAAGGCATTTAATTTTTAGACAGTAGTCTAAATTCAGTTGCTTGCCTGCTGCCAGTGTGTGTCAGGCCCTCTTCCACTGACTGTAGTGTGCCCACTGCCAGTGCCAGCCACTGATACCGGGTGGCACAGTAGCTTGCCGATAAATAAGGCATTTAATTTTTAGACAGTAGTCTAAATTCAGTTGCTTGCCTGCTGCCAGTGTGTGTCAGGCCCTCTTCCACTGACTGTAGTGTGCGCACTGCCAGTGCCAACCACTGATACCGGGTGGCACAGTAGCTTGCCGATAAATAAGGCATTTAATTTTTAGACAGTAGTCTAAATTCAGTTGCTTGCCTGCTGCCAGTGTGATTCAGGCCCACTTCCATAGACTGTAGTGTGCCCACTGCCAGTGCCAACCACTCATACCGGGTGGCACAGTACCTAGCACGCGTAGTACCACTTATCTAAAAAAAATGACAGGCAGAGGCAGGCCACCCCGCAGGGGCCGTCGTGGTCGTGGTGCTGTGATTTCCACTGTCCCTGGAATAATGCCCAGTTTTCAGAGGCCACGTACCCTGAACCCGAAAAATTCAGAGGCGTAGTTGACTGGCTTAGACAGGACACCCAATCTTCAACAGCTTCCGCTAAGAACCTTGACGCACCATCCTCCTCCAGCTCAGCTTCGGTCACCTGCTCTCAAGTTACCACGCACCCGCCCGTCGCCACCACCACCACTACCACCACAGCCACCACAGCCGCTTCACTTGATCCGTCAGAGGAGTTATTTACACATCAGTTGGATGCAATTAGTGATGCGCAACCATTATTGCCAGATGATGTAGATTACGGGGATATGTCTCAGTCAGGCAGGATTACACACATGGACGTACAGTGTGATGATGATGATGATGATGTTGTACCGCTGCTGCTTCCTTTGCTGAGGTGTCAGATACAAGTGAAGCGGTTGATGATGACGATGTGTCCACGGATGCCACGTGGGTGCCTGCTCGAAGAGAAGAAGAGGGGAAAGTTCTGAAGGGGAGACAGAGAGAATGAGGAGACGAGTTGGAAGCAGGGGAGGTCGTCGCAAGGAGTTAGTGGCACAGTCAGACAGCATGTATCGGCACCTGGGGTCAGCCAGACAGCACGCCAGTCAACGCATGCTGTTGCCACCACTAGAATGCCGTCATTGCAAAGCTCAGCAGTGTGGCATTTTTTTGTGTGTCTGCCTCTGATAAAAGCAATGCCATTTGCAACCTGTGCCAAAAGAAACTGAGTCGTGGGAAGTCCAACACCCACCTTGGTACAACTGCTTTGCGAAGGCACATGATCTCACATCACAAACGCCTATGGGATCAACACATGAGTACAAGCAGCACACAAACTCAAAGCCACCATGCTCCTCCTGGTCCAGCATCTTCAGCCACATCAACCACTGCTGTCCTCCCTGCCCCCTCTCAACCACCCGCCACTCCATCTCTCACCTTCAGCAGTTCCTGCTCATCTGCCCACAGTCAGGTGTCTGTCAAGGACATGTTTGAGCATAAGAAGCCAATGTCACAAAGTCACCCCCTTGCCCGGCGACTGACAGCTGGCTTGACGGAACTCTTAGCCCGCCAGCTTTTACCATACCAGCTGGTAGAGTCTGAGGCCTTCAAAAAATTTGTCGCTATTGGGACACCACAGTGGAAGGTACCCGGACGAAATTTTTTTTCAAAAAGGCAATCCCAAACCTCTACCATGTCATTGAAAAGGAAGTCATGGCATCTCTGGCATACAGTGTTGGGGCAAGGGTCCATCTGACCACTGATACCTGGTCTGCAAAGCACGGTCAGGGCAGGTATATCACGTATACTGCGCATTGGGTCAACCTGCTGACGGCTGACAAGCATGGAATGCGTGGCTCCGCAGCGGAGTTGGTGACACCACCACGACTTGCAGGCAGACCTACTGCCACCTCCTCTACTCCTACTCCATCCTCTTCAATATCCTCCTCGGCTGAGTACTCTTCTGCTGCGGCGTCTGGCTGCACATCAACTGATTCCCCCAGCTCCCCAGGGGCTATTCCACATCCCGGATACGACAGTGTCACGCTATCTTGGGGTTGACTTGCCTGAAAGCAGAGAGCCACACAGGACCAGCACTCCTGTCCGCCCTGAACGCACAGGTGGATCAGTGGCTGACCCCGCACCAACTGGAGATCGGCAAAGTGGTGTGTGACAATGGAAGCAATCTGTTGGCGGCATTAAATTTGGGCAAGTTGTCACATGTGCCGTGCATGGCACATGTGTTGAATCTCATCGTACAACGTTTTGTGTCTAAGTACCCAGGCTTACAGGACGTCCTCAAGCAGGCCAGGAAGGTGTGTGGCCATTTCAGGCGTTCCTACACGGCCATGGCGCACTTTTCCGATATTCAGCGGCGAAACAACATGCCAGTGAGGCGCTTGATATGCGACAGCCCGACACGTTGGAATTCAACACTCCTAATGTTCGACCGCCTGCTCCAACAAGAAAAAGCCGTCAACGAGTATTTGTATGAGCGGGGTGCTAGGACAGCCTCTGCGGAGCTGGGAATCTTTTGCCACGTTACTGGACACTCATGCGCAATGCCTGTAGGCTTATGCGTCCTTTTGAGGAGGTGACAAACCTAGTCAGTCGCACCGAAGGCACCATCAGCGACCTCATCCCATTTGTTTTCTTCCTGGAGCGTGCCCTGCGAAGAGTTCTGGATCAGGCTGTAGATGAGCGTGAAGAGGAAGAGGAAGAGTTGTGGTCACCATCACCACCAGAAACAGCCTTGTCATCATCGCTTGCCGGACCTGCAGCAACGCTGGAAGAGGAGGATGAGGAAGAGGAGTCAGAGGAGGAATGTGGCGGCTTTGAGGAGGAGGAAGACCAACCACAGCAGGCACCCCAGGGTGCTCGTTGTTGTCACCTATCTGGGACCCATGGTGTTGTACGTGGCTGGGGGAAGAACAGACCGTCAATGACATCAGTGAGGACGAGGAACGGGAAATGAGTAGCTCTGCATCCAACCTTGTTCAAATGGGGTCTTTCATGCTGTCATGTCTGTTGAGGGACCCACGTATAAAAAGGATAAAGGAGAACGATCTGTACTGGGTGACCACGCTACTAGACCCCGGTATAAGCAGAAAGTGGCAGAAATGTTACCAAATTACCGAAAGTCGGAAAGGATGCAGCATTTCAAAACCAAACTAAAAAATATGCTTTACACAGCTTATAAGGGGATGTCACAGCACAACGGGAATCTAACAGGGGAAGAGGTGAGTGTAATCCTCCTCCTACCACGGCGGCAAGGACTGGACGATTTACAGATGTGTTGTTGATGGAGGACATGCGGAGCTTTTCAGTCCTACTCATCGCCACAGCCCTTCGGGATCCAGCCTTAGAGAACGACTCGACCGACAGGTAGCAGACTACCTCGCCTTAACAGCAGATATCGACACTCTGAGGAGCAATGAACCCCTTCACTACTGGGTGTGCAGGCTTGACCTGTGGCCTGAGCTATCCCAGTTCGCGATAGAACTTCTGGCCTGTCCCGCTTCAAGTGTCCTGTCAGAAAGGACCTTCAGTGCAGCAGGAGGCATTGTCACTGACAAGAGAAGTCGCCTCGGTCAAAAAAGTGTTGATTACCTCACCTTCATAAAGATGAATGAGGCATGGATCCCGAAGGGACTGACAGTGGGGGATACGTTTGACTAACAAAAGGCCTGATTACAAGCCTTGGCCTCAAAATGGTCCCCACGCTGCTGTATTTAATGTCTGCATACCGGATGACTTTCGTGAATTCTTCACCACCAACTAGGGTTCAAGCCGCAATGTTTTAGTCACTTTTCTGCCTGGAAAACATCAATTTTTCCGGCCGCTGCTACAATAGCGGCTGCAACAGTGCCATTATTTTTCAGGCATGTGTACATGCCTAATTTTTCTGTCCTATGGTGCAGCACTGTGGCTGCAAAAACAAACCCAAAAAAAAGGCACATACAAGTGTCAATTCCCCTTCGTGATCGTTACCTTGTTGTGGTGAAGGGGCTTGCGTATCACAATGAAGCAATCATCATCACCTCTATAAGTGTGTTGGCAATGTTGCCACACCCCAGATGATAAGGCCGTTGCTTCATTATGGTCAGACCAAAAGCGATCGGGTGGCCACGCTACTAGACCCCGGTATAAGCAGAAAGTGGCAGAAATGTTACCAAATTACCAAAAGTCGGAAAGGATGCAGCAGTTCAAAACCAAACTAAAAAATATGCTTTACACAGCTTATAAGGGGGATGTCAATGGGGGATTCGACAATGGTTAATCAATTCGACCGGATAGGGTCCGTAACAGTGATTAAACTGATAGCAATAGTACTAGTTAAGACACCACTCATATAGGGTGTCACAGCACATTGCTCTGTGCACGCGCAGTGCCCCAATTTGGGAGTAAGAGGACCGACCAAGCTGCTTTTTCCATCTCCCGGTTCCTGAAATCAATTCAGTTTAGTGTATGAGAGTTTGGTCTGTCACTGTGAAGGCAGTCGAAGGTACCCGGCCTAAATTTTTTTCATAAAAGGCAATTCCTGATATGGGACGTAACAGGGATTAAACTGATGAGAATAATACTACAGAAAATACCACTCATATCGGTGGAGGGAGCCAGCGTTTTTAACCATCTCCCGTTCAAAAAATCTATTTAATAAATGGCCCCCAGATTGGGGAGTCGGGGACGTTAGAGGGATTAAACTGATGAGAATAGTACTACAGAAAATACCACTCATATCGGGTGTGACAGTAAATTGCACGGCGCAGACGCAGTCACCGTGGTTTAAAACAGAGTGGAGGGAGCCAGGGTTTTTTAACCATCTCCCCGTTCGAAAAATCTATTCAATAAATGGCACCCAGATTGGGGACGTTAGAGGGATTAAACTGATGAGAATAGTACTACAGAAAATACCACTCATATCGGGTGTGACAGTAAATTGCACGGCGCAGACGCAGTCACCGTGGTTTAAAACAGAGTGGAGGGAGCCAGGGTTTTTTAACCATCTCCCCGTTCGAAAAATCTATTCAATAAATGGCCCCCAGATTGGGGGACGTTAGAGGATTAAACTGATGAGAATAGTACTACAGAAAATACCACTCATATCGGGTGTGACAGTAAATTGCACGGCGCAGACGCAGTCACCGTGGTTTAAAACAGAGTGGAGGGAGCCAGGGTTTTTAACCATCTCCCCGTTCGAAAAATCTATTCAATAAATGGCACCCAGATTGGGGACGTTAGAGGGATTAAACTGATGAGAATAGTACTACAGAAAATACCACTCATATCGGGTGTGACAGTAAATTGCACGGCGCAGACGCAGTCACCGTGGTTTTAAAACAGAGTGGAGGGAGCCAGGGTTTTTAACCATCTCCCCGTTCGAAAAATCTATTCAATAAATGGCACCCAGATTGGGGACGTTAGAGGATTAAACTGATGAGAATAGTACTACAGAAAATACCACTCATATCGGGTGTGACAGTAAATTGCACGGCGCAGACGCAGTCACCGTGGTTTAAAACAGAGTGGAGGGAGCCAGGGTTTTTTAACCATCTCCCCGTTCGAAAAATCTATTCAATAAATGGCCCCCAGATTGGGGACGTTAGAGGGATTAAACTGATGAGAATAGTACTACAGAAAATACCACTCATATCGGGTGTGACAGTAAATTGCACGGCGCAGACGCAGTCACCGTGGTTTAAAACAGAGTGGAGGGAGCCAGCATTTTTTAACCATCTCCCGTTCGAAAAATCTATTTAATAAATGGCCCCCAGATTGGGGAGTCGGGGACGTTAGAGGGATTAAACTGATGAGAATAGTACTACAGAAAATACCACTCATATCGGGTGTGACAGTAAATTGCACGGCGCAGACGCAGTGACCGTGGTTTAAAACAGAGTGGAGGGAGCCAGCGTTTTTTAACCATCTCCCCGTTCGAAAAATCTATTCAATAAATGGCCCTCAGATTGGGGACGTTAGAGGATTAAACTGATGAGAATAGTACTACAGAAAATACCACTCATATCGGGTGTGACAGTAAATTGCACGGCGCAGACGCAGTCACCGTGGATAAAAACAAAGGGGAGGGAGCCAGCGTTTTTTAACCATCTCCCGTTCGAAAAATCAATTCAATTCATCTTTTGGGGACCCTTGGTGTTGTACGTGGCTGGGTGGAGGAAGAAACCTTCAATGACATCACCGGGACGTGGCTAGCTTGGTATCCAACCTTGTGCAAATGGGGAGTTTGCAGTTGTGCAAATGAACTGTTTGCGGTGCATTAAAAGGGAGTTTGGTCTGTCAATGTCTGTGAAGCGGGCGTAACCCTTACACTACCTGATCGATACAACATCATACCTGATCGTATACACACACTGGATGTTTTAAAGCACGTTATTCCAAACAATTTAGGAATGTTAGTTGATTTATGCCCTTTATGGATTAAAACCCGACTCTGCGTCCACTACGTAATTTTCCATGGGAGTTTTGCCATAGATCCCCCTCCGGCATGCCACAGTCCAGGTGTTAGTCCCCTTGAAACAACTTTCTCATCACTATTGTGGCCAGAAAGAGTCCCTGTGGGTTTTAAAATTCGCCTGTCTATTGAAGTCTATGGCGGTTCGCCCGGTTCGCCAGTTCGCGAACATTTGCGGAAGTTCGCGTTCGCTGTTCGCGAACTGAAAATTTTATGTTCGCGACATCACTACTTAAAAAGATTAACAGACAAATCGCCAGGCATACACAGCCGTATCCTAAGAGAATTTAGTAATGTCATAGCCATACCCTTATTTCTGATATTTGCGGAGTCTATACTGACAGGGAATGTTCCACAGGATTGGCGCATAGCAAATGTGGTGCCAATATTCAAAAAGGGTCCAAAAACAGAGCCTGGACACTATAGGCCAGTAAGTTTAACATCTGTTGTGGGTAAGGTTTGAAGGTTTTCTGAGAGATGCTGTCTTAGAGGATCTCAACGGAAATAAGCAAATAATGCCATATCAGCATGGTTTCATGAGGGATCGGTCATACCATACTAATTTAATCAGTTTCTATGAGGAGGTAAGTTCTAGACTTAACAGCGACTAATCAAAGGATATCGTATATCTGGACTTCTCCAAAGCATTTGACACTGTACCACATAAAAGGTTAGTATATAAAATAAGAACGCTCGTACTGGGAGAAAATGTCTTTAAGTGGGTAAGTAACTGGCTGAGTGAAAACAGAGGGTGGTTATTAACGGTACACACTCAGATTGGGTCACTGTCACTAGTGGGGTACATCAGGGGTCATTGGGCCCTATTCTTTTCAATATATTTATTAATGATCTTGTAGAAGGCATGCATAGTAAAATATCAATTTTTGCAGATGTCACTAAACTGTGTAAAGTAATTAACATTGAAGAGGACAATATATGGCTACAGAGGGAGCTGGATAGATTGGAGGCTTAGGCAGAGAAGTGACAAATGTAAAGTTATGCACATGGCAAGGAATAATGCAAGTCACCAGTACATACTAAATGATAAAACACTCGGTAACACTGACATTAAAAAGGATCTAGGAATTTTATTAAAAAGCACACTAAGCTGAAAAAACAGTGTCAGGCAGCTGCCGTAAGGCCAATAAGATAATGGGTTGCATCAAAAAGGGCATAAACGCCCGTGATGAGAACATAGTCCTACCTTTACAAATCGCTAGTCAGACCACACATGGAGGACAGTGTACAGTTCTGGGCTCCTGTGAACAAGGCAGACATAGCAGAGCTGGAGAGGGTTCAGAGGCAACTAAAGTAATAACTGGAATGTGGCAACTACAGTACCATGAAAGATTATCAAAATTAGGGTTATTCACTTTACAAAAAGACGACTGAGGGGAGATCTAATTACTATGTATAAATATATTAGGGGTCAGTACAGAGATCTATCCCATCATCTATTTATCCCGAGGACTGTTACTGTGACAAGGGGACATCCTCTGCGTCTGGAGGAAATAAGGTTTGCACACAAACATAGAAGAGTTTTCTTTACGGTAAGAGCAGTGAGACTATGGAACTCTCTGCCTGAGGAGGTGGTGATGGTGAGTACAATAAAGGAATTCAGGAGGGGCCTGGATGTATTTCTGGAGTATAACAATATTACAGGCTATAGCTACTAGAGGTGGGTCATTGATCCAGGGAGTTATTCTGATTGCCTGATTGGAGTCTGAAAGGAATTTTTATTCCCCTAAAGTGGGGAAAATTGGCTTCTACCTCACAGTTTTTTTGCCTTCCTCTGGATCAACTAGCAGGATGACAAGCCGAACTGGATAGACAGTTTTTTTCGGCCTTATGTACTATGTTACTATGTAAATTAGCATTTATGTGGAGGGAGATCATAAGCAAAGAGGAGTTATCTTAGGAATCAGAGACACAGTTGCCTTCCAGCTCTCCAAAGGGATTACAGACCCCAATGGTAGATACATTATCATAGTGGGCTCCTTGAACAATGTCACCTACACTTTAGTGGCGGTTTATGCCCCTAATAGATACCAGCCTACTTTCCTTAATAAACTCTCCAGAAAAGTAGAGGGGATTGAGCTAGGCCAAACAATATGGTTTGGGGACTTCAATTGAATTGTAGATCCTCTGCTAGATACCACCTCTACTGCTAAAAGAACACCATGGTTGAGGGAATTCCTTTTGTCATGGGACCTGTACAATGTCTGGAGAATTCACCATTATAATTAGAGGGATTATTCCTTTTCTCTCCGTCACATGATTCTTACTCGAGGATAGACCTGTTCCTTCTAAGCAGATCTTTGATTCATGCTGCAGAAGCATCATCCGTAGAAGTTATCATCTGGTCTGACCATGCAGCTGTCACCTTAACATTGCAGGACATGAACCACACTAGACATAGCTCCTCTTGGTACCTAAACCCTTTCCTTCTAGAACACAACACATATAAGGAGAAAATCAACTCCACTCTTTGGGAATATTTTCAATTCAATAAAGGCTCGGTCTCTAGCCACTTTTCTTTGTGGAACACCCACAAAGCCTACATAAGGGGAATCATTATGAATAGGGTTGAGCGAACCCGGATGTTCGGGACCGGACCCAAACCCGAACATTTTCATAAAAGTTTGGGTTCTGGTTCATTGTTCGGTGATTCTTCCCACTTTCTGAAGGACTGCACAGCAGCCAATCAGCAAGCGTTTTACTTCTTTGTGCTAGAAGTCATCACAGCCATGCCTACTAATGGCATGACTGTGATTGGATGAAGTGCAGCATGTGACCCAGCCTCTTTATAAGCTGGAGTAACGTAGTGCCGCACTTCAGTCTGCTGATGTTAGCCTAGGAAAGGTTGCTGCCGGTGCTATCAGGGACAGGATAGGCCAGAAGTCTGTAGAACCTGTCGTACTTTAATCCAGAAGATACAACAGATAGAGAGGGAGGGAGCTTCAGCAATCCTACATTTCTGTACCCAGCCACTGCCAAGGATTTTTATTTAAATCCATCTGTTACAGAGGTGGGGGTCAGCGGCCATTTTAGCCACTGCAGTGTACTGCATGTCTGCCAGCCTGGCAGGGACATCAGTTTAATCCTTTTGGTAGCTCACTAGCTCAGTGAAGGAGAAAATGCTTTTTTCTGGCTGCTCAAGTCCTCTTCATTACCTTTTGTATAATTAAGGGGTGACATAGTCCATTTGTCTAGTCTGGGACTTATGGTGCCACAGAGCACTTGTGTATACAATGCACTAAAGCATTTTTAAAAACACAGCCCAAATACACATTTGACATTTCTGCAGTGAAATAGTGAATACATTTTTTTTTGTGAGAAAAAAGCAATATTCTTGCTTCACAAAGCAGTTGTGCATACAGTGTACAAATACATATTTAATATATTTCTGCAGGTAAATAGTGCATCAGTGTGTTTCAGGGAAAAAAAGTTATTCTTGGTCCACAAAACAGTTTGAAATACCCCGTCCAAATACACATTTGATATTTCTGCCGTGAAATAGAGCCTCAGTGAATTTTCGGGAAAAATAGAAGTATTCCTGGTACACAAAGCAGTTCTAAATACACCTCCCAAATACACATTTGACATTTCTGCAGTGAAATAGTGAATGAATAATTCTTTTTTTTTTAGGGAAAAAAGCAATATTCTTCCTTCACAAAGCAGTTGTGCATACAGCATAGAAATACCAAAGTTTTTCTGTGTTTTATTAAAAAATCCTTGTTCTGGGTCCACAAACCACTTGTGCATACAGCGTAAAAATACCAACGTTTTATTAATAGCAGTGAAATACTGCTTTTCTGTGTCTTATTAAAAAAAATCCTTGTTCTGGGTACACAAACCCCTTTTGCATAAACCATAGAAATAGCTATGTTTTATTAATAGCAGTGAAATACTGATTGTATGTGTTTTATTGAAAAAAATCTGTGTTCTGGGTCCACAAAACACTTTTGCATAAACCGTAGAAATACCAATTTTAAATTGCAGCACGAAGATAGTGTTGTACTGTGTTTTACTGGAAAAAAAACGTGTTCAGAGCTCACCAAACAGTTGTGCATACAGCGTACACATACATATTTTACATTTCTACATTGAAATTGAGAATCAATGTGTTTTAGGCCCAAAAAACTTTATTCTTGGTTAACAGAGCATTTTTATGACACAGCACTGCCTTAGGCCTCAAGCACACGACCGTATGTGTTTTGCGGTCCGCAAACCGCGGATCCGCAAAACACGGAAGCTGCTCCGCGTTCAGTAATTTGCGGGCCCATTGTAGAAATGCCTATTCTTGTCCGCAAAACGGACAAAATATGCGGCTCGGACGCGGACGGCCATGTGCATGAGACCTTAGTGAACTTAATTGTTGACTATTGGCAGTTAAATTGACACCGGAGAGAAACCAATCTTTCAGCATAGTGGGTGAACGCAAAAAATGAGGAGAACATCAAATAAGGGACGTGGGCAAGGTCATGGTGGTGTCAGTTGAGCTCCTGTTGTTGAGAGTGGACGTGGCCATTCAGCGCTAACTACAGGTCCAAGTGAAACACCTTCCTCTGGTGCAAGTAGGCGACAGAATCTGCAGCGTTATTTGGTAGGCCCAAATGCCTCTCTATCGATAGTGAGGCCAGAACATGTACAGGCGGTAGTAGATTGGTTGGCTGACAGTGCTTCCAGTTCCTTAACAGTGTCTCCCACCCAGTCTTCTGCAGAAAGCTCAGAGTTGGCACGCACAGCCCATGCCCATCAGTCTTTCACCTCACCCCCTTGCAAATCAGCCAAGCAGTCAGAGCTCCAAATCATGCAGCAAACTCTCATGCTTTTTGATGACTGTTGGCAGGGTTTCCCTGGCCCATCCACCTAGCCCTGCCTCAGAAGTGGAAGACATTGAATGCACTGATGCCCAACCACTTATGTTGCAGGATGAGGACATGAAAAGACCACTGTAGCACGTCTTTGATGATGACGAAACACAGGTGCCAACTGCTGTGGCTTTCTGCAATGTGCAGACCGACGAGGAGGGCAGGGGTCATGAATGAGTGGAAGATAATGTTGAGGATGATGATGTCCTAGACTCAGACTGGACTGAAATTCATGCTAGTGACGTGTGCAGTTCTGAAGAAGAGGCGGTGGTCGCACCGAGGCAACAGCACAGCAAAAGAGAGAGCAGGGTGCAAAAGCGCAGCGGCCGTTCCAGAGACAGTACTCCTACTACTGCCCACCGCACCCAGGCACCGAGCAAACTAAGGCCTGCTCCAAGTAGTTCAGTGGCGTGGCAGTTCTTCACACAATGTCCTGACGACAAGACGTGAATGGTTTGCACGTTGGGCCATCAGAGCCTGAAGCAAGGCATAAACATTCTAAACCTGAGCACAACCTGCATGACCAGGCATCTACATGCAAAGCACAAACTGCAGTGGCGTAAACACCTTAAAAACCAGGAATGGTCTCAGACTCCTCCTGCTTCCTCTTCTGCTGCTGGCTCGGCCTCTCCCTCCACCTCTGGCATCACCGTGGCACCTGGCGACCAACAAACAGAGGATGTCCCACCAACACCACCACATACGTCACCATCACCAAGCATCTACACCACCTACAGAGGACAGCTTATCCTTACCTCTGGGCAGCCTGGCACACATGAGCGACTACATGCTGCAGTGCCTGCGTAATGACAGCAGAGTTGCCCACATCGTAACTTGTGCTGACTACTGGGTTGCCATCCTGCTGGTTCCCCGGTACAACGACAACGTGCCCACCTTAATTCCCGCACTGGAGAGTGATATGAAGATGCACGAGTACAAGCGCATGCTGGTAGACGCGCTCCTGAGGGCATTCCCAACTGACACGGGGAAACAAGTGGAAGCACAAGGCGAAGGCAGAGGAGGAGCATGAGGTCGCCAACGCAGCTGTGTCACGGCCAGCTCCTCAGAATGCAGGGTTAGCACGGCCGAGATGTGGAAATTTTTTGCAACCGCGCCACAGCAACCTGCACCACCAGCTGATACGGAACGTCTTAGCAGGAGGAAACATTTGAACAACATGGTGGAACAGTACGTGTGCACACGCCTCCACGTACTGACTGACGGTTCTGCCCCATTCAACTTCTGGGTCTCCAAATTGTCCACATGGCCTGAGCTTGCCCTTTACGCCTTCGAGGTGCTGCCCTGCCCTGCAGCCAGTGTATTGTCTGAACTTGTATTTAGCCAACTTTGACAAGTTCACGTTCATTAAAATGAACCAGGCATGGATCCCACAGGACTTGTCCGTACCTTGTGCAGCATAGACATTTATAACCGCCTCAACCATACAGTCTTGTACTCCAGTCCACTTATTCATTGAATCCTTTTTTTATTTTTATTTGTATCATTATTTCGGGGCTACCCCAATTTGAATGAACCTCTCCTCTGTCTGGGTGCCTGTGGCCTAAGTTACAGAAAATGGCCTGTTGCTTTGGTGGGTGACATTACCTCTTTTGCCATACATTGACCTCTCCTCTGTCTGGGTGCCAGGGGCCTACATTTCTGATAATCGACTGCTGCATTGCTGGGTGACATGATGCCCGTTTTGCTGTTATGTGACCTCTCTCCTCTATCTGGGTGCCTGCGGCCTAAATGACTGAAAATGGCCTGTTCCATTGCTTGGTGACATGAAGCCTGTTTTGCTGTTACGAGATCTCTCTCTCTATCTGGGTGCCTGCGGCTTAAGTTACTGAAAATGGCCTGTTTCTTTGGTGGGTGACATGAAGCTTGTTTTGCTGTGCATTGACCTCTCTCCTCTGTCTTGGTGCCTGCGGCTTACATTAATGATAATCACCTGTTCCGTTGTTGGGTGACATAAAGCCTGTTTTGCTGTTACGGGACCTCTCTCCTCTGTCAGGGTGCTAGGGCCTAAATGACTGAAAGTGGCCTGCTGCATTGGTGGGTGACATAAAGCCTCTTTTGTCATGCATTGCCCTCTCCTCTGTCTGGGTGCCAAGGGCCTACATTTCAGATAATCGCCTGTTGCTTTGGTGGGTGACATTACCCTCTTTTGCCGTCCAATGACCTCTTCTCTGTCTGCGTGCAAGGGCCTAAAATTTCTGAATATCACCTGTTCCATTGGTGGGTGACATGAAGCCTGTTTTTCCAGTGATAAGCCACAGCTGTGCATTGCTGGCAGGAGACCAATTTTTTTAAAAACGTATGTTACTGATCAAAAGATGCGTGACTACTGACTACAAAACGCACACTGGTATACGCCCTGCTGATGGCATTCCCACCTGACGCCTCCTCAACCTTCTATTCCACCTCCTCCTCCGAGTTGCCAATTAATATTGTTTAATTTGTAGTTATTTTATAGTTATTTCCCTATCCACATTTGTTTGCAGGGCAATAACCTACATTTTGCTGCCTTTTGTAGTGCAACCCTCTAGCCCTTTCCAGGGCTATTTTACAACCATTTTAGTGACCAAAGGTTCGGGTCTCCTTTGACTTCAATGTGGTTCGGGGTCAAGTTCAGATCACTAACCCAAACATTTCCGTGAAGTTCGGCCGAACTTCTCGAACCCGAATATCCAGGTGTCCGCTCAACTCCAATTATGAAAATAGGCAGCAAAGCAAAAAAGTAAAGAGCGGAAATTCTCAGCGCTCATGTCTAAAATTACACCCTTGGTAGCTCTCAATAAAAGAAATCTCTCCCCTACAGGAACTGCACAGTTAAAATCCCTGTGACTCGAGCTTAGGGAACTCCTACTGTATGAATATGAACATGGCCTTAGAAAGATCAAGGCTACATACTACTCCCAGGATAATAAAGCCGGAAGGTTGTTAGCCCAAAAGATCAAACAAAAAGCCATAAAATAAAAAATCCCTTTCCTAAAAAATCTGCCCCTTAAGCCTATTTATGTTATGGTGGGCAACAAGGAGTAAATCCTCACCTTTTCTTTCCTGGGAGGCGGAATTGGGCAATTCCTTCTTGAATGTCCAGTGGTCGACAGCTTTACGCCTATCTGACAGACTCCTAAAATGCACTACCCATTACGAATCTATCATGAAAACCACTCTGCGGTGGTACTACACTCCCGATAGACTATGCCACATGTTTTTGTGAACTCCACACCAATGTTGTAGGAACTGTGCGGGCCATGGCACCCTAATGCATATCTTATGGTCTTGCCCTAGGCTTAATAGACTCTGGCAGGAAGTCTTTTGATAGCCTCTGACTTGGCTGGACATTCATTCAATATCCCTCCCCATCCCTGGCCTTTCTATATTTAGAATTAGACGCCATCCCCAGCAGATATAGAGGCGTTATAGCACATTTATTTTTATCAACAAACCAATCAATCACTTCAAATTGGAAGAGTGTGGTTGTTCCCTCAGTATCTGATGTGGTACTTTGCATTAATTCCATGTTTACGTATGAGAAAACATTATCCTATCTTTGCTGCTACCCTGGAGGGTCCTTAAAAATGTTTTATCTTGTTTAAAATACTGTATGTACCTTATGCACAAATTGCTGCCCTACCAGTGTCGAACAATTATTCCACTGGGCCTATTTATTTGTTTTTCTTTGTTCTAGTTTTATCCTTTGTATGTAACTATGCCAGTACTGCGATATCACTTATGCATGCTGTAATTTCCTTGAAACTCCTTTTAATAAAAAATATTGTTATAAAAAAAAAATGTTAGGGATATGGCTTTTGGTTGAAATTGATTGAAAACGTAAGATGTTTGATGACAAGTTTAATAACATTTAGTGATGAGCGAGCATGCTCGGCCAAGTATTGGTTCGGCTCGAGCATAGCTATGCTCTGCACTCGGCTTTACTTGACCAAGCACCACGTGTATTCGTCGCTTTGCTCGAGTCTCCTCCCCTCACGTTTGGCGCCTTCTAAGCAGCTAATCAAGGTCAAAATCCCTTTTTTAACTTCTAAAGGACAGAAAGATTTCAGATTAGTGACATCTACAATACGCCATCATAAAGCAGTGTGTTGGGCAGATATTATAAAAAGGGGCTTATTCAGTACTGTGTGCCTGGTACTGAGATATACACTGCACCATCAGAGAAATTATTTTTAGAGGAAATTAACCTAACTTGTGCCACATTTGTGTGTGCGTTCAATCCGCAACCGTTATATTAATTACTCTAGCAGAGAGTGATTTATATTTTGGCCATAGTTAACTAGTTTTTGCCACATCTGTGTGTGCTGTGGGGATCCGCTCTGGTAGGCAGTGGTAGCGAGTGCAGTATAGAGGCAACACAGACAGGTCTTGGTGTTAAACGGTGCAAAACAATAGTTCAGTCCCAAACCAGCTGCAGGCTACTTAAGGCCTGGTTCCATCACAACAAGAAAAGTCTATTCAAAGCCAGGAGTAATGTCACCTCTTTCTCCTTGGGAAGCAAGCCCTGGGTCCGGCTTCTAGCCACGGAATACGGATCCCTCCTGGCTTCAGCTGGGGTTCCCGCACAGTCCTTTTAGGCCTCAGTACACAGCCCAGCTCACCTTCACCTCTCACTCTCACAGCAAGAGAGCAACAGCTTCCACACCACACCTTGCTGCTGGTCGGGTTTTAAACCCTCCCTGCAAACCTGGCCTGGACCGTGGGGAGACAGGCACCCACTCGCATATCTGCCTGCTCCCAGTAAGAGCCGGCCCGGATCCGCTGTGTTAACAGCATAACCGCTGCAAAACACACTTTTCCGGCTCTTACTCCACCGGGACCAGGACCCCGGTGGCACGTACTCTACCGTCTATTACCACCCCAGGTACTCTCCTACATATCCCCCTTTGTTCAACCCTGCAGGGTTGCACACCCTGTTCAATCCTGAGAGGTTGGACACATGTACAGCAGTGTACCCGGGACAGGGCATCTGCATTCCCCTGTAAGCGGCCTGCTCTGTGCTCGACACTGAATTTAAAATTCTGGAGGGACAAAAACCATCTGGTGACCCGAGCACTCCTCTCCTTGGCCTGGCTCATCCACTTGAGAGGGGAATGATCAGTCACCAGACGGAACCTTCTCCCTAACAGATAGTATCTAAGGGACTCGAGGGCCCACTTGATGGCCAGGCATTCTCTCTCTACCACGCTATACCTGGTTTCCGCTGGAGTGAGCTTACGACTCAGGAAGACAACGGGGTGTTCTTCCCATTGACTTCCTGAGAGAGTACTGCCTCTAGGCCTACTCCAGAGGCTTCCGTCTGAACAATAAATTCCCGTGTGAAGTCGGGTGTCACCAAAATCGGTGACCCACACAGAGCCGACTTCAAACGGGAGAACGCCTCTTCCGCCTGCTCATCCCAGCGGACCATTACCGTCTTCCTCCCCTTCAAGAGTCCTGTCAATGGGGCCGCTACCGTGGCAAAGTTGGGGATAAAGCGCATGTAATACCCTATCATGCCTAGGAACGAATGTACTTGCTTCGTGGTAAGAGGTCTGGGCCAGCTCTTGATCGCCTCAACCTTGTCTACCTGGGGTTTGACAACTCCCGCCCAATCACGTATCCCAGGTACCGGACTTCCTCAAACCCGATCAAACACTTTTTGGGTTGGCCGTCAGTCCAGCTTTTCTAAGTGAATCAACTACGGCCTGAACCTTGGGCAGGTGACTCTCCCAGTCCTGGCTAAACACAATGATGTCGTCCAGATATGCCGAAGCATATGGACGATGGGGCCGTAGGATGACGTCCATCAATCGCTGGAAGGTGGCTGGAGCGCCATGTAGGCCAAAGGGCAAAACTCGGTACTGAAACAACCCCTCGGGGGTGACAAAGGCAGTCTTCTCCTTTGCCGCCTCCGTGAGAAGCACCTGCCAGTACCCTTTTGTAAGGTCGAGGACCGAGAAATAGCGAGCTTTCCCCAGCCGTTCTATGAGCTCGTCTAACCGGGGCATGGGGTAGGCATCAAATTTCGACACCTCGTTGAGCTTTCTAAAGTCATTGCAGAAGCGTAGAGTACCGTCAGGTTTTGGGATGAGGACTATGGGGCTGGCCCACTCGCTTCTGGATTCCTCAATGACTCCTAACCTCAACATGGACTTTACTTCTTCTGAAATGGCCTGTCGTCGGGCCTCCGGTACCCGATATGGCTTCAACCGTACCCTGACGTGGGGCTCGGTGACGATGTCATGTCGGACTACTGAAGTTCGACCAGGAAGATCAGAGAACACGTCCCTATTTCGACTCACGAACTCTTTGGCTTCCTGAGCTTGTTTGGGGCGACAGTCCACCAGCTTTCTTTACTGTGGAGGTGCCCTCCGGGCCCTCCGGTGGGGCGGGGATCTTCCCCGCAGTCAAGACAGTGCTTGGGCCGTCCCCAACGAGATTCTCCCTATCTCTCTACAACTTCAGTAAATTTACATGATATACCTGTTCTGGCTTCCGCCGTCCTGGCTGGGATATCCTGTAATTTACTGGCCCTACCTTCTCTTTTACCTCGTAGGGACCTTGCCACCGTGCCAAAAACTTACTGTCAATGGTGGGGACTAGTATCAGTACCCGGTCACCCGGGTTAAATGTCCTGACCTGGGCACTCCGGTTGTATACCCGGCTCTGTGCCAGTTGGGCGGCCTCCATGTGTTCCCGGACGATTGGTAGGACTGTCTCTATGCGGTCCTGCATCTTTTCTATATGCTCTATGAGGCTCTTGTGTGGGGTGGACTGTTGCTCCCACGCCTCTTTAGCGATGTCCAGCAACCCCCTTGGACGTCAACCGTATAATAGCTCGAAGGGCGAGAACCCCGTAGATGCCTGGGGCACTTCTCGCACTGCAAACAATACGTACGGCAGCAACAGGTCCCAATCCTTTCCGTCTTTGGCTACGGTTCTTTTGAGCATAGTTTTTAAGGTTTTGTTAAACCGCTCCACCAGTCCGTCGGTTTGAGGATGGTACACGGACGTGTGCAACCGTTTAACCCCTAAAAGCTTGCAGAGCTTCCTCGTCACCTTAGACATGAAGGGGGTCCCCTGGTCGGTCAGGATCTCTTTCGGAATCCCCACTCTTGCAAACATACCCATGAGCTCTTTGGCTATGAGCTTAGCCGAGGTATGACGTAGGGGATCGCTTCAGGATATCTGGTGGCGTAGTCTAGGACCACCAAGATATGCTGATGCCCTCTGGCCGACTTGTTTATGGGGCCTACCAGATCCATCCCTATTCTTTCAAAGGGAACCTCGATGATGGGCATGGGCACTAGGGGACTGCGATAGTGGGGCTGGGGGCTTGTCACCTGACACACTGGACAGGATTGACAAAACCTTTGACCTCCTCATAAACCCCGGGCCAATAGAACCTTTGCAGAATCCGCTCTTGGTTTTTTTACACCCAAATGTCCTCCCAGCACATGGGAGTGGGCTAAGTCCAGTACCATACGGCGGTATGGCTGGGGTACCACCAGCTGCTCCACTACCTCCTGCTGCACCTTGTTCACCCTGTACAGCAGGTCCTGGTTAAAAGCCAAATGGGGAAACAACAAGTCGGCGCCTGGGTGCTGAGCCACCCCATTTACCACTGTAACCCCTTCCTCGCCCGCAATAATGTCGGATCCTGGAGCTGGGCGGTCCCGAGCGTGTCACGGGATACCTCCAGGTCCGGGATGGACGGGGTTTCCACAGATTCGCCTGCCAACACCTCTAGGGAAACCTATCAGGATGACACTCTACAGGTGATGTGGTGACCCCTACGGCTGGTACCCCGCATCGGGATCTTCGGGCACTGGGCCCGATCGTTGTCCGCCCTAAGGTAAGGCATATCACTCTTCCATAGAGCCCAGAACAACGGAAAATCCCTTCCCAGTATGGCGGCATAAGGGATCTGGCGTCCCACACCGACGACGTGCTGCACCTCTCGGCCCAACACAGACATGGTAACCCTGGCGGTGGGGTACTCTGGCGGTCCCCATGGACACAGACAATGGAAAGGGTTTGCTTCTCTGGTAGGGTCTCAGACACTAAGGACTCATGCACAAGGGTCACAAGGCTCCCAGAGTCCAGCAAAGCATTAATCGGATGCCCATCGATCGAGACTTGGCACAGGGGTGGCATATCGGCGGCCAGTAGGGGGTCCGCGGTACATACAGGCCGGGCAAAGAAAGAGGACCAGAGAACGAACCCGCAGTCCATGGGTTCAGGGGCTTGAGGACAGTTCGCGGCCCTATGTCCCAGTCCGTGGCAGTGCCAACATTGAATCCCCGTGGTCCCTCCCCGGTCTCTCTTCCCCGGAGTAGGATTAGCCTTCCCCCCCCCTTTGTGGTTGGGACCCTTTTTCCGGATCCCTAGCCTGAGGGGGAGCCTGACGGGTTTCCCGTGCCTGCGTGGAGTCCCGCACCAAATCCTGGGTCGCCACATACCTCTCGACTAGGCTTACCAACTGATCGAGGTTGCCAGGGTCTCCCTGACCGACCCAGCGCTGTATGGCCATTGGCAGTGTCCGCACAAAACGGTCCACGACCACTCGCTCGACCATTTGGGAGGGACTCAAAGATTCCGGCTGGAGCCACTTCCTCACCAGATGCACCAGGTCGTATGCCTGAGACCGGACGGGTCTGGACTCGGAAAAGGCCCACCGATGAACTCTCTGCTCCCGCACATAAGTGGTAACACCCAAGCGTGCCATTACCTCAGCCTTTAGCTTCACATAATCCTGGGCATCCTCACGGCTGAGGTCGAAGTATGCTTTTTGGGCGTCTCCGACTAGGAATGGCGCCACCACTTCTGCCCACTGTCCCGACGGTAAGTTCTCCTGTTCCGCAGTCCTCTCGAACACCATCAGGAAGGCCTCTACATCATCCTCCGGAGCCATTTTCCTTAATGCAGACCGGACTTTATCCTTGGGAGCTGGCGGCGAAGGAGTCACTGCCGGTGGGGTCTCTCGCTGGGATGCACTCAGAGCCTCTTGCATAAGCGCCAACTGTTGTACCAGCAAACTGTTTGTTTGTTGCTGTTGTGCATTGCTCTGCACCAACTGCTTAACCAGCTCCTCCATTTTGTCAAGGATGACCAAGCTTGCTGGTTTAATGTATGACATGCAGCCGTGCACCACCCGGATAAATATTCTTTGCCAGCCTCACTGCAGTATGCCCGCTGCAAGCCACCAATTGTGGGGATCCGCTCTGGTAGGCAGTGGTAGCGAGTGCAGTATAGAGGCAACACAGACAGGTCTTGGTGTTAAACGGTGCTTTCTTTATTCACACGGTGAACACAAGTGAAAAGGCAGTGCAGTTCATAGGGAGGGTGGTCACACACAACGGCAAAACAATAGTTCAGTCCCAAACCAGCTGCAGGCTACTTGAGGCCTGGTTCCATCACAACAAGAAAAGTCTATTCAAAGCCAGGAGTAATGTCACCTCTTTCTCCTTGGGGAAGCAATCCCCTGGGTCCGGCTTCTAGCCACGGAATACTGATCCCTCCTGGCTTCAGCTGGGGTTCCCCGCACAGTCCTTTTCAGGCCTCAGTACACAGCCCAGCTCACCTTCACCTCTCACTCTCACAGCAAGAGAGCAACAGCATCCACACCACACCCTTGCTGCTGGTCGGGTTTTAAACCCTCCCTGCAAACCTGGCCTAGACCGTGGGGAGACAGGCACCCACCCGCATATCTGCCTGCTCCCAGTAAGAGCCGGCCCGGATCCGCTGTGTTAACAGCATAACCGCTGCAAAACACACTTTTCCGGCTCTTACTCCACCGGGACCAGGACCCCCGGTGGCACGTACCTACCGTCTATTACCACCCCAGGTACTCTCCTACCTTTAGGCCGCAACCGTATATATAGTATTCCCGCAGAGAATTTTTTTTATTTAGGACAAATTTGTATCCATTATAGAACTAAATCCGAATACAGTGTATATTGTCAAAATTACATTATCTCTGGCTTAGTGTCGTGCCCAAAATCTGTATTTTCCTGTATTCCGTACATTACAGCAAGCCAATACAGTGTGTATTGTAAAATTACATTATCTCAGGGCTAGTGTAGTGCCGAAAATCAGTATTTTTCTGTATCAAGTACCGTACTGGACGCCAATACATTGTGAATTGTAAAAAATATATTATCTCTGGCCTAGTGTAGTGCCGAAAATCTGTAATTTTCTGTATCCAGTACCTTACTGGAAGCCAATAGAGTGTGTATTGTAAAAATTACATTATCTTTGGCCTAGTGTAGTGCCGAAAATCTGTATTTTTCTGTATCCAGTACATTACAGCATGCCAATACTGTGTGTATTGTAAAAATGACATTATCTCCGGCCTAGTCTAATGCCGAAAATCTGTATTTTACTATATCCAGTACTGTCCTGCATCAGAAAACTGTGTCTTTAGCGGACAGTAAAACAATCTGTGCCATATCTACAGATAAAACCATTAATATGAAGAAGGCGAGCACAAAGGGAGTGGGAAGTGGACGGATGCTGATGGTGCAAGCAGAGGCCGTGGTCCTGGGCGTGGCCCTGATGGTGCAAGCAGAGGCCGTGGCCCTGGGCGTGATGCTGATGGTGCAAGCAGAGGCCGTGGCCCTGGGCGCAATAAAACTGTGCCTGCTGCCAGTGCACCAGAAAAAACAAAAAATCCACTTTACCCAGCCTAATGTCCAACTTAGCTGGGCGGCGCAGGACAACACTGTCCAAGTTGGACCAGTGCGAACAGGTGGTCGGTTGGATTGCAGACGATAATGCTTCCAGTCGGTTAAGCACCACCCTTTCTTCCATGAAGTCCAGTCTCTGTAGCCAAAAGTCTGGTCAACCGAATCCTCACTCTGATCTTCCATCCTCCCATCATGTCGCGTCTGGCCAAACAAATGATCCCACACTCGGATATTCACATCACCTCTTTTCATCACCATTACTTGGTTTGGCTCTCTCACCAAGTATGCTTGAAGAGGTACCTTAGATATTGTGCGCCAATTCCCAACCTCTTGAGCCTTCACAGTCTCAAGAAGATGACGGTGGTGAATGGCAATTATTCATTCAGGAGGTGGATGATGATGAGACACAGTTGCTAATCACTGAGGTGGTGGGTAGGTCAAGTCAGGAGGATGAGCAGAGTGAGGAAGTGGAAGAGGAGGTGGTGGACGATGAGGTCACTGACCCAACATGGCAAAGGGAAAAACCGAGCGAGGACAGCAATACAGAGGGGAGGGATCTGCAGCACCGCAACAGTCTGGAAGAGGCAGTGGGGTTGCAAAGGGAGACATCGGCCCACACCAAACAGGCCCGCAACCATTACACCAAACACCCCCATGTGTACATTAACCTTGCCAAGGGGTAGGTGTTCCGCAGTATGTGGACAAGTGCTGGTGGCCAGGGATGCTACATTTCCTGACCGCACACTGGGTGAATGTTGTGGAGACCGGCAGTGAGTCGTACCCTTGGATGGCACAGTTGCTACCACGCCCAGGATTGCGAGCCTTATGTCCATCAGGATCTCCGCCAGCAATCTAGGTTACTGGCTACAACTACTGTATAGTGGGGTACTGTATAGTGTGGGTGGCTGTATACTGTGGGGGCCTGTATACTGTATACTGTGGAGTGCTATACTGCTGTACTGTATAGTGTGGGGGCTGTATACTGTGGGTGCTGTATATTGTGGAGTGCTATACTGCTGTACTGTATACTGTGGGGGCTCTATACTTTGGGGGCTGTATACTGTAGGTGCTGTTTATTGTGGAGTGCTATACTGCTATACTGTATACTGTGGGGGGCTGTATAGTGTGGGGTGCTGTATCGTGTATAGTTTGGGGTGCTGTATACTATGAGGTGCTATACTGCTCTACTGTATACTGTGAGATGTATACTCTGGGGGATGCTATACTGCTCTACTATATAGTGTGGGGTGCTATACTGCATACTGTGTGGTGCTGTATACTGTGGGCTGCTATACTGCTCTACTATATACTGTGGGGTACTGTATAGTGTGGGGTGCTATACTGCATACTGTGTGGTGCTGTATACTATAGGGTGCTATACTGCATACTGTGGGTTGCTGTATAATATAGGGTGCTATACTGCATACTGTAGGGTGCTGGGGTGCACTGTAACGCTAGGGTGAGCCGAGCCCTGTTCTCCTTCCTGCAGAGCGGTGCCCACTTCCAGCCTGAGCCCAGCTGCCCAGAGCACTGATCCTGAGCCTGCTGGAGTCTTCAGAACTGGAAGTATTTATAGTCATTCACTGTACTCTACAAGATGTGTGGATTTTTTGTGTGTGTGTTGTGGTGGAGGGCGTGATTGCCTGCTAAGGTGTGGGAAGGCGGGATCCAGGGAGCCCAAGTAAATTTTTGCCCAGGGTCCAATCAATATTAAAGGCGGCCCTGTCTGGCACACATGGATGACTTCATGTTAGGCTGCCTTTCCTGCGACCCTCGCATTATACGCATTTTAGGTAACATAGATTACTGGGTGTTCACCCTTCTCGACCCCCGCGACAAAGAGAACTTCTCATCTCTCATTCCTGTGGTGGAGAGGATGAGTAAAACTGTGCAATATCAAAAGGTACTTGTTGGAAAATGTTCCATCTGACAATGCTGCTGCCAGTGTCCGTACTTCCTTAGGGAACCGAGGTAGGGAGACAAGGGGAACACACAGTAGTTCCAACAGAGGCAGGGCAACACTTTCCAAGGCATGGGACACTTTCATGACACCCCGCCAGCAACCTCACCCTGAAGCGCGGCCTAGTGCTACAAGGAGGGAAAAGTTTTGGAAGATGGTGAAGGAATACATTGCAGACCGTGTCAGCATCCTAAATGATCCCTCAGTGCCTTACAACTACTGGGTGTCCAAGCTGGACATGTAGCACAAACTCGCACTCTACACTTTGGAGGTGCTTGCCTGCCCTGCCGCCAGCGTATTGTCTGAGCGTGTATTTAGTGCTGCTGGTGGAATTATAACAGATAAGAGTATCCGTTTGTCCACTGACAATGCTGACAGGTTGACTCTGATAGAAATGAACAAGGCCTGGATTGCGGGACTTCTCCACTCCACCAGAGGAAAGCTGAGCTAATGAGGAACAAAAATACAATTTAAGTTTATGCTTTATAATGTACTCAATCCACAAGATTCAGATGCACCATTTTCACCGCAAAAAAAAGGTATATGTTTGAATCTTGTTGTCTCATCCGCCTCCTCCTCAATACAGAATACTGTATATATGCCCTCACTACAATGTTTTGTAGGGTTTGCTCGGCTTCAGGCCCTCACCTCCAATGTTTTATACGGTCTGCTCAACTGTAGGCCATCACTGCAATGTTTTATGGGGTTCGCTTGGCTTCAGGCCCTAACCTCTAATCTTTTATGTGGTCTGCTCACCTGTAGGCCATCCCTGCAATGTTTTATGGGGTTCGCTCACCTTCAGGCTCTCACTAGAATTTTTTATAGGGTCCGCTTACCTTCAGGTCCTCCGCTATAATGTTTTAGAGGGTAACCAGCAGACCCTTGCTCCAAATGTTTTTGAGGGTCACAAGCAGGCCATCAATCATATTTTTTAAGGGTGTGTATGATGCACTCCTTTATGTGTAATAAAGGGCGCATTGGCGTGCCGGTTCCTTGTAATTTTTGCCAGCCCTTTCACTTAGTGCATAGGCTTTATGAGTGTAGCAGTGCACCTGAACAATGTGAATGAGGCTCTTCTTTATGGGATATACAGGCTGTATCGGAGTGCTTCTTCCTTGTAATTTTTGCCAGCATTTGCACTGTATATACATTTTTTTTTTATAAACTGTTTTTATTAAGTTTTCAAATATTTGAACAATAAACATACCAACAAAGGCAGTGTCACACTGCTACCATTAGTATCCATTCTTACAAGTGCAAAATTATTTATCAGTTTTAGTGTCCATGAACATGCAGAGGCTGACAAAAACCCAACTAAGATATCAGTATTAGGGTCCTGTCACACTTGCAGCATGTGGATCCAGCAGGCAATTCCGTCCCGCCAGATCCAGCATATGGCATGAAAACTGAAAGCATTTGTAAACGGATCCGGCTTGCGGATCCGTCTACAAATGCATTGCAAGTGTGGATCCGTCTCTCAGTTTGCCGTGCGGATAGACGGATCCATCTTGTATTTTTTTTCACAGTTTTAAAGGTCTGCGCATGTGCAGACCAGAAGGACGGATCCGCATGCTGCGGTTTTGTCAACGTCCAAAAAAACATTCACATACTGAACAGAAGACATCCTGATGCATACGGATTTCTCTCTATTCAGAATGCATGGGGATAATCCTGATCAGTTTTTTTCCGGCATAGAGCCCCGATGACGGAACTCTATGCCGGAAAAGAAAAACACCAGTGTGAAGGTACCCTTAGCCGACCGCTTCCTTAGGATACAATAGCAGCCATCCACGAGAGAGCCTTAATATTATAGACTAATATGGTCCCAAGTGGGCTCTCTGGGTAGATGCCACAATATCTTCTCTTTCCTAATGTACAGTGCTACTTTGTAGTAGTGAATTAGAGAACAGCACAGACAAAGAAAAGTCTAGAACAAAAACAGAGGTGCTCGGAGTGTTTGGGTTCTATGATCCCCTCCCCTCGGTTCAGGATAGTAGAACCGGTACTTCGTCAAGTGTCATCTGTTGCAGAAACTATGTGGTCCCCCGAAAAGCATTCGTGTATGGCCTTACGGATATGTAACGGCAATATATTAATAAAACTTTCCCACACCTGAAAGAAATGTTCAACTTTTTTGTCTTTTGATGTGATGCCTCCACCCAGTCCATACGCATGATATAATATAGTTTCTACAAGGATAATTTAAAAGGGAGAATTGTGGGCTGTAACCAGTCTTGCAAAATTGCCTTGGTGCCTGCTACTGCCACAAAGTGTAGCAATTTCCTACATCCTGGGGTACAGTTTTATTTGTCCTTATCCAAATAACCGAACAACACCCAAAGTTGGGGCGTGGGGTAAGATTAGTCAAGTGAAGGTGATGATTCCCAGAACTTTCTTATCATTGGACAGTCCCATAGACAGTGGTAAAGTCCTGCTGTATATAGAATTTAATATACAGGAAAGAATGTTTCCTAACAATTTTACCTCTAAAAATGTCTTTTTGAGGGGGCAGGATTTTGGGCGATTTTGTCGCTATGTAAAAGTGACGAACAACTGGGACAATATGGTTCCCAGCAGCGACATTGGAGTCCAAGATGCACCCAGGCATGATTCCCATGCTGTTCCAGATCCATTTCGGTGGTGTTTCACTTTCTGACCTTTTCCAATGGACCAGGCACCCTCCCGTCATCTGAGCAGGGGTGCCTGGTTGTCTCCCATTGACTTCCATTATACTCAGGTGCACGGCCGAGCACAAGAATATCGCTATGTGTTCGGACTGAGTACCCGAACACTTTGGTGCTCGCTCATCACTAATAAAGTGATATTACATCATAAAAGTAGCGCATTTACAAGGGAGTCTTTCACCTAAAATCACCATTATAGAACACCAACATTAGGATCTCTATTACATTCGCCATATTATAATGTTACCTTTCATATTGCTGTCCATCGCCGATTTTCTCAGAAAAACACTTTTATTCCATAAGATAATTAGCTTCAGAAGGTGCCCAGGGGCAGCGTTCATGCGGCAGTGCCCATGCCCCTCGGCGCTTTTCAAATCAAACACCTCCCTTTCACCACTCTGGCCCGCCCTAGGTTCTTCTGATTACCTCCTTTCTTCAGTGAGGCCTGCGCCATTCAACAGAATCTCAGAGTCTGCACACAGCATTACCCATTATGGGCAGAGGCACCAGAGCGTTTGATGCGCATGCGCCGGCCCGTTCATCCCGATGCCGGCGCATGCGCATTAAACGTGGAGATTCTGTTGAGCGCGCAGGTGCTGAATTTCTCATGATTTCTGTGATTTCCTCATCTCAAGCAATTTATTGAAGCAAAAGCGTTTTCTGAGAAAATAGGCAATGTACAGCAATATGAAAGGTAACATTATAATATGGGGATGTGATGGAGATCCCCAGTGATCCTGGGAGAGCCTATTCTTTCCCGCTTCAACTTTCTCATCACCTATCGCCCGGATCAAAAACGGCAAGGCAGACGCCCTCTCTAGAATGTTTTCCAAGCCCTCACAGAGTAACAAGGGCCAAAACAACATCCTACCTGAGAGAAGGGTCGTAGGGGCCACCTACTCTAAAGAACTCCTGGGCACAATCAAAGAAGGATACGAAAATGACCCCTTCCTCGCCCACCCCACAAGGAATGTCAGCCTTACGTTTAAGAACGGTCATTGGTTTCATTAGGACCTACAACTATATGTACCAGAAATCGCATGGCTCAAAGTGCTCAAACTCAACCATGACTCCAAGCTGGCTAGCCATTTGGGTACAAGAAAGACCCAGGAGCTTCTCTCCCACTCCTTCTGGTGGCCAACATACAAGGAGGACATCAAGAGGTACATCTCCTCGTGCACGGTCTGTGCCCGCAATAAGACTCCTCGTTCCTCTCCCGTGGGTCTGTTACAACCCCTCCCAATTCCCTCCCGCCCCTGGGGCTCGATCTCCATGGACTTTGTGGTAGACCTTCCTCCTTTAAAAGAGATAACCACCATCCTGGTCGTGGTTGACAGCCTCAACTAAGATGGCCCATTTCATCTCCTACAAAGGCCTACCCACCGGCAAACAGACGGCCGATCTTATTCTCAGAGAGGTCTTCAGGCTGCATGGGATCCCGGACGACGTAGTCTCCAACCGAGGCGTACAATTTGCCTCAAAGTTCTGGAAGAACTTCTGCCTGGCGCTCGAGGTTAAAGTGAACCTGTCCTCCGCTTTCCACCCACAGAGAGAACTAATCAGACCCTAGAGCAGTAGCTACACTGTTTCAGCTCCCACCTGCAGGATGACTGGCTTGACGATCTCCCCACGGCCGAGTTCGCCGACAACAATGCTGAGCACAGCTCAACCAAGCACAGCCCCTTCTTTGTTAACACAGGCTCGCACCCGGTGTTCATTCCCCACCTACCCGTCGCCTCCACCCTCCCAGCAGTGTCCGAACGCCTAACAACCCTACAGGAGGCACAAAAGAACATTATACACAACCTCCAGCTCGCCCAGAGGCGCTTTAAACAGGGAGCAGACAGATGTCGCAAACCCACCCTGGGCTTCCATGTGGGAGACAAGGTGTGGCTGTCCACCAGGAACCTCAGATTGAAGGTCCCCTCCAAAAAGTTGGCCCAAAGATATATGGGTCCGTTCCGGATCAGCGCACAAATCAACAAGGTCATGTTCTGGCTCGACCTTCCGGACTCCATTAGGGTGCACCCTGTCTTCCATTGCTCCCTCCTCAAGCCATACATGGAGAACACCTTCACAGGCCGCCACTCTCCCCCCTCCACTACCCGTGAGGGTACAGGGTAAAGAATACAAACCGGATTCCAAAAAAGTTGGGACTCTATACAAAACTGAATGCAATGATGTGGAGGTGCCAACTTCTAATATTTTATTCAAAATAGAACATAAATCACGGAACAAAAGTTTAAACTGAGAAAATGTACCATTTTAAGGGAAAAATATGTTGATTCAGAATTTCATGGTATCAAGAAATCCCAAAAAAGTTGGGACAAGGCCATTTTCACCACTGTGTGTCATCTCCCTTCTTCTTACAACACTCAACAGACGTCTGGGGACCGAGGAGACCAGTTTCTCAAGTTTAGAAATAGGAATGCTCTCCCATTCTTGTCTAATACAGGCCTCCTGATGCGCCAAATGTTCTCTATAGGTGAAAGATCTGGACTGCAGACTGGCCATTTCAATACCCAGATCCTTCTCCTACACAGCCATGATGTTGTGATTGATTCAGAATGTGGTCTGGCATTATCTTGTTGAAAAATGCAGGGTCTTCCCTGAAAGAGATGACGTCTGGATGGGAGCATATGTTGTTCTAGAACCTGAATATATTTTTCTGCATTGATGGTGCCTTTCCAGACATGCAAGCTGCCCATGCCACACGCACTCATGCAACCCCATACCATCAGAGATGCAGGCTTCTGAACTGAGCGTTGATAACAACTTGGGTTGTCCTTGTCCTCTTTGGTCCGGATGACATGGCGTCCCAGATTTCCAAAAAGAACTTCGAATCATGACTCGTCTGACCACAGAACAGTCTTCCATTTTGCCACACTCCATTTTAAATGATCCCTGGCCCAGTGAAAACGCCTGAGCTTGTGGATCTTGCTTAGAAATGGCTTCTTCTTTGCACTGTAGAGTTTCAGCTGGCAACGGCGGATGGCACGGTGGATTGTGTTTACTGACAATGGTTTCTGGAAGTATTCCTGAGCCCATTCTGTGATTTCCTTTACAGTAGCATTCCTGTTTGTGGTGCAGTGTCGTTTAAGGGCCCGGAGATCACGGGCATCCAGTATGGTTTTACGGCCTTGACCCTTACGCACAGAGATTGTTCCAGATTCTCTGAATCTTCGGATGATGTTATGCACAGTTGATGATGATAGATGCAAAGTCTTTGCAATTTTTCGCTGGGTAACACCTTTCTGATATTGCTCCACTATCTTTCTGCGTAACATTGTGGGAATTGGTGATCCTCTACCCATCTTTGCTTCTGAGAGACACTGCCACTCTGAGAAGATCTTTTTATACCCAGTCATGTTGCCAATTGACCTAATTAGTGTTAATTGGTCTTCCAGCTCTTTGTTATGTTCAAATCTACTTTTTCCAGCCTCTTATTCCTACTTGTCCCAACTTTTTGGGGATTTGTTGACACCGTGAAATTTTGAATCAACATATTTTTCCTTTAAAATGATACATTTACTCAGATTAAACGTTTGATCTGTCATCTACGTTCTATTACAAATAAAATATTGACATTTGCCATCTCCACATCATTGCATTCAGTTTTTATTCACAATTTGTTTAGTGTCCCAACTTTTTTGGAATCCGGTTTGTAATACGCTGTCGCAAAGATCTTCGACTCCAGGATCCACCGGGGAAGACTACAATACCTAATTGGGTGGGAGGGCTACCCTCCCGAGGATAACTTCTGGGAGTCAGAAGAAAACGTCCACGCCCCCAGCTCCACCAACGGCACCCCGGTAAGCCTGCCCCTGTGGTGCCCGGAGGTTACCTTGGAAGGGGGGGGGAGGGAGTACTGTCAGGATTGGAACCCGTGACCAGCCACATCCCTGGCGGTAGACATTCCTCCCTGAAGTCTATTATTTAACCTCAGTCTTGCCAAGCCTTGCTCATCACCCTCGATTCCCCACACCTGGTACCTCCCTATATAAGTCCAGCCCCTTGCACTCCAGCTTGCTGATTATTGGGCTCCTGAGCCTTGATCAAGATTCTCCTCATCTGCTGCTCTTGCTACTACCGTAAGTCCACTGCTGACCAGGAATTGACTAACGACTACTCTTCTTTGGCCCTACCTACTGAACTGCTACCGCCGTTGCCCATCCGGATTGTCTGACCACGCTTACAGCCTGTAGGATTGTTACACACGATGTGAATGAGGCCCTCCTTTATGTGATATACAGGCTGTTTCAGAGTGCCTCTTGCTTGTACTTTTTGCAGCACTTGCACTTTATATGCAATTGAATATACAGGAAATGTAAGATTACTTACCGGTAATCACTTTTCCATGAGCCCATGACAGCACCCTTGAGAGACCGCCTCCTTCCAGGACAGGATACAGGAAACCTTTTTGTGGAGAGCACGAATAACTCAAACCTCCTTCCCCTGTCTCTGTAACCTGCTGCCCGGAGGTAGAGTAAGGCCCCGAACTGCTGAACACCACCAGGAGGATCCGCTTGTCAGCATCCCCTCATGGTTATGCTGAGACTGCCCAGGAACATCGGCGTGATAAAAATCCAGGACCCAGAGAGAGAAATCCAGACTTAGCTGGCGGCTCCAAGAGGAGGCTTACGCCGCAACAGGTAACCCCTAAATAAGTGACAGTGGGGCTCCTGCAGCCAGATTCAGCTCTCTACAGAGCGTCCTATCCATAGTACAGGAAACAGGAAAAACTGAGGATGTAAGGGAGGTATCCCTCCATAAGTGTTCTCCACAAAAAGGTTTCCTGTTTCCTGTCCTGAAGGAGGCGGTCTCTTAAGAGGTGCTGTTATGGTCGTAAGGGAAAGAATGTTTCCTAACAATTTTTCCTGTGAAATAGATCTTTTTGGGAGGGAATTTTGTGCGTATTTTTGTCAGTCTGTAAAAGTGGTGAAACACTCGGACAACATGGTTCCCAGTAGTGACCTGGGAGTCCAAGATGCATCCAGACACCGTCCCCATGCTGTTACCGATCCATTTAGGTGGTGTTTTTGTCACTTTCTGACCTTTTCCAATGGACCAGACACCCTCCCCTCTTCAGAACAGGGGTGCCTGGTTGTCTCTCATTGACTTCCATTATACTCGGGTGCTCGTTTGAGCACATGAATATAGCAATGTGTTTGGGCCGAACACCCAAATACTTTGGTGCTCGATCATCACTACTGCTCAGTAATTTCGACCTTGTCCAGTTGTATAGGTTTCAGGGCAGGGGATGCAGAAGACAGAAGGTACTGCAGCAGGTGCTCCTGGCAACCATGCTGTGAGTAGCCAGTTGCTTATATACTTCTGGCAGGCCCCTCTTAGGCAGGCCAGTGGGTTCCATGGCCTGAGCAAACTTATGGCAGTGGGTGTGGAACCACTGTATCAACCAACAGATTTGACTGGACTGATCCTAAAGGTGTTATCCTAGCAGATCCCTGGTATTCATCTGTTAACCGCTGTATAGTGATCTGGATTTTGCTGCTGGGAAACCACAGGCTGCTATCTCCTGAAATAATCTCTGTATTATTGACAGATAACCCAGAGGGGTCAGAGACACCATTTCCGATCAGCAAGGGTTTTCGCATAATCATAGTCAGGGCTGGTGGAATATATGCTATATGGTGAATGGTCCACAGTCAGGGCAGGCAACGAAGGATCAATATGGAGAATAGGCACAGGTCAGGCAGTAGAGGGTCAGAATCCAGTAAAGTGGCAGAAAGTTGGTACACAGGAAAACAACAGAACACACCTTTGCAGGATACTAGCAACAGGAACAGTGGCGTGCCTCGGCGGTTTGGCACCCATGGCTGGTCTTTTCTCTGGAACCCCTCACCCCTCCTCACGGTAGTTTTGCCCTCATTGTAGAACCTTCACAGCAGTTTTGTCCAGATATGTACCCCCTCACGTTAGTTATGCCCATATTGTGCCCCCTCACGGTAGTTATGCTCACAATGTGCTCCCTCACAGTATTTATGCCCTCACTGTACAACTTTTCCAGTAGTTATGCCCACATTCTGCCCCCTTAAAGTACTTATCTCTTCATTGTGTCCCCTTCACAGTAGTTATGCACACACTGTGCCCCCAGAGTAGTTATGCCATCTATGTGCCCCTTTCACAGTAGTAATGCCCTATCTGTGCCCCCTTTAGTTGTAATGCCCTCTGTGCCTCTTCAGAGTAGTAATGACCATTGTGCCCCCTTCTCAGTAATAATGTCGACTCAGTGCCCCATAACTGTTATGCCCACCCTTCACAGGAGTAATGTTCTCTGTGCCCCCTTCATAGTATTATTGCCCTCTATGCCCCTTCATAGTAATAGTGCCCACTTCATAATAGTAATGCCCTCTGTGCCCTCTCCATAGTAATGCCCATTGTGCCCCCTTCACAGTAGTAATGCCCATTGTATCACATTTATAATAGTATTGCCCTCTGTGCTTTCTCCATAGTAATAATGTCCATTGTGCCTCCCCATAGTAGTAATGCCCATTATGCCCTCTAAACAGTAATAATTCCCACTGTGCCCTTTGTAGTATTATTGCCCTCTGTGTCCCCTTCACAGTAGTATTGCCCTCTGTGCCCCCTCCAAGGTAATAATGTCTATTGTGCCTCCCCCATAGTAGTAATGCCCTCTGTGTCCCTTTTGCAGTAGTATTGCCCTTGTGTCCCCTTTGCAGTAGTATTTCCCACTGTGCCCCTTTACAGTAGTATTGCCCTCTGTGCCCCCTCCATGGTAGAAAAAAAAAAACAGTATCTACTCACCTTGTCCCCTTCTTGAAGCTCACAGTCCTTCTCCCCTGCAGACACAGATCGCTCTGCAGCACTGTGTAGGTGGAGCTTAGGCAGATTCTCTGGTTTCAGGCTCCTCCCACAGAGGCCAGCAGTGCGATTCGTGCCTGCACACTGAATAGTGGAGCAGGGAGAAGTGTCCCTGCTTCACCATTCAGTGCGGGAGAGACAGAGCGCAAGAGCTGAGTGACAGGACTGAGTACAGAATGTTATGAATGTGGGAAGGCAAAACCAATTTTGGCTACCTAAATAGCACACACAGCAGCCACATTTTACAGCAATATAAGAAAATTTGCAGCAAACACTTGCATACAGCTGCCTTCACATGTGAGAATTTTTATTTGGTGTTGAAAATGACAGATATTTTAGGTAATTTTTACAGTAAAATATAAAAATGCATCAAGAACCATGACAAAAATATCACTGGTGGTATTGCTGTCATATAGGATACTGGTAGGAGGAAAGAGGTTGAGCAACTGCAGATCTGTGGTACGAATTTTACACTAAAAATATGTAACACATGGAAATTTTGCTGCAGAATTGCCACAGAAGTGTGATAAGACTCAGATTAAGTGGGTCCACTGTGACTCACCCAAGGAACCGCATAAAGCTAGCCCTTCTTCCAAGTCCAGGTCCCTTTTGTAGCCTGTAAGAAAATTCATTGTCACAGGAAAATCTGACTAGCTTATTGCTAGCTCTATCAGCAAAAATTCTAGAGCCAAAAGTGCAAAAATATTAATTCATACCTTGGACATCTTTTGTTGCTCCAGTTGGAGTTTCTCTGGTCTAACCATGCCATTGAACACAGGCCTTTTCAGAGTCTAGTGCCTCCCATTTATTTCCAAAATTTCTGCAATCCTGTTGGCAAATGTATCTTTGCAGGACAATAGCCCTTAACTTTTAGCTCTCTGAAAGAACCGTATTGGATAGCTGTGATTGACTCACCAGTAGTCTCTACATCCTCAAGATATATGTGAGCTGCAGGCTTTTATCTACATAAATTTCACATGCTTTCCTTTAAATCCACTCTTTCCTGGATTTACCATGTCAATCTTCTTGATCACCAGAGTATCTGCTAATTCTTTGTTTCTTTATGTTATGTAATGTTAAGTCATGCTATGTATTGAACCCAGTATAGCCATGTATGGATGGCACAGCCAAGGTTAACAGTCCTGGCTTAGCCCTTGCAGAAGGTTAGGTATGGACTGGCTCCACCCTAGCTCCAGTCAGTGATAGGGAGACTCTGGAAGGGAGCGGAAGCTGTGACTTGTGCTCCCTCTTAGGGCTAAAAGCTACAGAGATTCACCGATCTCTAGAGGCTGAGCATTTTGGTCAGTAAGGTAACCTGCTACCAAAAGCTGTTAAGACTTTACTGCAGTGAGGGACACTGTTAAGACACCCCTCACACAACCTGGCCAGTTGTATATCTAAAACCCTGACATTACTTCCACCATTGCCAAAATACGATTACCCACCATCGATTCTGCAGAAAGAGGCTTAAGACAGATAGAAAGGAAAGAGAGCCATAATTCCTATTATTGCCTAAATCCATACATCGTTATCTGGGAAGAATTACACTGTGTACAGTTGGAACTGTGCTTTTCTATTGTTGGATGTAGTATTGCACTCTGCCTTGCATCCATACACTGAACATCACAGGCACCATAACTAAAATCAGTCAGGAACCCCAACATCAGCATGTGCCCTGGGGAAGAAAGGGTGTGCCCTCCTTTCTCTTCATGGTCCTAGGGAGCAACAGTGTGAGAAAATCCACTGTGATTGACAGCCAGATCCACTACCACTGCATCTGCCACTCCTCCATGGTCACTGCATAAAATTGGCATCATGAACAGGGTACAAATCCTCTGTGTCTTACCAAGGAAGTGGCCTTACTACCGAGCAGGCAAGATGTGCCTGTGGGGTGCTCCTTGATTTTCCTGGGTTTTTGGCACCTTCAGGAGGGCATCATTGTCTTATTTTGCAAATAAAAGACCTTCAGAAAGAAGCATTTTGCCTGCAGAAGTGTGTCCTCACCCTACTGTTAGAAGCCCGAATCCTGGAGAGCAAAAGTAGGAGAAGAAAGCCTGGACACTTGGAACCATCAGCCAGCACCATGATTCGGCCTCAGCTAAAGAAGATTGTGCGCAGGGGAAATGAAAAGACCTCCTGCAAGAAGCCACTGCTCTGTGGAGCCACATTCTCAGAGAAAAGCAGATGAAGATACCAATAATCCCACAAGGATCTTGTAGAAAGGCATGCCATAGCGAGCAAGGTGACGTCCCCAATTCCATCAGTCTGCAGAACACCAATTGTGAGTACCACTGGGGTAGTGAACCTACTGTAAGAGAGAGCCTGGGAGCCATTATTGCCATCACTATGCTCTGCAGCCGCACTTGCCATCCCACTGCTATACAACTTAAAGGGGCCAAGAAGATGCTTATCTCAGGGCCCGTGCAAAGTGGGCATCAGGCCCCAGTAGACCTCTCTACCATGACTGAACTGACTGACAACCTATGCCATGTGGACACCACAAGTGCCATGACCACTCCTGCACTAGAACAAGAAATTACAAACCCACAGGAAACCCAACACCTGACCATAGTCATAATTACTACATTTAATGATGTGGAGAATGATGAAGTCCTAGACCCAGACTGGACTGAAGGTCGTGCTAGTGAGGCGTGCAGTTCTGAGGAAGAGGCGGTGGTTGCACAGAGACAACAGCACAGCAAAAGAAGGAGCAGGGTGCAAAAGTGCAGAGACGGTACGCCTGCTACTGTCCACCGCACCCAGGCACCGAGCACACCAAGGCCTGCTCCAAGGAGTTCATTGTCGTGGCAGTTCTTCGCACAATGTCTTGACAACAAGACATGAGTAGTGTTGATCACGAATTTTCGAATTGCGAATTTTAATCGTGAATATCGGCACTTCGAGAATTTGCGAATATTTAGAGTATCGCAAAATATATTCGCAATTGCGAATATTCGTTTTTATGCGAATTTTTTATATGCAAATTTTTGCAAGCAAGAAAATAATGTCAATAATGTCATTATTTCCTGATTGCGAAAATTTGTATTAAAAAAAGCATAAATTTGCATAAAAATTTGCATACAATTTGCATAAAAATTCGCATAAACTGGTATTTTAAAGGTATCTATAAAAATGCCAGTTTATGTGAATTTCTATGCAAATTTTATGCGATTTTTTAATGCTAATTTATGCGAATTTTTGCAATAGAAAAATAATGACTGGAGATTACAAATTTGCGAATTTGTGAATATATGGCGAATATTCGCCCAAATATTCGCGAAATATCGCGAATTCGAATATTTCCCCTGCCGCTCATCCCTAGACACGAGTGGTTTGCATGTTGTGCCATCAGAGCCTGAAGCGAAGCATTAACGTTCTTAACCTGAGCACAACCTGCATGACCAGGCAGCTACATGCAAAGCATGAACTGCAGTGGAGTAAACACCTTAGAAACAAGGAACTCTCTCATCCTCCTGCTCCCTCTTCTGCTGCTGGCTCGACCTCTCCCTCCACCTCTGGCATCACCCGGGCACCTGCCACCCAGCAAACAGAGGATGTTCCACCAACACCACCACATACGACCCCATCACCAAGCATCTCCACTATGTCACAGAGCAGAATTCAGCTGTCCATCTCCAAAACATTGGCGAGAAGGAGGAAATATCCACCTACCCACCCTCGAGCCCTGGCCCTGAATGCCATCATTTCAAAATTTCTGGCCTTTGAAATGCTGTCATTCAGTCTGGTGAAGACAGACTGTTTCAAACAGCTGATGGCGGTGGTGTCCCACAGTACGTTGTTCCCAGCCACCACTACTTTTCCAGGCGAGCCGTCCCTTCCCTGCACAACCAAGTGGAGGATAAAGTCAAGTGTACGCTGCGCAATGCTATCTGTGACAAGGTCCACATAGCCACAGATACATGGACCAGTAAGCACGGCCAGGGTCGCTATATCTCCCTAACTGCACACTGGGTAAACGTAGTGGCGGCTGGGCCCGAGGCCGAGAGCGGTTTAGCGCATGTCCTTCCACCACCGAGGATCGCAGGGACATTATTCGTTGCCTCCTAATGCTTCCTCCTCCTACTCCGCATCCTCCTCCTCCTCCTCTTCTATCACCCCCACATCCGGTCATCAAAAGAACCTCACCCTCAACTTCAGCACAGCCCAGGGTAAATGTCAGCAGGCGATTTTAAAACTCATGTGTTTGGGTGACAAACCCTACACCGCACAGGAGCTTTGGAGGGGCATAGAACAGCAGACTGATGAGTGATTGCTTCCGGTGAGCCTCAAGCCCGGCCTGGTGGTGTGCGATAATGGGCTAAATCTCATTGCAGCTCTGGGACTAGCCGGTTTGACGTACATCCCTTGCCTGGCGCATGTGCTGAATCTGGTGGTGCAGAAGATTCTTAAAAACTACCCAGATATGTCAGCTGCTGCTGAAAGTGCGGTCCGTATGTGCGCACTTTCAGAGTTTTCACCCTGCTGCTGCGTGCCTGTCTGCGCTGCAGCGTAACTTCGGCCTTCCTGCTCACCGCCTCATATGCAACATGCCCACCAGGTGTAACTCCACCTTACATATGCTGAAGAGACTGTGCGAGCAGTAGCGGGCGATAGTGGAGTTTCAGATGCAGTATGCACAGGTCAGTCGCTCTGCGGATCAGTGCAGTATACGGGCACTTTAATACCCGTTTACTACCAATAATGTTATGTACTTTTAAGTGGCTTACATGTAATGGCCTGCAGTAATGTGAGGATTGTTATGCAGGTGTTAGACCACTGGGGGAACTGTTCAGTAGGGCTATATATAGCTAGGCCAGGGCAGGCTAGAGTTAGTGCAGACCCTGGAGTCTGTGAAGGCCACATGTCACGGGCCTAGGCAAGTCAGCAGGAGCCAAGCTGAGGCAATCCCTAGAGCAAGAGGTACTGTAATGTCAGAGGAGGTACACTGCAAGCTGGAGATTCAAGGATATAAGCCAGAAGTAGGGCATTGGGGCCTTGAAGAATAATTGCCAGTCAGGACAAGCCAGGAAGAAAGTAAGGTTCACCTGCAATTCAAAAGTCCTGTTATTTAACCCTCTGTTTACCTTGCTGGATATAAGCCTGCTGTAACTGAGATTGTACCAAAGCCAATTGTCTGCAAAAGAACTGTTTAAGAGAGTGCCTTCTGTATTACCACTGTTTCAGTAAAGTTGGAATTCTGTTTCAAAATACAAGCCTGCACCTCCATTATTCCTACTATAAATACGGTGTGCCACCGTTTACTGGCACTGGCGTCACGAAACATCAGGGACTTAGCCATAGGCACGTTAATCTACAACACCAAGGGCACCTCACATTGCACCTGGCTGTGTCCCTTCAGAACCCAGAGAGTGCCCCAGAGGAACCGCGTGCCGGCCTCTCCATCACTGGCATTCCCCAGGTTAGTCCCATACATTGCTCTGACTTGGGGGTGCTACATTTTGGCGTCACGAACAGGGTTCCGCACGTTTTACGGACTGTGAGCAAAACGTGAACTTTGTGCCTTAACCAGTTTGCCAAGTGACAAAACGCCTGTTTATTTGAAGTGAACTTTGTGGACTGAAAAACATACAAAAGTGTCCCTAAAACCTCCAGAAAGCGCTTCACCACCAGTGACTGGGCCTGCATGCGAGACCTGTGTAACTTGTTGCGGTCTTTGGAGTACTCAACCAACATGTAGAGTGCTGATGACGCCATTGTTAGCATTACAATACCCCTTCAATGTCTCCTTGAAAAAAATATTACAGCGATGATGGAAGAGGATGCAGCACAGGAAGAGGAGGATGAGGAGGCATCTTACAGGGTCTCAGGCAGGTCATACAGGAAAGGCTCAGAGGGTGGGTTCCTGCACCAGCAGAGGCCAGGTACACATGTGGACAGCCAGGGCACACTTCTGGAGGTCGAGGAGGAGGAGGAGGGTGAGGTAGAGGAGGAAGACAAGGAACCGTTTTCACTGCAGGGTGGCACCCTACGCAGCTCAGGGCCATCACTGGAGCGTGGCTAGGGGGATACAGAGGACACAAACGATACACCACCTACAGAGGACAGCTTATCGTTACCTCTGAGCTTCCTGGCACACACAAGCGACTACATGCTGCAGTGCCTACGCAATGACAGGCGAGTTGCCCACATTTTAGCTTGTGCTGACTACTGGGTTGCCACTCTGCTGGATCCCCGGTACAAGGACAACGTGCCCACCTTAATTCCCGCACTGGAGCGTGATAGGAAGATGCGTTTCTACGAGCGCATGCTGGTAGACATGCTCCTGAGGGCATTCCCAACTGACACGGGGGGACAAGTGGAAGCACAAGGAGAAGGCAGAGGAGGAGGAGGAATAGGTCTCCAATGCAGCTGTGTCACAGCCAGCTCCTCAGACAGCAGGGTTAGCATGGCCGAGCTGTGGAAAAGTTTTGTCACCGCGCCACAGCAATCTGCACCACCAGCTGTTAGGGAACATAGTAACATAGTATATAAGACCGAAAAAAGACATTTGTCCATCCAGTTCGGCCTGTTTCCTACAAGTTGATCCAGAGGAAGGCAAAAAAAAACTGAACGTGTTAGCAGGAGGCAGCATTTCAACAACATGATGGAACAGTACGTGTGCACACACCTCCACGTACTGACTGATGGTTCTGCCCCATTCAACTTCTGGGTCTCCAAATTGTCCACATGGCCAGAGCTTGCCCTTTATGCCTTGGTGGTGCTGGCTTGCCCTGCGGCCAGTGTATTGTCTGAACGTGTATTTAGCATGGCAAAGGGCGTCATTACAGACAAACGCAGCAGCCTGTCCACTGCCAACGTGGACAAGCTCACGTTCATAAAATGAACCAGGCATGGATCCCACAGGACTTGTCTATACCTTGTGCAGAATAAACATTCATAACTGCCTCGCCCTCAACCATACATTCTTGTACTCCAGGGCACTTCTTTATTGAATCCTCTATTTTTAATTGTACCATTATTTTGGGTGCAACCCCAAGCTGAATGATCCTCTCCTCTGTCTGAGTGTCAGGGGCCTAAAATTCTGTTAATCGCCTGCTGCTTTGGCGGTTGACATCAAGCTTGATTTTCTGCTATGGGACCTCTCTCCTCTGTCTGGGTGCCAGGAGCCTACATTTCAGATAATCACCTGTTGCTTTGGTGGGTGACATTAACCTCTTTTTACTGTCAAATGACCTCTCCCCTGTCTGGGTGTCAGGGGCCTACATAAATAATAATGGCCTGTTCCATTGCAGGTTGACCTGAGGCCTGTGTTGCTGTTACGGGACTGCTGTCCTCTTTGCGGGTGCCATGGTCCTGAATTAGTAAATGAGGCCTGTGGCACTACTGGGTGAAATCAATACTGTTTTGGCATGATTGTAACTCTCCTCTTTAGCGGTGACATGGGTCTGAATCTGTGAATGAGGCCTGTTGCATTGCTGGGTGAAATCAATACTGTCTTGGCATGATTTTAACTCTCCTCTTTGTCGGTCACATGGACCTAAATGTTTGAATGAGGCCTGTGGCCCTGCAGGCAGACATGATTCCTTCTTGGCTGTGATGACAACTTCAACTCCCATGTATGATTGCCATTGGCCTGAGTCTGTGCATGAGGCCTGTGACACTGCAGGCAGGCATGAATCCGTTCTGGCTGTGATGACAACTTCTCCAACTCCCATGTATGGTTGTCTGGTGCCTGAAGCTGTGAATGAGGCCAGTGGCAATGCAGGCAGACATGAATCCTTTATGGCTGTGATGAAAACTTCAACTCCCATAGCATTCCCACCTGACGCCACCCCAACCTCCTATTCCACCTCCTCCTCCAAGTTGCCAATTGATATTGGTTAATTTTTATTTATTTTATTTTAAGTCATTTCCCTAACCACATTTGCCTGCAGGGGATTTACCTACATTTTGATGCCTTTTGCAGCCCTCTAGCCCTTTCCAGGGCTATTTTACAGCCTTTTTAGTGCCCACAAGTTCGGGTACCCATTAACTTCAGTGGGGTTCAGGTTCGGGTCAACTTCGGATCCCGAACATTTTCGTGAAGTTCAGCCGAACTTCTCGAATCTGAACATCCAGGTGTTCGCTCAACTGTACTCGTGTCTTGTCGTCAGCACATTGTCTGAAGAACTGCCATGCCAGGGAACGCCTTGGAGCTGGCTTTGGTGTGCTCAGTCCCTGTGTGCGGTGGGCTGTAGCAGGCATACTGGATAGGGGACGGACACTCTGCTTTTGCACCCTGCTCCCTCTTTTGCTGTGTGGCTGGCACTGTGTGACCACCACCATTTGCTCCGAACTGCACACGTCACTCGCATGACCTTCATTCCATGTGGGGTCTAGGATCTCATCATCCTCCACATCATCTTCCACCCACTCTTTACCCCTGCCCTCCTTGCCGGTCTGCACACGGCAGAAAGCTGCAGCAATTGGCACCTGTGTTTCATAATCATCAGACTGCCGTGGTCATCCCATGTCCACATCCTGAAACATAAGTGGTTGGGCATTAGTGCATTCAATCTCTTCCACTTCTGAGGCAAGCCTAGGTGGATGGCCCATGGAAACCCCGCCAGCAGAGTCATCAAAAAGCATAAGAGGAAAAGCTGGGCACTCACAGATATTAGGAACCAAAGTGAAAACCTTTAAAAGTAACAATATAAATGATAAATATTGACCCAAAATCTGTACTATATTGGGGAACTAAAGAAATAATGCATCCGATTCCCACAAACATATGGCTATAAAACAAAAAGTACAGTCCAGAGTTATAACCATGCCAGCTCCGAAAATATATTCAAGTCCAAAAACAGTAAATCTGATGAGTAGAATATCCTCACTAAAAAGTTCAACCAGCATGTGTCTGGTAAATGAAAGCGGCGCTCCGCTATACAAACTGCACAAGCGGCGCCCCGCTGTACAGAATTAACTCCCACTCTTGATCTCTGTACCAGAAGTCGATTGTAAAGTCTCCAACACAGTAAGTTAACAGTCTTACTGGAATGTAGAATGTATAAATCGCCTCGCTCAGGACACTGTGCTATTGATGCAAATATTCGCACTCGCGTCTCCAATATTTCTCCCGTCTTTCTGTATCACGCCGGCGGCTTGCGTTGTATGCTGACCTTTTACAACGCCGTATTTTCACGCGGGCAGGCAGGGCCACGTTCGGCGATTCTTACACAGTTCCGGATGGCAGTAATACTGAGTAGGTAACCTTTGAGATCAGCGATTTATAATGCACATGAAGTCACTTGCTTCTTACATAGGGGGAGAGCAATACCAGACGCATTTTCGGGGCTGTAGATGGCCCCTTCCTCAGTGGTAGCCATTCCCCCAAAAACACCCCTTATTTATAGGGGTTTCAAAGTCCTATAAAGTCCGGCATGGATTAAAACAAAAACCTGGCATGGATTAATGGATGAGTGGCCTTAATAGAGTAAATATCGAAAAGCCCTTACTGGACCGTTTATATAAATGTGTTAAACAACCACTTAGGCAATTTCAAAATTACTTAAAAATTCATACAGTTGCATATTTCAGATCATAGTTACACATGCATCAAAAAACGGGAAAGGTCCTCAGGAGCGGGAGTTAATGCTTTACAGCGGGGCGCCGCTTGTGCAGTTTGTATAGCGGAGTGCCGCTTTAATTTACCAGGCACATGCTGGTTGAACTTTTTAGTGAGGATATTCTAATCATCATATTTAATGTTTTTGGACTTTATGAATATATTTTCGGAGCTGGCATGGTTATAACTCCCTGGACTGTACTTTTTGTTTTATAGCCATATTTTTGTGGGAATAGGATGCATTATGTCTTTAGTTCCCCAATATAGTAAAGATTTTAGGAGAATATTTATCATGTATATTGTTACTATTAAAGGTTTTCACTTTGGTTCCTAATATCTGTGAGTGCCCAGCTTTTCTTTTTAATTTATGTTTCTGTAGAGTGGGTGATGCTATACGGCTGTGAGCACCACCTTTGGTAGTCAGACACTTTGATGTGACTTCTAATTTTGCTTTAAAAAGCATAGGAGACTGCTGCATGTCTTGGGGCTCAGACTGCTTGGCTGACGCTGAATGTCCTGTCGCCTACGTGCACCTGAGGAAGGTGTTTCATTTGAGGGTGTAGCTGGCACAGATCAACCACGTTCTCTCCCTGCAACAGGAGCTCCACCAGCACCACTTCCCTTATTTGATGCTCTCCTCATTCTTTGAAGTGACCCACCGAACTAACAGACAGATTACGGTAACTATATTAATTTCCCTGTCACATATGCAGTGCAGGTGTACCTCACACCAAAAATGGGTATATGTCACCGGCCAAACTAACAAACAGATTAACTATTATATTTTTTTATGTTAGGCAGTAAAAAAAATGATGCATTGCACCCACAAAAAAAAAAAAATCACTATAGGTCACCCACAGAATTAACAGCCAAATGTATTATATTTCTGTGTCAGGGGTATAAAGATGGTGCATTGCACCCACAAAAAGTCATTATAGGTCAACCACAAAACAAATAGCCAGATTCCTAACACTCTCGCACGCTTTAGCTGCCTGCTTCCTGTCCCTGCACTACTCAGAGCTGATGTGCAGTGTTACACGTGATCCAGCATATATAGAGGCTGGGTCACATGATGCACCGGCCAATTAAAGCCATGGCTTCTAAGTGCTGTGGGGATTTGCTCTGGTAGACAGGTTTGCGGACGCAGTATGGAGGCAAGGTACACAGTTCTCTGGGTAAAGCAGAAGTGTTTTATTCACACTCAGCAACACAGAAACAGTCTTAGTGCTTGTTCACATGAGGCAAAACAGAAACAGTTTTAGTGCTTGTTCACACGAGGCAAAACACAAGGCAAAAACATCAGTCCCACCGCAAAGTCACCTGAGTGGTCGGTGTTAGTTCACACCTGGCAGTTAGCTCGGCCACGCAAAGTTTCCACCAGAGGCTTCTAGGTAGACTGCACGCCTGATTGCAGACTCTTGCTCTCAGCCCTAAGAGCTCCACAGTAACACCAGCAGCTTCCAGGATAATAACCTCGCCACCTGCTGAGGTGGCTGCCTTTTAAAGGCCCGGAAAAAGTCCAGCCTGGACCGTGGGGAATAGTCTCCCACCCAGCACTTGACTATTCCCAATAAGAGCCGGCCCGGATCGGCTTTGTAGCCATACTAAATATCAATGTGTCAAACAGCACTAGCTGCTGCTGACACACGAAAAATCCGGCTTTTATCTCACCGAGGCCAGGAACCTCGGTGACACGTACCTTCTGTCGACGATGGAATCTTGCGCCCTCTTACAGTGCCCATAGCTTAAATGCTTGTTGATTGGCTGCCCTGCATTATTCCAAATGTGCTTTAGCCCACCTCAAGCGGCACTTTTTGTGCTGTGGGCGGAGAAAAGGCTTCCTCTGCATCACTCTCGCATACAGCATCTCCTTGTGTAAAGTGCGCCAAACGATGCACAGTGACTCCATCTGCAGCAAGATTATGTTGTAGGTCTTTGGTGCTGGTCTGTGGGTTGACTCTGACTGTTCTCACCATTCGTCGCTTCTGTCTATCCGAGATTTTTCTTGGTCTGCCACTTTGAGCCTTAACTTGAACTGAGCCTGTGGTCTTCCATTTCCTCAATATGTTCCTAACTGTGGAAACAGACAGCTGAAATCTGAGACAGCTTTCTGTATCCTTCCCCTAAACAATAATGGTGAACAATGTTTGTCTTCAGGTCATTTGAGAGTTGTTTTGAGACCCCCATGTTGCTACTCTTCAGAGAAAATAAAAAGAGGAGGGAAACTTACAATTTGACCCCCTTAAATACTCTTTCTCATAATTGGATTCACCTGTGTATGTAGGTCAGGGATTACTGAGCTTACCAAGCTAATTTGAGTTCCAATAATTAATTCTAAAGGTTTTGGAATCAATAAAATGACAACAGTGCCCAAATTTATGCACCTGCCTAATTTTGTTTAAACAATTATAGCACACTTTCTGTAAATCCAATAAACTTATTTTCACTTCTCAAATATCACTGTGTGTGTCTCCTATATGATATTTTTAACTGACATTTTTTATCATAACAACCAACGTTTTATATTGGAAAATCATGACGATTAACAAGGTTGCCCAAACTTTCGCATCCCACTATATCTATGTATGTTTGTGTGTGTGTCAGCTAAAAGAATCCGCACCGTTTCATTTACAATCACGAAATGTGGCACATCAGGTACACAGGTACATCAGGTGTCCGGGAAGATTTTAGATCGGGTCTCAGCTCTCTAGGATGTACCGTTCCTGAGATATTCCCAAAAAATGCAAATATGGCACATCACATGACCTACATTAGCCAATATAAGCTTACAGGTCTTTCTCTTCATATCCCAACTGCCATCCACACAGTCACATGTCTCTTATCAGCCAATAGAAGCTCGCAGGTCCTTAGTCTCCACATACACACAGTTTTACACCAGATTTCCATAACAACCCAGCCATTTTTCTTCACTATTTTAAGGCAGCTTTAACGGGGCAGGGCGATGTGGATGACACTGAGGTCACAGTTCAGGGGCAGGTAAGGTGGCCATTCAGGCCACTTTCAAAATACGGACTTAACAACCCCCCTCCTGCTAAACCACGCCCTGACCAGGTTAGGCCACGTCTCCTCCCATTCTACAGCCGATGGGGAGTGTCAGCTGCAGGGGTGGGAGTGAGGGTGACCTTCTCCCTGCAGCTCATACTCAGACAGCACATTGCTGCCTGAGAGTGAGTGGTTCAAAAGGACATCCCATTGTCCATCCAGGCCTGTGCTGGACGGAGGACAGGGCGTCTTAAAGCCTGACTGTCCGGCCTAAAACCGGACCTCTGGCCACCTTAGAGGCAGGCTGATTTGGATGTAACAGTTAAGGGGACAGTCCGCTATGGAGGGCAGATTGCTGCAGAGGCCACTGTTAAGTGGACGGGGTGTTGGGGAAATCACTGTTAAGGAGATTGGGTACTGTGGAGGTCACTAATAAAGGAGCGGGCTGCTGTCGAGGTCACTGTTAAGGGGTTGGCTGCTGTGGAGGTCACTGTTAAAGGGGCGCACGCTGTGGAGGTCTCTTAATGGGGCAGGGAACGGTGGAGGTCACAGTTAAGGGGAAGGTCCGCTATGAAGGTCAGAGTTAAGGGGCAGGGTGCTGTAGAGGTCACTGTTAAGGGGGCAGGGTGTTGTGGAGGTCACATTTTAAGGGAACGGATCTCGTGGAGGTCATTGTTAGGAGGGCGGGTTAGTGTGGAAATCATTGTTAACGAGACAGGGTACTGTGGAGGTCACTAATAAAGGGGCGGCTGCTGTGGAGGTCATTGTTAAAGGTGAGGGCACTGGATGTCACGGTTAAGGGGGCAGGCTGCTGTGGAGGTCACTGTTAAAGGGGGAGGATACTGTAGATGTCACTGTTCTATTGGATACTGTCAATATCTTTTAACGACGCACACAAACATTAAATGAAATTGATGAAATATACCTGTGCGAAGCCAGATCCTTCTGCTAGCTAATTATGTTTTGTAACACCTTTGTTCAGATATTTTTTTTTTGTGATAGTCCCCACATATATTCTTGTTCAACTGTTTTACGGCTCTTTGATTGTCCAATCATTCAGCTACTATGGCTTTTATGCTACATGTGCCATACTGAGATACTGAAGTAAAGTGTCACAGATAGTTGACCAGAATTTGATTAATATGTTCCACCTGCCCATTGGATTGCAGATGGTAAGCCAAGGAAAAGTCCAACTTGATACCTAACAGACTGAAGATGTAGCTCTCCAGCACTTAGAGGTAAACTGAACTACACGATCAGGTGCAATGTGCAAAAGCAAACTATGTAGCCACCAACAACTTGGCCAGTTGACTGGCAGATGGGAAGCCAGTTAGAAGCATGAAGTGTGCCATCTATGAAAATTGGCAGGCACCAAGCAGATTACCATACAACTCAAGGAAGAAGTCAAGTTGGTAATAAAGTCCATGGTAATCAGTTGCCACAGTGTATAAATCATTGGCAAGGGAAGTAAGAGTCCTGAATGTCTGTTTTGGACACAGATAAAACAGGCGGCAACGTATTCTTGAACATCCGTAAAGTCGAATAATGTGGGCAACAGTTCTGTGGAGTCCAGGGTGACTGTCGTATTTGGAGCAATGCCCCCTGAGTAGGAACCGCTTACTTTTGGCAATAGGGACATATGACTTACCAGGTGGGATGTCCTTCAGCTTATCTAGAGTGACAGGAATGATGCAGGTAGGATCTATGATGTGCTGGGGCTCATCTGTCCAATAGGCCAGGTCAAAGGAACAAGGGCAGGCATCTGCCTTACTATTCTTGTCGGCTGGATGGAAATGTAGAATGATATCAAAACAAGCAAACAACAATGACCATCAAGCCTGACAAGGGTTGAGATGCTAACTCACTGAAGTACATGGAGGCAATGGAGATTCAGTGCAGTAAGGGTAGACATGTAGAGATTATCGAATTCTTTGAAATTAGTTTCAGGTTCAATTTGTTGAATAAAAAAAAAGTTTGATTTGATATGCTTCAGTAACCATGAAAGAGGTAACATTGCCAGGACACAGGCCGTCATCACACCTGCCTGCACCAAGATCAGGCAAAAGACCAGAAGAGTTGTGTGGCAATAACTGTGTCGTTGCCTGCAGGCTCTGTAGAGAAAAATTGCCATACGGAAGATACTGACACAGGCTACTAACAGCTGAGCGTGACCTAGGTCTGGCATGTTTTGAGCCTGCACCAATGTTACCAGCAGCATCACCAGTTCCTGAGCTGACCAGAATAGAAGCAGCCAAAACGCTCAAATGGGCGGCACTAAATTGCAATCACAGGTGCACGGTCCATGGGTTGGAATCCCAGGTAATCAATAGAAATGAAGGAGACCGGCACTCCGTATTCGATTGACGCGCGTTTCTGCACGATAATGCGCCTTTGTCAAACAAAGTGAGGAGTAGTGTACATTGAAAGGTGAGGTTTAAATAGCCCGCTCCCGACGTCACATGTTCGTGGCGTCACATGGTCACAGGCAACAAATCAGCAAACGTATTACACAATACAGTCATTGACAAGCATAATACTTGTAATAGAACTCAAATGTAACCATCGAAATTGGATCGCAAAAAGATCAGATATCGTGATCTAACATGATATGTTTTATCGGGCATCATCCATATCAAACAGAGTAAAACTACTATTGAGATATCACCGCCCCGATGTCACATGATCGTGACGTCACGTTACCAGGGTAACGACTATGACATCTTAAAGTTTTCTTTTGTGATATGCATGCATTAATGATTATGTATTGCGATCTCCTCATTAGCTTTTTTCAAGTCATTGATTGGATCGCATGCGGTATGCATGTCCGACATACTGCGTTTCCCTTTTTTTTCCCTTTTTTTCTTTTTTTTGTTGATATGTTACCCCGGTAACGTGACGTCACGATCATGTGACATCGGGGCGGTGATATCTCAATAGTAGTTTTACTCTGTTTGATATGGATGATGCCCGATAAAACATATCATGTTAGATGACGATATCTGATCTTTTTGCGATCCAATTTCGATGGTTACATTTGAGTTCTATTACAAGTATTATGCTTGTCAATGACTGTATTGTGTAATACGTTTGCTGATTTGTTGCCTGTGACCATGTGACGCCACGAACATGTGACGTCGGGAGCGGGCTATTTAAACCTCACCTTTCTTTCAATGTACACTACTCCTCACTTTGTTTTGACAAAGGCGCATTATCTCGCCGAAACGCGCGTCAATCGAATACGGAGTGCCGGTCTCCTTCATTTCTATTGATTACCTGGGATTCCAACCCATGGACCGTGCAACTGTGATTGCAATTTAGTGCCGCCCATTTGAGCGTTTTGGATACTTCTGGTTTTTTGGAGCGTGCACTTGCAAATAAGAGGACAATACTTATGACTACGTATAGTTATAATGAGGAGGAGGCCCGGGAGATCGTGGCATGGATCGACACACCTGCGGACTTCTTGCAAATACCATCAAGTGAGTTGAAAAGCCGTGATTTGGAACGAACATCCAAACAACTGGTCTCATTACAATTGCATGCAGTTACACTAGCTAAATACCATCGTATGAAACGTATCCCACGCGGACTACGTGTCAATCTACGACCAACATTGTTCAGTGATAATGTGGACTATTGCACCCGATTTTCTAGCATTCTGAATAAGTGCTCGCAAGATATTATTACACTAACAATTGAATATTTGTCGAAGGCCATCACGGACTGTGAGGCAAACATTACCTCCATTGAACGCCAACTACAGGATTGCTTGCGACAGGAGGATTTTGATAACCTGAAGACTAAAGTTCAGAAACAGTGCACGGAGCTACAAACCTCCATCCAAGCCATCAAAAGGTCAAAGTATATGAGAGATACTGAAGACTATCAGAGGAACCAGGTTTATAGATGGCAGGACAAGTCAGGCTCAGCAGTTCCGCAACAACGACGTTTTGGCCACAGGGCAGGCTCTGCATCCTCCGATTCTGGGAGCGACAATACTACTGGCCAAGGCACCAATTTTTTAGGGGTACGCCGACGCCCAAGAAAGCCAATACCAGGAGGGCAGGCCGACACCATCGTCGTGGACACCGGAGCACCACGTCAAACCAGGTCACAGGTACCTCACAGACTTTAGTATTGAATCTATCTTCTAAAAACCTCACTCCTGTCCAAATAAGACTCCTTGAAAAAAGACTTTCCTTCAGTCCTGGTCTAGATACATTTGAATTGGATATGGATATGAATCGGTTTTTCCGTAATATATGGTTAAAAACCCATTTTTCTAGCGAGACCTTACAGGTAAAGGTTTCGGATGGGAATATGCAACCCCTATTAACACTGCATCAATTTGGTCTAAAGGTTAAAAGTCAATTTATGCCCCCTAAGATGTACCACCCTGCAGAAACATATATACAACTAGTACAACGTGACATCATGAAATTAACCTCTGACTTCAGGAGGGGGGGATATTATTTACATCATAACCTTACCATTGAAGAGAGACAAACAGTCAATCATCTGTTGGATGATGACTCTTTGATCTATAAACCCGCCGTTAAGGGGGGAGCCCTGGTAATACTTGACAAACGGTACTACATAGAGGAAATTATGAGCCAATTGTCTGATACTAATACCTATGAAGCACTTCAGGGGGATCCAACATGGGCTATTAAGCGGGAACTGCAGGATCTGATTGATGAAGGCTTGAAACAAAACGTCATTGATGGTAAATTAGCAGTATTCCTGATCAATCAGCATCCTGTAGTTCCAGTTTTCTACACATTGCCGAAAGTGCATAAATCACTTGAACGTCCACCTGGACGTCCCATTGTTGCAGCAACGAATTCTATCCTTTCACCCCCTGCAGTGCTTCTTGACAAAGTACTGACTCCCCTTACTAAATTGGCCCCATCCTACCTGCGGGACACGCAGCATTTTTTAGAACAACTGAGAGACAGTCATCTATCTGATGAGTGTCTCTTAGTTACCCTAGATGTATGTAGCTTGTACACGAGCATTACACATGAAAAGGGATTAGAGGCAGTACAAATGTTATTAGAACAGAGTACATATATGGATAAAGAGAAAGATTTTTTTCTTGCCTTGCTGAACATTGTCTTACGCCGGAATTATTTTTTATTCCAGGATACGTTTTTTCAACAGCGCTGCGGAACCGCGATGGGGTCCAATGCCACACCGCCATACGCAAATTGCTATATGGCACAGTTCGAAAAAGAATTTGTTTACTCTAATACACAATACCAAGAGCATTGTTTGCTCTGGAAACGTTTTATAGACAATATATTTTGCGTATTGCGAGGCGGCATTGAGACCCTGGGCGATTTCGTTAACCACATTAATCAGGTGAGACTAGAATTAAAATTCACCCTGCACTATGATTCAAACCGTGTCCCTTTTTTGGATACCTGGGTGATCCGAGGACAAGATGGATGGATAGAGACAGACCTACATGTCAAGGAGACAGATAGAAATAGCCTACTTTCTTTTACTAGTAACCATCCACCAGCGGTAAAAAAATCAATACCATACTCTCAATTCAGACGCGTAGCCGGGATCATTACTGATCCTGAGGCACGCGCATGTAGAATGCAGGAGATGACACGAAAATTCCTTGAACGAGGTTATCCCTCACAACTACTACAAGAACAGAGACAAAAAATTGAACAACCTAGAGAACGGGACAATGTCAGCAAGGCACGGAGAATTCCCTTAATAGTAAAATATCATCCTTGGATGGATCGGGTGAGATCTATTATTAACAAACATTGGAATGTCCTACAACGAGCCTACCCTTCCATCCAAGAATTTGAACACCGCCCCATGATCTGCTATAAGCGTAATAAGAATATCAGAGACAAAATAATCAGGGCTGATATAGATAGCAGTAGGACAGGATTACGCCAATTAACATTGACCACAATTAAGAAGGGTACTTTTCCTTGTCTGAATTGTGTCCACTGCTCGAGCATTATCAGGGGCCCCCACATCTCACATCCACAAACGGGCGAACAAATCCCTGTACGTGGATACTATACATGTAACAGTAACTTTGTGATTTACTTACTGAAATGCCCTTGTGGACTGTGCTATGTGGGGGAAACCACAATGCGTATTAAGGATCGTGTGGGGAAACAAAAATCTACTATTAGGAAAACAAATAATCTGTTACCTGTTCCCCAACACTTCATAGAATACAATCATCACATCTCGCAATTACGCTTTCAAATTATAGAGGAAGTGACCATGCCTCGACGCGGAGGGGATAGAGTCCGTATGTTACATCAGCGGGAAGCATATTGGATACATCGACTGCAGACACTGGCCCCGATGGGATTGAACAAAGAATATACACTGAATAGCTTCATTTGAGTCATTGAGACTATGACATCTTAAAGTTTTCTTTTGTGATATGCATGCATTAATGATTATGTATTGCGATCTCCTCATTAGTTTTTTTCAAGTCATTGATTGGATCGCATGCGGTATGCATGTCCGATGTCTGCGTTTCCCTTTTTTTTCCCTTTTTTTCTTTTTTTGTTGATATGTTACCCCGGTAACGTGACGTCACGATCATGTGACATCGGGGCGGTGATATCTCAATAGTAGTTTTACTCTGTTTGATATGGATGATGCCCGATAAAACATATCATGTTAGATGACGATATCTGATCTTTTTGCGATCCAATTTCGATGGTTACATTTGAGTTCTATTACAAGTATTATGCTTGTCAATGACTGTATTGTGTAATACGTTTGCTGATTTGTTGCCTGTGAGCATGTGACGCCACGAACATGTGACGTCGGGAGCGGGCTATTTAAACCTCACCTTTCTTTCAATGTACACTACTCCTCACTTTATGTTTGACCAAGGCACATTATCGGGGCCGAAACGCGCGTCAATCGAATACGGAGTGCCGGTCTCCTTCATTTCTACAGAATAGAAGCAGATCTGGCCCTGGATGTTTTTGCTGTACATTGCCTGTTTGCTATTGTCACTATGGCCACCACCCTCTTCCTTTGATGTCATCTTCTCCTCAGCACCCAAATACACTTCCCAGGTACTGTCCAACACACAATCATCATTATAGTCCTCACCCTCCCCACCATTATCTGACTGTGATATGTCATCACGGGCTCTTTGGTCACTGTGGCAATTCCCTCCTTTGTATTTTCCCTGAGCGCCACTGTCACTGTGGTTACCAGTGCACCTACAACCATCACTATGGCTCCAAGTGCCACTACTACTAACACCACCACCAACACGGCTCTGCATTTAAGTCATTAGGCCTCAAGCTTTTGTCTGAACTTTTTCCTCATGGCAGTCCAAATGCTGTCTGTTCTTACACAACTAAGTAAAAGAAACACTGTCTTCAGTATCTTCCACAACACATGGGATGTTGTTTGCTCTTCTTAGGACAAAAGATGACTCCCATCAGGAGGGGGCAGTGAGGACAATGGATGATGCAAATAAAGGGCTACTGTATGGCCACAAGGAAGAGGAGCAGGGGGAATGAGCTGAACCTTGGCTCAAAGGCACAGTGTCAGACTCAGAGAGATAACATCAATATCATCCTAGAATTTATGGTAGCAGGCACACTCTCAGCTGGAGAGAGTGCCTGCTACTATACATTCTAGAATTCCATTACTCTTGACTGGGTGAGTCACAGGAGTAGCACCCTGGCCATTTTTTCACTCCAGGTAGAGCCGCCCAATAAATCCATATTTATACTATCAATATCATCCTGCTGTGACAGAGGATGAGTGGACCATCCAGTCCACAATGTCATCCTCTTTGTCCTAAATAATAATCTGTCACCTACTGGAAGTGAGGCAGAACTGTGTCCTGCTGCTACTACTACTACTGGCCAGATAGCTGGTGCCAAATGCGCTGCTACTACCTTTTGCACTACTACTGCCACCCATATTTTCATTTGTGGATGACGAGGCACAGATCTTTAGTTTTTTACCACTCTTGTTTTTCAGACATTTACCCTAAGTTCACACTTGCGCGTTCAACACATGCAAACCAATGCTTCCCTATAGGCATGGTTCTCACCTGAGCGTTTTACAGCGCGTATGAACGCGCTGTAAAACGCCATACGCATAAGTACTTGAGCTTTTTTTTGGGGCGTTTGTCGCGCGTTTTGTGATTGACACGACAGTAGTCAATCACAAGAACGCGCGTACGAACGCGCGTTTCCTATTTGCAAAAACGCGCTGAAATACGCGCGACTAAGACGCGCGTTTCAAGAACGCTCAGGTCTGAACCCAGGGTTAATTATGAAGTCTACTTAAACAATGAGAAGGCACAGGTTTGGTACACCGATTATTAAATGAGGAAACTTTGCACGTAATCTTAAGGAATAAAGGTGTAATTGGACAAACGCTGTGATCAAAATATATGCTGCTGTTGTTGGCACACTAAAATACACTTATTTATACACAAACTGTAAAAAAATGCCCATTAGGACATCCGCTGAGTGAGACCAAACAATAATGCTATTGACACACTAAAGTGCACTTATGCACTTAACAAGCTTTTGGTAAACAGCAAAACACCCAATAATAGGTCACCTGGGTGACCAAACTATACACTGCTATTGATGCACTAAAATGCTTGCAATTATTTGTGCACTTTGGAAAAAAAACTGGCTCAATTCGACATCCCCGTAGTGCGAACAAACTATAGCCTGCTAGTGACATTAAAATATGTTTATTTCACAGTTATAAATGGTAGAAAAATTGCAATAGGTTTATGGTAAACAGCAGAGAGCCCAATTGGATATCCCCTGGATACAACTAAAATATTATTCTGCTGCACTAATACATGTCAATGGAAATTAACGCCGGAATCGGCATTCCGGCAAGTGTTCCAGAATTTGCGCCGGAGAAGATACCGCAGCATGCTGCGGTATTATCTCCGTCCAAAAACCATAAGAGGGACTGAACTGATGCATCCTGAATGGATTTCTCTCTATTTAGAATGCATTAGGATAAAACTGATCAGTTTTTTCCTGGTATTGAGCCCCTAGGACGGAACTCAATACCGAAAAAGAATAACGCAAGTGTGAATGTACCCTAAAACAGACACAAAATAAGGGATGTTCAAAATAAAGGATCCATTGTTGTTGTTTTTTTTTTTTTTTCTTATGTTCTTCTGGCGTATAAGAAGTATGAAAAACAAAAAGGTGATGTGATCCTGAGCAAGGCATTGCACTAGTAGACAGGGCCAAAGCAAAAGAACTGTAGGTGATGCAAGCACGCAAGAAGGTAGTGCCCCCTACACTGCCACATATACACAATATGCACTCTGCAGTCACTACTCCCAATCTCAGCGCTCACAGCCTGGGAGGTTTTTTAATCCCTGGCTGTGACTCTGTGCTGCGATTGGACAGCTCCACAGCAAGGGAGAAGGAACGCCCAGGGAGAGAAGCTGATATCTCCTCCCTGTTGTGAAGTTAGTAGCAATTATCATACAGCGTAGGAGAAGGTAACGGGGCCACAGTGGGCGGACAGAGTGGTGCCCAGGGATACTAGTAAGTGCAGTGAGATCCCTGGGCGCCACTCTACATGTCCAGATAGTTATCTTACAATGTTCGAACCCATGAAAGGTCCTCTTTAAGCAAAATAAATAATACTCACCTTCACAAGACTCTAATATGTGGACAACATCTCCAATCTGAAGGGAAATTTGTGGGGATCCTTGGCTTGTAAAATTAGAGATTGCTGTGAGGAAGAAAAAAAGAATGTTAAAAAAACAAAAAAAACAAAAAACAAAGCAAATGTATAGTCCATCCCTGTTCTTTTGCACTGCTCTCGGCTTGCACTGCCATCTAATGGTCATTGCTAAAATTAAAGACACAATTCCACCTCCATGCAAAGATTAACAAAATTGTACAATTTTAGAGAATAGAAAATCCATACACACAAAAGAATTGAAGTAATACTTAAGTTCTCAGAAAATCTCCACCTTGGATATCTAAACAAACACACTCTATGCCAGGTTTTTCCTGTAATGCAGTAGCGCAAGACAGTAGCGCAAGACAAAACACTGAAGTGCATGAGGTGTTATTAGCAATAGTCAAAAAATAGCACAACTAAAATATGGTGGAAGCCACCGGCAGAAAATTTTAGGATTCCATTGCTGCAATTCTATTTACATATAAGAACAAGGGAAAAAAAAGAAGGTTCTTTGGAAAAGAACAGGATCAGGCTCATTTACCACAATTCACATCAGTGGAGGATAGGTCATCAATATCAGATGGCACCCTCACCGATAGTGGTGGATTATATTAGGGGCGTTTGGGTCAACAGCTCGGGCCCATCGCCGATTCGCCATCGCAAACACCCCATGTGTAAATCTAGCAATATACTCTGCAGCAGCAGCGCTTCACTTACTTCCCAACAGCAGATATCAGCACGTTAGAAGGGGAATTTCAAAATACTTTTCAGAATGAAACCTTACTAAAGCATAAAAATGCACACTACTAATTATACCGTCACCTTCAAAACAATTATGATTTACACCTTCGCAGAGCTAAAGCCCATCATTATACCTAAGGGAATAGAGCAAACAAGCAACTAGCTAGAAAAATTTAAAACCAAAGAAGTTAAATCTAGAATCCCTATTATATACGATCAACAGAACAACAAGGTTCTCAACCCCAAACTAATCTCTGAAGAGTTTTCAAAATACTATCATGACTTATAAAACCTTAATGAATCTTCTAGTCCGCACCTAGGTACTGAGAGTATAAACAGATTCCTAGACTCAATCTCTCTCCCCAATATAACCAACCAACAACTAAACCTTCTCAAACATTTCATCCTTAAAACTAAACAAAACCCCTGGTCCTGATGGCCTAACCAATGAATATTATAAACATTATGCCCATATACTTTCCCCTTATCTGCAACATACTTTTCGTCAAATAACACAACTGGGACACATCCCCCCTCATATGCTTCAAGGTCTAATTATAACACTTCCTAAAGCTTCAAATTTCAGACCAATTTCTCTACTAAATAAGGACTTAAAAATATACTCTAAAATTAGCCTCAAGATTAGTTGACATCCTCCCAAATATTATAAATTATGACCAAATAAACTTTGTTAAAAACTGCCAATCTTCTGATGGAATGAGAAGATTCATAGACCTGCTGGTACAGTCCACTGGAACGCCTTCTCTGCTCCTATCTCTGGATGCGGAGAAGGCGTTTGATAGGGTACACTGGGGTTATATTAGGGCTGTTCCAATTAAATTTGGCATCTCAGGTTTGTTCTTATCAGCTGGTACGGCACTTTACTCATCGCCCACAGCCTTCGTATACTCTTCAGGATTTCTCTCATCCTCCTTTCCCATTTCCAACAGCACACGTCAAGGATGCCCTTTATCCCTCTTTTTTTTTGCCTTAGTAATGGAGCCCTTTGCAGAACATATTAGATTTTCCCCCTAATATCAGGGATAAAAATTGGTCCTATAGATAATCGTATTGGATTATTCGCAGATGATGTAATTATCATAACATCTAATCCTGTGGCATCTTTAGAGGCCATTATATTATAACATTATCAGATCTTTTAGTTTGGCCTCCTATTATAAAGTAAGTATATTTTAATCCCAGATTCTTAATTAGGGACTATCCAGCCCTACTTTAACTTATATTAAAAACTCTTATGGATTTACTGTAGCTAAAACATATTTACCTTATTTAGGCATTAACCTCACTTACCCTTCATCTAATTTATTTGAACATAACTTCACCCCCCTATTAGAATCCATTAAACAAAGCTTATCTTCTCTGAAACTACAAAATCTCTCTTGGCTAGGTAGACAAGCAGCTATAAAAATTGTAATTCTACCCAAGATCATCTATATTATATGAGAAATATTCCTATATACCTGCCTAAAGTATATATTAATAAACTACATTCTCTTCTCACTCACTTTTTGTTGTGGAAAAAAGAGAGTCAAAACTTCCACTCTTATCATACATCCTAAGCCTGGAGGTCTGAACACACCTTCTATACTCCACTACCACCAAGCCATAATTCTGGATCAAATGAGAGCTCTTCTCTTTAGAGAGTTTACCAAGATCTGGGTTCAGATTGAATTACACAGTTTGTGAACTCATGCATTTTCACACCATTTGACTTCGCAGGCCTTTTTTAAGATTCCAGTTCAAACCTCATTCTTAACCCTTAAAGGGAACCTGTCATCAACTTTATGCTGACTGTACTGAGGGCAGTATAAAGTAGTGACAGAAATGCTGATTTCAGTGGTGTGTCACAAATCAGCTGAAAGTAAGTGGTTGCTAAGAACCAACATCATGATCATTGCAGCACAGGTCTTGAAAACAGTCAAATCTACTCGAGAAGAGTCACGGTTATTCATGAATTCCTGCTCTCCCTGCCCACCTGCTGATGATTGACAGTCTCCTACCTAGTTTTCTCCCTTTCTCTCTAGGAGAGACCTGCCAATCAGCAGCAGATAGGCAGGGAGAGCAAGAATTCATGAATAACCATAACTCTTCTCAGGTAGATTTGACTCTTTTCAAGGCCTGGGCTGCAATGATTATGATGCTGGTTCTCAGCAACCACTTACTTTTAGCTGATGTGAAATCAGCATTTCTGTCACTACTTTATACTGCCCTCAGTACGGTCAGCATAAAGTTGATGACAGGTTCCCTTTAAGGCAATTTTTTATATTTGGCACTCCATTTCAAACAATATTTCTCCATTATGCCATACATTATATGAATCTCCCTTAGATGTATGTGAAATTGCCATCCCTGAGTTATCCCTTTTATTGTGGAAGTCTGGAGGGCTTACTAAAATTTCCCAACTTTGGAATGACAATACCTTTATTAGTTTCACCCATCTAACAGAACAATATAATATACCTCCAAAAAACTTCTTTAAATATCTACAGATTCAGAATCTATTGCATTCACCTATGGTGCCCAATCTGCATATTGATACCCTTAGGCTAAAAAACTGGATCCACTCAAATAATTTGAGCAATAAGGGTTTTTTCCAGAGGCTACCAACTCTTGAAAGAACCGCCTAGAGATCCTCTTATTCATTAAAAAAATAAATGACAAACAGAAATCCAGACTTCCATCTCCTCTGACCAAACGCTTGAATCATTCATGATTACCTCCAAGATGTCCAAAAATATTGGACACTTAAAAAATGCCAGGAAGATAGTTTACCATTGGTACTATACCCCAATGTATTTAAATACTATTTTCCCAGATGTGTCCTCTAAATGTCATTCACATGTTGGTACCTATATCCACATTTGGTGGTCATGTCCTGTACTTATATCCCATTTGTGTGCCTTTCAGATAAACCCTTACCCATTATTAGCCCCTTTGTCTATTGGCTTAAGTGATTTCTCATACCAAAACCAAACAGTAATCACTCATATTTTTATTACAAGATTAACCCCTTAAGGATCGGGCTCATTTTCACCTTAAGCACCAGGCCATTTTTTGAAAATCTGACCAGTGTCACTTTATGTGTAAATAACTTTAAAATGCTTTTACTTATTCAGGCCATTCTGAGATTCTTTTTTAGTCACATATTGAACTTCATGACACTGGTAAAATGGAGTAAAATAAATACCAAAATTTACAAATATTTTGAAAAATTAGCAAATTTCCAAGTTTCAATTTCTCTGCTTCTATAATACATAGTAACACCTCAAAAAATTGTTATTACTTTACATTACCTATATGTCTACTTCATGTTTGGATCATTTTGGGAATGCCATTTTATATTTTGGGGATGTTACAAGGCTTAGAAGTTTAGAAGCAAATCTTGAAATTTTTCAGGAAAAAAAAAACACTTTAAAAGGACCAGTTCAGGTCTGAAGTCACTTTGTGAGGCTTACATAATAGAAACCACCCAAAAATTACCCATTCTAGAAACTACACCCCTCAAGGTATTCAAAACTAATTTTACAAACTTTGTTAACCCTTTAGGGTCCACAAGAGTTAATGGCAAATGGAGAAAAAATTTCAGAATTTAGACTTTTTGGCAAATTTTCCATTTGAATCCAAGGGTTAACAGCCAAACAAAACTCAATATTTATTGCCCTGATTCTGTAGTTTATAGAAACACCCCTTATGTGGTGGCAAACTACTGTACAGGCACACGGGAGGGAGCAGAAGGAAAGGAGCGCCATGGTTTTTGGAAGGCAGATTTTGCTGGACTGGTTTATAGAGATGTCGTGAACATAAAATTTTCCGCAAATGTTTGCGAACCGGGCAAACCGCTCTAGACTACAATAGGCAGGCGAATTATACAACCCACAGAGACTCTTTCTGGCCACAATAGTGATGGAAAAGTTGTTTCAAGGGGACTAACACCTGGACTGTGGCATGCCGGAGAGGGATCCATGGCAAAACTCCCATAGAAAATGACGTAGTTGATGCAGAGTCGGGTTTTAATCCATAAAGGGCATAAATCACCTAACATTCCTAAATTGTTTGGAATAACGTGCTTTAAAACATCCAGTGTGTGTATACAATCAGGTATGATGTTGTATCGATCAGGTAGTGTAAGGGTTACGCCGCTTCACAGTGACAGACCAAACTCCCCGTTTAACGCACCGCAAACAGTCCATTTGCACAACCGCAAACTCCCCATTTGCACAAGGTTGGATACCAAGCTAGCCATGTCCCGTTCCTTGTCCTCACTGACATCATTGAAGGTCTCTTCCTCCACCCAGCCACGTACAACACCAAGGGTCCCCGAAAGGTGACAACAAGCCCCCTGGGATGCCTGCTGTGGTTGGTCTTCCACCTCCTCAAAGCCACCTTCCTCCTCCAGGTTTGTCACCTCCGCAAAAGGACGCATGAGCCTACAGCCATTGTGCATGAACGTTCAGTCAAAAAATAACCAGCTCCACAGAGGCTGTCCTCTTTTTTTTTTTAAATTAAAAAAATCTGTTCTTACCAGTTTAATCTCTGTTTTGTCCCCTATCAGGGGCCGGTGTATGGAATAGATTTTAGAAACCAGGAGATGGAAAAAGATGGTTGGTCGGTCCTCTTCCTTCCAATTTGGGGCACTGCGCGTGCGCTGCGCAATGTACTGTGCCACCAATACAAATAGTATGAGCTACTATGCTTACCATTTTAATCTTTGTTAAGTCCCCTATCAGGGGACGTGTATTGAATTGAATCCTTGCATGGGAAGATAGAGAAAAAAGCTTGCTCTGTCCGCTTCCTTTTAATTTTGGGCACTTGCAATGGAATTTGCCACCAATGCAACTAGTGTTAACTAAGTACTATTCCTATCAGTTTAATCTCTGTTTTGTCCCTTATCAGGGCCAGGGCAGTGAATAGATTTTTGGAACCGTGAGATGGAAAAAGACCCATTCTCGGTCCACTACGCTTGAATCTTGGGTCACTGCGCGTGCGCCGAGCGATGTACTGTGACACCCTATATGAGTTGTGTGTTAAGTAGTACTATTCTTATCAGTTTAATCCCTGTTACGTCCCCTATCAGGGACGTGTATCGAATAGATTTTAGACAACCGCAAAGAGTTGTCAATAGTTGACACACTCATGACATAAATTTTATTCCTCTATGTGTCAATCTTGGTGTAGTGATGACTGTGCTCGTGCGCACGTTTGGGAGATTGCAGGCGATTGCAGTTTTTCAAAGCCTATGGTCGTGCTGAGGTAGTTCAGTGACAGTTAAGTGACCCAGAAAACAATGATTCTACAGTGTGGGCCCATTGTTGGCCTGCTAGGCTTTAATGATCACCTTAGATCATCACAAAGAAAATTAATATTTTTTCTATGAAAAATTATCCAGCCAATCGCTTTTGGTCGGTTCACAATGAACCAATGACCTTATCATCTGGGGTGTGCCAACATTGCCAACACACTCATAGAGGTGATCACTTCATTGTGATACGCAAGCCCCTTCACCACAACAAGGTAACGATCACAAAGGGGAATTGACACATGTATGTGCCTTTTTTTTGTTTTGTTTTTGCAGCCACAGTCAGCACCAGAGACCAGAAAAATTAGGCATGTACACGTGCCTGAAAAATTAGGTGCTGTAGCAGCGGCCGGAAAAATTGATGTTTTCCAGGCAGAAAGTGTACTAAAACATTGCGGCTTGAACCCTAGATGGTGGCAGATAAGTCACGCAAGTCATCCGGCATGCAGAGATTAAATACAGCAGCGTGGAGACCATTTTTAGCCCAAGGCATCTAATCAGGCCTTTTTTTGTCAAATGTATCCCCCACTGTCAGTTCCTTCGGTATCCACGCCTCATTCATCTTAATAAAGGTGAAGTAATCTAGACTTTTTTGACCTAGCCGACTTCTCTTGTCAGTGACAATACCTCCTGCTGCGCTGAAGGTCCTTTCTGACAGGACACTTGAAGCGGGGCAGGCCAGAAGTTCTATCGCAAATTGGGATAGCTCAGGCCACAGGTCAAGCCTGCACACCCAGTAGTCAAGGGGTTCATTGCTCCTCAGAGTGTCGATATCTGCAGTTAAGGAGAGGTAGTCTGCTACCTGTCCGTCGAGTCGTTCTCTGAGGGTGGACCCTGAAGGGCTGTGGCGATGCGTAGGACTTAAAATGCTCCGCATGTCCGCCATCAACAACACATCTGTAAAGCGTCCTGTCCTTGCCGGCGTGGTCGTGGTAGGAGAAGGATTACTTTCACCTCTTCCCCTGTTAGATTCCCGTTGTGCTGTGACATCACCCTTATACGCTGTATAAAGCATACTTTTTAACTTGTTTTGAAACTGCTGCATCCTTTCCGACTTCCGGTAATTTGGTAACATTTCAGCCACTTTCTGCTTATATCGGGGTCTGGTAGCGTGGCCACCCAGTACAGGTCATTCTCTTTCAGCCTTTTTATATGAGGGTCTCTCAACAGGCATGACAGCATGAAAGACCCCATTTTGACAAGGTTCGATGCCGAGTTACTCATGTCCCGTTCCTCATCCTCACTGATCTCATTGAAGGTCTATTCTTCCCCCCAGCCACGTACAACACCACGGGTCCCAGATAGGTAACAACAACGAGCACCCTGGGATGCCTGCTGTGGTTGGTCTTCCTCCTCCTCAAAGCCACATTCCTCCTCTGACTCCTCTTCCAGCGTTGCCATAGGTCCAGCAAGCGATGTTGATAAAGCTGTTTCTGGTGGTGATGGTGACCACAACTCTTCCTCTTCGCGCTCATCTACAGCCTGATCCACCACTCTTCGCAGGGCATGCTTCAGGTAGAAAACAAAATGGGATGAGGTCGCTTAAGGTTACTTTTGGTGCGACTGACTAGGTTTGTCACCTCCTCAAAAGGACGCATGAGCCTACAGGCATTGTGCATGAGCGTCCAGTAACATGGCAAAAAAATACCCAGCTCCGCAGAGGCTGTCCTAGCACCCCGGTCATACAAATACTCGTTGACAGCTTTCTTGTTGGAGCAGGTGGTCGAACATTAGGAGTGTTGAATTCCAACGTGTCGGGCTGTCGCAAATCAAGCGCCTCACTGGCATGTTGTTTCGCCGCTGAATATCAGAAAAGTGCGCCATGGCCAATGTAGGAACGCCTGCTTGAGGACGTCCTGTGAGCCTGGGTACTCATACACAAAGCGTTGTATGATCAGATTCAACACATGTGCCATGCACGGCACATGTGTCAACTTGCCCAAATTCAATGCCGCCAAAAGATTGCTTCCGTTGTCACACACCACTTTGCCGATCTCCAGTTGGTGCGGGGTCAGTCACTGATCCACCTGTGCTTTCAGGGTGGACAGGAGTGCTGGTTCGGTGTGACTCTCTGCTTTCAGGCAACTCAACCCCAAGACGGCGTGACACTGTCGTATCTGGGATGTGGAATAGCCCCCGGGGAGCTGGGGGGGGGGTGCAGTTGATGTGGAGCAAGACGCAGCAGCAGAAAAAGGACTCATCCGAGGAGGTTAGCGAAGAGGATGGAGTAGGAGGAGTAGAGGAGGTGGCAGTAGGCCTGCCTGCAAGTCATGGCGGTGTCACCAACTCCGCTGCAGAGCCACGCATTCCATGCTTGGCAGCCGTCAGCAGGTTTACCCAATGCGCAGTGTACGTGATATACCTGCCCTGACCGTGCTTTGCAGACCAGGTATCAGTGGTCAGATGGACCCTTGACCCAACACTGTGTGCCAGACATGCCATGACTTCCTTTTCCACAATAGAGTACAGGTTGGGGATTGCCTTTTGTGAAAAAAAATAATTTGGCTGGGTACCTTCTACTGCGGTGTCCCAATAGCTGCAAATTTTTTGAAGGCCTCAGACTCCACCAGCTTGTAAGGTAAAAGCTGGCGGGTTAAGAGTTCCGACAAGCCAGCTGTCAGACCCGGAAGGGGGTGACTCTGTGACATTGGCTCCTTACGATCAAACATTTTCCTGGTGGCTTTGAGTTTGTGTGCTGCTTTTACTCATGTGTTGATCCCATAAGCGTTTGTGATGTGAGATCATGTGCCTTCACAAAGCATTTGTACCTAGGAGGGTGTTGGACTTCCCACGACTCAGCTTCTTTTGGCACAGGTTGCAAATGGCATCGCTGTTATCATAGGCGGACACACAAAAAAAATACCACACTGCTGAGCTTTGCAATGACAGCATTCTGGTGGTGGCAACAGCATGCGTTGATTGGCGTGCTGTCTGGCTGACCCCGGGTGCCGATACATGCTGTCTGACTGCCAATAGCTCCTTGCGACGACCGCCCCCTGCTTCCAACTGGTCTCCTCCTCCTCTCTGTCTCCCCATCTGAACTTTCCCCCTGTTCTTCTTCTCTTTGAGCAGGCACCCACGTGACATCCGTGGACACATCGTCATCATCAACCGCTTCACTTGTATCTGACAACTCAGCAAGGGAAGCAGCAGCGGGTACAACATCATCATCATCACAACGTACGTCCATGTGTGTAATGCTGCCTTACTGAGACATATCCCTGTTATCTACATCCTCTGGCACTAATGGTTGCGCATCACTCATTTCTTCCAACTGATGTTTAAATAACTCCTCTGACTGATCAAGGGAAGCGGCTGAGGTGCTAGTGTTGGTGGCGGCGGCGGGCGGGCGAGTGGTAATTTGAGAGGTGCCCGAAGCTGAGCTGGAAGAGGATGGTGAGTCAAGGTTCCGAGCGGAAGCTGTAGAAGATTGGGTGTCCTGTGTAAGCCAGTCAACTATGTCCTCAGAATTTTTCGAGTTCAGGGTACGTGGCCTCTAAACACTGGGCATTATTCTAGGGCCAAATGAAAATCAAAGCATCACGACCACGACGGCCCCTGCGGGGTAGCCTGCCTCTGCCTGTCTGCCAGTGGTGGGCAGTGGGCACAGTACAGTCAGTGGGCATGACCCACACTGGCAGGCGTCTGCAATTATATTAAAGGGTAAAAATTAAATGACTTTTATCTGCAAGGTACTGTGCCACCCTATATGAGTGGTGGGCAGTGGGCACAGTACAGTCTGTGGGCCTGACACAAACTGGTAGGCAACTACAATTATATTAAAGGGTAAAAATTAAATGACTTTTTTATCTTCAAGGTACTGTGCCACCCGATATGAGTGGTGAGCACTGGCACTGGGCACAGTACAGTCTGTGGACCTGACACACTGGCAGGTAACTGCAATTATATTAAAGGGTAAAAATGCAATTACTTTTTTTATCTGCAAGGTACTGTGCCACCCTATATCAGTGGTGTGCATACAGTACAGTCTGTGGGCCTGCGGCCTCTCACACACGGGCAGGCAACCGCAATATATATATTAATATACATATATATATATATATATATATATATATATATATATATATATAGAAATATAAAATAAAAGCAGACTGATGTACCAGCCCTAAAAAGGGCTTTTTTGGGGTGCTGTCAGGACGCTGTACTTATAGCAGATGAGTCTTTGAGGACTGGAGTGGACACAGAACACTGGCCTAGCTAACACTTTCACTATATTAATTCAGCAGCAGCAGCAGCACTCTCCTTGCTCTAACTAACACTGCAGCTTCAGAATGAATCTAAGATGGATGCTGTCCTTGGTTTTTGATAGGAGGTGGGAGGGAGGGTATGCTGATTGGCTGGAATGTGTCTGCTGACTGTGAACAAAAAAATAATAAATCCGCAGCACTCTTCCGTTTGCAATGAAGTCCGGTGTTTATTTAGATAGCAGCATACAATTGCGACGTTTCGACTATTCCAGTCTTTCTCAAGCCTGACTGTGAGGTACAGGGTGAAAGTTTGCTCAATGATGATGTATAGGGGGCGGACCGAACATGGCGCATGTTCGCCCGCCACGGCGAACGTGAACAAGCGATGTTCGCCGGCGAATAGTTCGGGACAACTCTACTGGTTTATTTACACCATGTTCCATTTGAAGCCCCCCTGATTCACTCCTACAGTAGAAACTCAAAAAAGTGACCCCATTTTGGAAACTACGAGATAAGGTGGCAGTTTTGTTGGTACTATTTTAGGGTAAATATGATTTTTGGTTGTTCTATATTACTTTCTTTGAGGCAAGGTAACAAAAAATTTAAATTCTGAAATTTGCATCTCCATTTGCCAATAACTCTTGTGGAACACCTAAAGGGTTAACAAAGTTTGAAAAAACAGTTTTGAATACCTTGAGGGGTGTAGTTTCTTAGATGGAGTCACTTTTTTGGAGTTTCTACTCTAGGGGGGCTTCAAATGGGACATGGTGTCAAAAAACCAGTCCAGCAAAATCTGCCTTCCAAAAACCTTATGGCGTTCCTTTTCTTCTGCGCCCTGCCGTTTTGCCATACAGCAGTTTACGACCACATATGGGGTGTTTCTGCAAACTATAGAATCAGGGAAATAAATATTGAGTTTTGTTTCGCTGTTAACCCTTGCTTTGTTACTGGAAAAATGGATTAAAATGGAAAATTTGCAAAAAAAATAAAATAAATAGCTGTTCTGGGACAGTTTTTATTTTTTGTTATTTACATCGTTGATCTGACAGTTTAGATCGTGTGCTATTTCTATAGAGCAGGTTGTTATGGACACGACAAAACCAAATATGACAACTTTTTGGGGGTTATTGTTTCAGTTTTACATAATAAAAGAATTTTGAAAAAAAATATTTTTTAGTGTCTCCACATTCTGAAAGCCATATATGTTTTTTATTTTTTGGGCGACTGTCTTCTGTAGGGGCTCATTTTTTGCGGGATAAGATTTCAGTTTGATTGGCCCCATCTTGGGGTGCATATGACATTTTGGTCGCTTGCTATTACACTTTTTGTGATGTAAGGCGACAAAAATGACTTTTGACACTGCATTTAAATTATGTTATTTTTGTTGTGTTCCCCTGAGGGGTTAGGTCATGTGTTCTTTTTATAGAGCAGGTTTTTACAGATGTGGCAATAGCTAATATTTATACTTTTTTTAATTTAAGTTTTACACAATATCATTTTTGAAACAAAAAAATATATAAAAAATCATGTTTTAATGTCTCCATAGTCTGAGAGTTATATTTTTTTGTGGGGCGATTGTCCTATGTGGGGCTAATTTTTTGTGGGATGAGATGGTGGTTTTATTGGTACTATCTTGGGAGGCATACGCCTTTTTGATCACTTGGTATTATACTTTTTGTGATGTAAGGTGACAAAAAATGGCTTTTTTTAAACCATTTTTTTTTTATTGTGGTGTTCGCCTGAGGGGTTAGGTCATGTGATATTTTTATAGAGCAGGTTCTTACAGACGCAGCAATACCCATTATATATACCTTTTTTAATTTATTTTACTTTAACAATAAATGTTTTAGTGTCTCCATAGTCTAAGAGACATTTTTTTTTTACTTTTTGGGCGATTGTCTCATTTTTTGCGGGATGAGGTGCAGATTTGATTGGTACCATTTTGGCGTACATACAACTTTTTTGATCACTTTTATTACCACCAAAGGCAAAGTGACCCTAATAAAATCAAGGGTATTATAAAGGCTTTCCCACAAAACACCCTGTGTATACAGCCAAAATGAGGAGGAATAGGAGGATGATGATGATAAGGTCTGTCTTACCAGGCTGAGGTAACAACTGGAGGAGGTAAAGGGAAGAGGGCTTTTAAATTGTGGGTCTCCACATTGTTTCCGATCCCTGGGTGGCAGGATGCCCTCCTGTTTGTGCCGTTGGTGAGGCATATGGGAAAAAAAAGCCTGTGAGCAATGGATAACTTTTCTCATAACTTTATTATCTGTGTATGTTTTTCTATCTATGTCGTGTGAACCTATATATTTTTATGCCTTTCTGCAATTGCCTGTATGATGCCAGTCTGGAATACGCATTTCCCTTGGAGGAAATCAGTTTATCACTTAAATGTTAAAAAACTGGCCCTGCACGTGGTAATGAACATTTTTCCTCATAAGGCATACACAAGCAGAATGGAACCTCACCCAGCGGGGTTCCAGAAGAATCATCTCTGGTAAAACTCACATATTAATTAATTATTGCAATCATTGCATTCTGTATAATGTGGGCATCGTAGGGAGTCCAAACATGCCACCTCTGACAGACAGCATTTCCACATAATGAATATATGATCTTCTGGGACTCCTACAACGTTCATATGTGGTATCACAATGATCAGCCTGATGAAATATACATTATTAAGACATTCGGGCCCAAATATCCATTAGTGTGTACGGGAAGCCATTATTTAGTAATATCTCATGTCAGCCGGCTGCACAGGCAATGAGGGTCTTCCCAGAAGGCTGTGGTGAGAATAGCAGGAAAATCCCTCTCAGCTCCACACTCTGCCCAATGGGGATAAAAATGAATGATTGAGAACATTTCATTGACACAATTTGGGGATCCAATCAACACTGGGTTGGGTTCCACGTCCTCCTGTCCCCGGAATCAAATTTAGTCTGATCACACAATTTGTTGAGTACTCAGAATCTGTTTTTATCCTTTTATTTTTTTTAACCATCTTGTGCACGTTTATGTATGTCTCTTATTTCTTGTAATTGTTGTAATTAAGCACTGTACCTTTTTAGTACATTAAATCACATCTTTAATGGTTTTGCCTTGTGCCCTAAATTAGCCCAGTAACCTCCATTTTTAAATGTACAAGTGCAGTTTGAGTTACAATGTTTGCTAAAAGTGTGGCCTGTGCTACTGTGAGCCTGCTTGTGAGTGGGGGCTGTGGGGTTTTCTATGAGCCCCTAATTAATTGTTGTATTAATTTAAATGTCATAGATGGTGGCAGCGTGTTGGGGTGCATGAAAGGCTGTGTCAGGGTGTGACCTAGGTTCCATCTGAGGCCTGTGTATAGGGGCATGAGAGATTATGTGTGTGAAATAGATCGATCCTTGGCAGTCACACCCGGGTCAAAGGACAGAGCAGTTCCTGTACATGAGAAATCCCTTTTACCGCTTCACTTACAAACAAATAATTATACTATGGATCTTAGAGTATGATATTAAAGAAGTGATTTTATGGTGCAAAACTAGCAGAATATCAAAATGTAGTAACTGTACAATCACCAGCGCTTAATATAAATTTAAAGGAACACTTCAGAAAGGGTATTTTTAAACTCAATATTCATAGAAATCAATTTTTAAAGAATGTTTTGTTGTTTTTTCTTTTTCATTTGGGCAGTACTATGCAATTGAAAATTAAATACATAATATTGTCCTCCTGTAGCAGTCAGTATAGACTTATAAAACACCTACCGTATATAGATAGGGATCCCAATGTTATTTTACCTCTGCTACAAGGGAAATATGTTATCTGCTAGTATAAAATTAGATTATAGAATTAAGGATGACAGTATGATAACTCTATGGTTTTCTTGATAGGTTTAGATAAATATGTTCTGTTGTGATGTTCTAGTTGAACCACTCATCCCCCTCCCTCTCTGACCACAGTCAATGGTCTGAGGTGTTGCGTACCTACCATCAAGGAAGAATAGGCCACTGCTATGGGGTCAGTGGAGGAAAGGGGCCTGTTGCTAGCTGTGGAGCAAAAACTGGAGTGATGAGACAGGGCTGAGATTTCTCTAATTCACCTGTTCGGAGGCTGCTCAGACCCTGTACAGTATGCCAATCTGCTAGAGCCAACAGATAAGAACTCCCTTTTCCTGAAGAATTGATTGGTAGAAAGCTGTCAGTTGACATGCCTTTCTACAAGTTTGCAACATGAAATGTCTGATGCACTTCTGGTACAGGAATTGGTGGCGCTCTGTGGCTGCACTGGCATGTGTGAAGGGTTCTTGTTCAGCCACTGAAAGCCTCCTGCCAGTGAATGAAGGCTGCATCAGCATGGGGAAAGGGCTCTATCCTTACCTGTGGGATAACAAAGCTTGAACTGTCAATTGCCAGTCTCTGGGCTGGTGACTGGGAGGTACAGCTACATGTATTGGGATAGAGAGAAGACTGCCAGTGTGTGGGAGAGGATCATGATTTTTGTAATGCTGGTGGATAAGGAATCAGAGAATTGTGTGTGCTGGGGGCTATCCAGGCTTTGTGTAACATGGTGAAGTGGGTGAGGTATAAGGGCTCTCTGTACTGTGGGAGAAAGAGATTATTATACACCAGTTTTGTAGTGGAGGTGGCATTTCTGAGGTTTTAGTATAAGCTTGGTGTCTCATGGGGTAAACATACCTCCCACTCACTAGGCATTTGCAAGCTCTGTCTGATCTGTACATGAACTCTCCCAGAAATGCACTTTTCATGGTATATTTAAACAAACAAAAAAATATCCCCTTTAAAAGTTATTTCACAATGCAAAACAAGAACAAAAAAAAAAAACATGCACACCAGAAAGCTTGAAAGGAATGCTAAAGTATGTTCTATCATAATGGATTGTATACATTTCCATGCACATGGAAGAACAATTTGGCTTTTGGGGCAGGCTGTAGATTAGAAATTTCATGGCATAATTTACTATAACTAATCCTACAGATTACGTAAATTTAGACTGGCTATCTAGACATGCACCAGATGTATCAAAGGGGCTCACGCTGGATTATAAATGTGAAGAGGAAGTCAGCATTCGTAGGCAGTCATCAAATTGTGAAGAGCTTTAGGCCATAGTAATTAAATCCAGCAGATCTGGACCCGGTTCCATATTCACGACGGGCATTGAGTGCTGTCTGAACTTTTTATTTTGGATAATTAATGTGGTGCAGGGAAAGATAATCTTCTCTGACTCTATACCAACTATTGGTTGGTTTACTGTGCAACAGATTTTTACACCAGAATTGTGGTGCAAACTGTCACATCTCACGTCACTCCACTTTTCCCAGTAAACTGAACCCTTTTTTGGGCTAGACATTGATAATTTCTCTAAACGTAGATGCCCCATATTGTGATCCATTTTGGCACAACTTACAACAAAATATAGGTCTGCACTCAAATTAGTAAAAGTGGCCCACTGTACTATGTACACCATATACATAATTATTTTGTCAGCATCATTTGGCAGTGTGAAAGGAATTTTTCTGTGGGAAAGATTTTTGTTGTGGGGCCCTGTCATTTCTATGTATGACACTGAGTCTGAGTAAAACAGTCAAGGTTGTGCTAAAAGGCAAAACAAGGAAGGACATTAAAGAGCCGTCACTGGAAGTTGAATACATGGAGTGACTTCAAAAAAATGACATCCAGAACACGATCCAAGTATTTATTGTACAAAATATACATGGAATATTGACAAAGAGGCTGTTAATTTGTGATAAAAAAAGAAAAAAAAAAAGTTAAGAGTCTCTCTAATTAAGTTAGCAAACCTTTCTCACTGTAATTTTCCTATTTGTTATCACTGTGGTTCGCGCTGCTCTGCATGAAAGCGGGTCAGTATTGGCTTTAGTAGGGATGTCATCTTCAAATATTTGTCTCATCTGTGAGACCATGAGGGACACTACCTCTTTCTGAAGAATGCCCTTGGCTCCCAAACTATTACCTTTGCAAACTTCCAAAAACAAGAATGAACCTGGATCACACCTTCTTATGTTCTGCTATGATCTAATAACTGCTTCTCAATATAATTAACATCGCTTTTCAGTGCCATAATTAGTATACAGGCCCCTATATTATATACAGGCCCCTACGTTGCATGCTTACATGAGGCATTAGTATTAGAGATGAGCGAATCGAAGTTGATGTAGTGGAATTCGATCCAAATTTCAGGAAAAATTTGATTTGCACCGAATCCGAATTTCCTCACGCTTTGTGGTAACGAATTGCATTTTTTCCTAAAATTGCTGCTGCAAGTGTGAGGACATGGAGCAAGGAACTCTGGAAGGTGGGATTACCCATAATGCCATGCATGCAGCCAAACATCAGCCAGCCAGCCATGTGATGTCACAGCCCTATAAATAGCCTCACCCATCTTGGATTCTGCTATTTACCAGTGTACTCAGTGCAGGGAGTGACATCAGCAGGCACTAGGGACAGTGTTAGAAGAAACGTCATTGTGCTAAAAAGCAAGTTTTACAAGTGCAGGGAAAGATTATTCAAAGTGTAGGGAAAGGATAGGGAGGAATCATTCTGCAACATTTATGTTCAGTAGGGGAGGTTACAGCCTGGGTAATAGGAACAATCCTATTACACCTTGCTGGACTGACTGGGGATCCAAATTGCCATTATACAGCTCTGTAATTCCAGCAAACCGTTCTTATTAGGGTGCAAGTCCTGTTTGAAACAGGCATTAACAGGGTTTATTACAAGGGAATATTTCTATGTCTTATTTGCCTTTGTGCGGAGCAGTTATATGTTCTAAAGCATTTTTTGGCTTGTATTAGTAGGGGAAAAGAAGGACTTATTAGTAGAGATGAGCGAACACCTGGAAGTTCGGGTTCGGTAAGTTCGGCCGAACTTCACAAAAATGTTCGGGTCCGGGATCCGAACTCGACCCGAACTTTATCCCGAACCCCATAAAAGTCAATGAGGACCCGAACTTTTAGGCACTAAAAAGGCTGTAGTCCAGGAACGGGCTAGAGGGCTGCCAAAGGCAGCAAAATGTAGGTAAATGCCCTGCAAACAAATGTGGATAGGGAAATGAATTAAAATAAAATAAATAAAATATAACCAATATCAATTGGAGAGAGGTCCCACTGCAAGGAATCATGCGTCATATCACCCACCACTGGAGAAGGCCACTTTCAGTTATTTAGGCCAGGCACCCAGACCGAGGAGAGAGGTCCCACAGCAAGGAATCATGCGTCATATCACCCACCACTGGAGAAGGCCACTTTCAGTTATTTCGGGCCAGCACCCAGACAGAGGAGAGAGGTCCCACAGCAAGGAATCATGCGTCATATCACCCACCACTGGAGAAGGCCACTTTCAGTTATTTCGGCCCCACCACCCAGACAGAGGAGAGGTTCATTCAACTTTGGGTTGCACTGCAAGATCATGGTAAAGTTAAAAAAATTAGGATTCAATAAAGAAGTGCCCCGGAGTACAAGAATACATGGTTGAGGGGAGGCAGTTATAAATGTCTATTCTGCACAAGGGAGGCACAGGTCCTGTGGGATCCATGCCTGGTTCATTTTTATGAACGTCAGCTTGCCCACATTGGCTGTGGACAGGCGGCTGCGTTTGTCAGTAATGACGCCCCCTGCCATGCTGAATACACGTTCAGACAAAACGCTGGCCGCCGGGCAGGCCAGCACCTCCAAGGCATAAAATGCTAACTCTGGCCACGTGGACAATTTGGAGACCCAGAAGTTGAATGGGGCCGAACCATCAGTCAGTACGTGGAGGGGTGTGCAGACGTACTGTTCAACCATGTTAGTGAAATGCTGCCTCCTGCTAACACGTTCCGTATCAGGTGGTGGTGCAGTTAGCTGTGGCGTGGAGACAAAACTTTTCCACATTTCTGCCATGCTAACCCTGCCCTCAGAGGAGCTGGCCGTGACACAGCTGCGTTGGTGACCTCTTGCTTCTCCTCTACCTTCGCCTTGGGCTTCCACCTGTTCCCCTGTGACATTTGGGAATTCTCTCAGGAGTGCGTCTACCAGCGTGCGCTTGTACTCGCGCATCTTCCTATCACGCTCCAGTGCAGGAAGTAAGGTGGGCACATTGTCTTTGTACCGGGGATCCAGCAGGGTGGCAAACCCAGTAGTCCGCACACGTTAAAATGTGGGCAACTCTGCTGTCGTTGCGCAGGCACTGCAGCATGTAGTCACTCAAGTGTGCCAGGCTCCCCAGAGGTAAGGACAAGCTGTCCTCTGTGGGAGGCGTATCGTCATCGTCCTCCGTATGCCCCCAGCCACGCACCAGTGATGGGCCTGAGCTGTGTCGGGTGCCACCCCGCTGTGAACCTGCTTCATCCTCATCCTCCTCCACCTCCTCCTCATCCTCCTCATCCTCCAGTAGTGGGCCCTGGCTGGCCACATTTGTACCTGGCCTCTGCTGTTGCAAAAAAAACTCCTTCTGAGCCACTTCTAACAGACTGGCCTGAAAGTGCTAAAAATGACCCCTCCTCCTCCTCTTTCTGGGCCACCTCCTCTTCCATCATCGCCCTAAGCGTTTTCTCAAGGAGACATAGAAGTGGTATTGTAACACTGATAACGGTGTCATCGCCACTGGCAATGTTGGTGGAGTACTCGAAACAGCGCAACAGGGCACACAGGTCTCGCATGGAGGCCCAATCATTGGTGGTGCAGTGGTGCTGTTCGCAGTGCAACTGACGCGTGCGTGCTGCAGCTGAAACTCCACTATGGCCTGCTGCTGCTTGCATAGTCTCTCCAGCATGTGCAAGGAGGAGTTCCACCTGGTGGGCACGTCGCATATGAGGCGGTGAGCGGGAAGGCCGAAGTTCCGCTGTAGCGCAGAAAGGCGAGCAGCGGCAGGATGTGAACGCCGGAAGCACGCACAGACGGCCCTCACTTTATGCAGCAGCTCTGACATGTCGGGGTAGTTGTGAATGAACATCTGCACCACCAAATTCAGCACATGCGCCAGGCAAGGGATGTGCGTCAAACCGGCTAGTCCCAGAGCTGCGACGAGATTTCGCCCATTATCGCACACCACCAGGCCGGGCTTGAGGCCCACCGGCAGAAACCACTCGTTGGTCTGTTGTTCAATACCCCGCCACAATTCCTGCGCGGTGTGGGGCCTGTCCCCCAAACATATGAGTTTCAGAATGGCCTGCTGACGTTTACCCCGGGCGGTGCTGAAGTTGGTGGTGAAGTTGTGTGGCTGACTGGATGAGCAGGTGGAAGCAGAGGAGGAGGAAGCCGAGTAGGAGGAGGAGGCTACAGGAGGCAAAGAATGATGCCCTGCGATCCTTGGCGGCGGAAGGACGTGCGCCAAGGAACTCTCTGCCTGCGGCCCAGCCGCCACTACATTTACCCAGTGTGCAGTTAGGGAGATATAGCGTCCCTGGCCGTGCTTACTGGTCCACGTATCTGTGGTTAGGTGGACCTTGCCACAGATGGCGTTGCGCATTGCACACTTGATTTTATCGGATAATTGGTTGTGCAGGGAAGGCACGGCTGTCTTGGAGTAGTGGCGGCTGGGAACAACATACTGTGGGAAAGCCATGGCCATCAGCTGTTTGAAGCTGTCTGTGTCCACCAGTCTGAATGACAGCAGTTCCACCTGGTGGGCACGTCGCATATGAGGTGGTGAGCGGGAAGGCCGAAGTTACGCTGTAGCGCAGACAGGCGAGCAGCGGCAGGATGTGAAAGCCGGAAACGCTCACAGACGGCCTCCCGAGGTGGAGGAAGAGGCCGAGGCAGCAGCAGAGGAGGGAGCAGGGGGAGCCTGAGTGAGTTCCTTGCTTTTAAGGTGTTTACTCCACTGCAGTTCATGCTTTGCATGTAGATGCCTGGTCATGCAGGTTGTGCTAAGGTTCAGAACGTTAATGCCTCGCTTCAGGCTCTGATGGCACAGCGTGCAAACCACTCGGGTCTTGTCGTCAGCACATTGCTTAAAGAAGTGCCATGCCTGGGAACTCCTTGAAGCTGCCTTTGGGGTGCTCGGTCCCTGGTGGCGGTGGCCAGTAGCAGGCGAACTCTCTTGGAGGCGGCTGTTCTGCTTTTGCCCCCTGCTCTCTCTTTTGCTACGCTGTTGGCTCGGTCTCACCACTGCCTCTTCCTCTGAACTATTAAAGTCAGTGGCACGACCTTTATTCCATGTGGGGTCTAGGACCTCATCGTCCCCTGCATCGTCTTCCACACAGTCTTCCTCCCTGACCTCCTGTTCGGTCTGCACACTGCAGAAAGACGCAGCAGTTGGCACCTGTGTCTCGTCATCAGAGACGTGCGGACTCCGATGAGGTGGTATTCCCATGTCATCATCATCAGGAAACATCAGTGGTTGTGCATCAGTGCATTCTATGTCTTCCATCACTGGGGAAGGGCTAGGTGGATTCCCTTGGGAAACCCTGCCAGCAGAGTCTTCAAACAGCATAAGAGACTGCTGCATAACTTGAGGCTCTGACAGTTTCCCTGATATGCATGGGGGTGATGTGACAGACTGATGGGCTTGGTTTTCAGGTGCCACCTGTGCGCTTTCTGCAGAAGACTGGGTGGAAGATAATGTTGTGAACATGCTGGATCCACTGTCGGCCACCCAATTGACTAGCGCCTGTACCTGTTCAGGCCTTACCATCCTTAGAACGGCATTGGGCCCCACCAAATATCGCTGTAAATTCTGGCGGGTACTGGAACCTGAGGTAGTTGGTTCACTAGGACGTGTGGCTGTGGCAGAATGGCCACGTCCTCTCCCAGCACAAGAGGGTACACTAACACAACCACGACCGCGTCTGCGTCCCTTACTAGATGTTTTCCTCATTGTTACCATTCAAAAATATTTGGCCCCATGTATTGATTTCAAATTCAGGCCTTTTTTTTACAGGCACCTAACACTATCTGCCTATTTATTTTTGTACCATATTACACTAATCCAGGCACAGCAGTAACCACTGATTTAGGGGAATATCTCTTTTAGGCTAGTATTTAGGCCCTGGATGAAAGGTATCCTTTTATGGACAGATTTACAATTGGCCTGCAACAGCTGGGACACCAGATTCAGGGTATTGCTATTTTGGCAATTGAATTTCACCCCAGAACAAAATATATGTTTTTGCGGACACTATGAATCTTGGCCTGCAACAGCTGGGACACCAGATTCAGGGTATTGCTATTTTGGCAATTGAATTTCACCCCAGAACAAAATATATGTTTTGGCGGACACTATTATACTTTGCCAGCCACAGCTGAAACCACTGATTTATGGTATTGCTATTTTGGCAATTGAATTTCACCCCACAACAAAATATATAATTTGCAGGACACTATGAAACTTTGCCAGCCACAGCTGAAACCACTGATTTATGGTATTGCTATTTTGGCAATTGAATTTCACCACATAAAATAATCTATCCTTTGCCAGACAGCAGACAGTATTATACTTGGATAGCCAAAGCTGGAACACCAGATTTAGGGGATTGGTATTTGGGCAATTGTATTTAACCCCTTAATAAAATATAGAAATTGCTTCCTGAGTTTCTAGGGGTGACAATTAGCACAGCCAAGTCCCTGATGTAGGATATAGCAAAAAAAAACTAGTATTGATGGATTGATGGACTTGGTGGCAGCTTGTTCTGGTGCACAGAATGTCCACCGATCACCCCAGAAAATAAGTGACAGAAAAACGCTCTGTGCAGCCTAAAAACCAGTGAGCAAGTAACTAGCAGAAGTTCAATCATTCACAGCTGTAGATCGATCCGTTTATTAGGTGCTGTTGCTGACTTTTCCCTGCCTAATCTCGCTCTCACAGAAGCTGCGTCCTCTCCCTACACTAATCAGAACAGTGTGACGTGCGGCGCTACGTGACTCCAGCTTAAATAGAGGCTGGGTCACATGCTGCACTTGGCCAATCACAGCCATGCCATTAGTAGGCATGGCTGTGATGGGCTCTTAGGGCAAGAGGTAAAACGCTAGCTGATTGGCTGCTGTGCAGCCCTTCAGAAAGCGGGAAGTAATTGCCGAACAACGAACCCAAACTTTTTTGAAAATGTCCGGGTTCGGGTCCGTTTCCCGGACACCCCAAAATTCGGTACGAATCCGAACTATGCTCGAACTGTTCGCTCAAAACTACTTATTAGCCGTTGTGTGGCGAAGTGCCAAAATTACAGCCCTTTGTCATGTATTAACCACTTCAGCCCCCCTAGCTTAAACACCCTTAATGACCAGGCCACTTTTTACAATTCTGCACTACACTGCTTTCACAGTTTATTGCTCCGTCATACAAGTTACCACCCAAATTAATTTTACCTCCTTTTCTTCTCACTAATAGAGCTTTAATTTGGTGGTATTTCATTGTTGCTGACATTTTTACTTTTTTGCTGTTAAATTAAATTTTTTGCTTTCTGTTTTTAAAAAAAGACATTTCTCTAAATTTATTGTTCTACATGTCTTTGATAACTTCGTCGTAAGTGACATCAGACACCCCCAGCCAAGAGTCAGTGGGTTCGTCAGACACATACCTTAGTTGGCATGGCCTGGTAGCAGGCCCTGTGCCCTCAGCTTTCCTCAACCTGCCCCTGTCCTTTTCTGTTCCCTCAGCCAGAGAAGTATTGTATGCTGTGGACTCAGCTCCACTATACAGCGAGGACGAGCTACTAGAAGACAGTCAGCAGCTACTGGCAAGCCAAGATGTGGTGAAGACATCCTCTGCTTCCTCCACTAGGTGGGCAAGTGGTTATGAGGAGAGTGGTGTGGGAGCTGCTGTTGCGAGCGGTCAGGCTCTTGACCCAGAGACTGTTGAGGAGGACATCCGTGAAGTGCAGATAGTACTCGATGATGATTATGTAGCTTGGGTGACGAAGGGGCTTCATCTTCATGGGGAGAAGAGGGTGGCAGCTTGCCCTTGAGCCAAAGGCGGAGCCAGCAAGTCGCTAGTGTTGCTGGGAGTCAGCAGGGTGGCAGCAGTGGGTGGTCGGGAATCAATCGTGTCCAGAGTAAACCACCCACTTTGCAGGAGCCTACCTGCCTGGGAAGTAGCGGTGCACGGGTTCACGGAGGCAGCAGTGGTAGCAGCCAGTCAGTGCGTAGTGTTGGTGGTAAAATCACCTACTCGGCGGTGTGGCAGTTTTTTGTTAAGCCGCTGGAGGAGGTGAACATGGCTATATGTAGAGTCTGTGGGCAGAAGGTGAAGCATGGCCAGGGTGCTAATGTTGGCACCAAGGCCCTGCATCAACATATGCAGCATCACCATAAAGTGGCCTGGGAGAACCGTGGCTCCAATGTGGTGGTCCAGCCTGCTGCAGTAACCTCTGCATCACCCAGTGGCACACACCCGTTTAAGGCAGTCAAGGCTCCACCACCTCAGCCGAAGGGAGCCGTCTGTCCTTCCCATCATCTGCTGGTCCTGATGCTCCTGCTCCTCCTACTCCTCAGTCATTCCGTCAGCAACCGATCACCAAAGCGATTGCCAAGAGACTACAGTATGCGTGCACTCATCCAACGGCGCAAAAGCTGAATGTGTTCCTGTCCAAATTGCTGGTTCTGCAGTCCCACCCTTTCCAAGTGGTGGACTCTGCACCTTTCAGAGAACTGATGGCTTGTGCCGAGGTGGAGAGTCCCAAGCAGTCATTTCTTTGCAAAAAAGGCGTACCAGCCCTGCTAACACATGTAGAACAGAAGGTGGGCCAGTCTTTGAGACTGTCCGTGTCTGCCAAAATGCACAGCAGCACCGACGTGGAGCTGTAACTACGGTCAGGGACAAAACATGTCCTTTATGGCCCACTGGGTGAATGTGGTTCCTGCACAGCTACACGAGCAACTTGGCCAGGTCATGGCACTTTTGCCTCCACATGGTCACGCCGTTGGTCCTGCGACAATGTCTGCCTCTGCCTTTTCACCCTCCACCGTGTCCTCAGCCTCCACTGCAGGGACAATTCACAGTGCCCCTCCAGCCTACCACATGTGCAGGGCATGGCGTGTCACGCTGTTATGCATCTTGTTTGCCTGGGCGAATGGAGTCTTACAGAGGAGGAACTGCTCCGTGTCCTTCATAAAGAAATCGAACCCTGGCTTTCTCCACAAAAACTGAAAAACTGAACTATGGTGACCGGCAACAGGAACAACATAGTGTCGGCGCTGCATCAAGGAAGGCTGAGCCATGTGCCCTGCATTGCACATTTGTTCAATCTGGTTGTCAAAGGGTTCCTGAAGTCTTCCACCCATCTGCAAGACATCCTAAAAATGGCCAGGAAACTTTGCATGCACTTCAGCCACTAGTATACCGCAAAGCACACCCTCCTTGAGCTGTAGGGACAGAACGGCATCCCCCAACATAGGCTGATACGTTTCCACCCGTTGGAATTTCACCCTCCATATGTTAGAACGACTGTACGAACCAGCAGGTGGTGGCATACTTGGACAGCACCCTGTCAACCCCACATTGAAGATCCGCCAGACTACTGGGCAGCCAAACTGGATTTGTGGTCGTAACTGGAAGAATTTGCCCTGGAAAAGCTGTCCTGCCCATCCAGTAGTGTGGCATCAGAGCGGGTGTTTAGTGCAGAGGGGACAGTAGTTACCCCAAGAAGAACTCGCCTGTCCACCCAAAATATGGAGAGACTGACCTTTGTCAAGATGAATCAGGCCTGGGTTAGCCAGGATTTCCACCCACCAATGCCTGATGTATCAGATTAGATCAGGGGTAGGGAACCTCCGGCTCTCCAGCGGCTGTAAAACTACAATTCCCAACATGCTTCATTCATTTATATGGGAGTTCAGAGAAGAGCAGAGTAAGTATGCATGCTGGGAGTTGTAATTTCACAACAGAAATGGAGAGCCGGAGGTTCCCTACCCCTGGATTAGATCATCCATGCTGCATCACCCAAACCTTGACAAAAGAGACCGGTTTCTTCTGGGTACCTGCCTCAGCTACTATTCTGATGCTGCCACCCGCCTGATGCCACACATCTGATGCTAAGTGCTCCTTCTTACACCCACCATCGTCAGCGAGTACTGTCACCCACCTCCCCAGTCTGTCACCAGGTCACTCTGTGGTCTCCTGATGCTGCTGTCACATCCATACTGTCACCTTGCCACTCTGTGGTCTCCTGATGCTGCTTCCACCTCACCACTATGTCATAGGCCCACTCTGTGGACTTCTCATGCTCTTCCCACCCTTCCCACTTCATGACTGAACCACTATTTTGCCTTTCGGCCTGGCTGATATAATTTATTTGACACTTCTTTTGATCTGTCAGAAGGAAGGAAAAAGGAGACGCACAACAAAAATCTGTACCGTGTGGAATATATTATATATGTGAATCATCTTTAACCCCTTCACAACCCTTGATGTACTAGTACATCATGGCCGCAAGTGACTTGTGGACCTTTGACATACTGCTACGTCATGCTGATCGGGTGGGCACCGGAGCTGTGCATGCCCGATCTGACATGAGGCCCGACTATGACTGACCGCAGCAGATAAGAGGATCGCGGCGGGTTCCCTGTGCCTTTCCATCAGCTCCCGCACTGCGGTCACAGGGGGTCGATTGCTTCCATGGTAACCCCAGGCCTCGCAAAGGCCTCAGGGTCTGCCTTGCACAGAAGCCTGTGAGACCCATCTCCACAAATATATAATAAAAGCAGACATATTAGAAATCACCGCATCCATAACAGGCAGCTCTATAAAAAATGATGACCTACCACCTCAGATGAACACCGTAAAAAAATAAAATAACACTGTGCCAAAACAGCCATTTTTTGGTCACCTTGCCCCAATAAAGTGAGATATTAAACAATAAAAAAATCTTGTATCCAAAAATTATAAATACATCAACTCTTCCTGCAAGAAATGAGTCCCTACACAAAATGATTGGCAGAAAAAAAAAATATATATATATATGCCTTTCAAACAAAAACATGATATATTATTTTTTAAATGCCATAGGCCTCATGCACACGGTCTTGCCTGTGCTGCAGATCAGAACGCATGGGCGCCGACTGAGTAGCCTCCGTCTGCAGACATAGACCCATTCAATGGAATAGGGTCCGCGATCCGGACTGCAAAAAAGTAGTGCATGCAAGTGAATGGACCAGTTCCGTGATGCGGTGCACAAAGCAATGGCAATGTGCATGAGGCCTTATTATGTAAAACTGAAACAAAAAAAAAATTAAAATAAGTATTGTATTGTCGCGTCTGTAACCTGCTCTTTAAAATTACATGTGATCTTTCCAGTCCGGTGAACACAAAAAAAAAATAAAATTTAATAATAATAATAAATAATAAATAATAATATATAAAAACGGTGCCAGAAAAGCCATTTTTTTGACTACCTTGCTTCACAATTAGTGTACAATCGAGCAATCAAAAATGTACCCCAAAAAGTATCAATAAAACTGTCACCTTATCCAGTAGTGTCACTTTTTGTGAGTTTCTAGTGCATCAGAGGGTCTTCAAATGCAACTTAAAATTATCCCAGGGAAATTTGCCCTCCAAGATCCATATGTTGCTCCTTTCCTTCTGAGCCCTGTCATGTGCCTATACAACAAGTTAAGACCACATATGGGGTGTTTCTATAAACTGCAGAATCAGGGTAATAAATATTGAGTTTTGTTTTGCTGTGAACCCTTACTGCCTTATGGGAAAAAATGGATTAAAATGGAAAATCTGCAAGATGTGACATTCCTTCTCTATTTTCCTTTAATTCTTGTTGAACACCTAAAGGATTAACAAAGTTTGTAAGATCATATTTGAATAACTTGCAGGGTATAGTTTCGAAAATGGGGTCATTTATGGGCGATTTGACTGGTTTCTAGTACGCAAGCCCCACAATGTAACTTAATAACTGAATTGGTCCTTTCAAAAGCGGGTTTTGTTTATTTTCTTAAAAATTGCATTTAAAATTGTACTTCATTAGGGATAAGCAAACCCGAACTGGATAGTTCGGGTTTGTACCAAATTTTGGGGTGTTTGGGACCCAGACCCGAACGTTTTAAAAAAAAGTTCGGGTTCGGGTCCGTTGTTCGGCGATTTCTTCCCGCTTTCTGAAGGGCTGCACAGCAGCCAATCAGCTAGCGTTTTACTTCTTGCCCTAAGAAGCCATCACAGCCATGCCTACTAATGGCATGGCTGTGATTTCCCAAGTGCAGCATGTGACCCAGCCTCTATTTAAGCTGGAGTCACCTAGCGCCACACGTCACTCTGCTCTGATTAGTATAGGGATAGGACGCAGCTGATGTGAGGGCGATATTAGGCAGGGAAAACTCAGCAAAAACACCTAATGAAGTGATCGATCTACAGCTGTGAATAATTCAACTTCTGCTAGTTAATTGCTCACTGGTTTTTAGGCTGCACAGAGCATTTTTCTGTCACTTTTTTCTGGGGTGATCGGCGGCCATCTTGTGTCTTGTGGTGCACCAGCAAGTCCATCAATACTATTTTTTTTTTTTTTTTGCTATATCCTACATTAAGGGCTTGTCTGTGCTTATTGTCACCCATAGAAACTCAGGATAGAAATTTCTATATTTTATTGAGGGGTTAAATTAAATTGCCAAAATAGCAATTCCCTAAATCTGGTGTTCCAGCTGTGCTAGCCAGGTGTAATACTGTCTGCTGTCTGGCAAAGGATAGATTTTTTTCTGTGGTGAGATTCAATAGCCAAAATGGCAATCCCCTAAATCTGGTGTCCCAGCAGTGGCTGGCCAAGTTTAATAGTGTCCGGCAAAGGATATATTTTGTTCTGGGGTAAAATTCAATTGCCAAAATAGCAATACCATAAATCAGTGGTTTCAGCTGTGGCTGGCCAAGTTTAATAGTGTCCGCCAAAGGATATATTTTTTTCTGGGGTGAAATTCAATTGCCAAAATAGCAATACCGTAACTCTGGTGTCCCAGCAGAGGCCGGCCAAGCTTAATAGTGTCCGTCAAAGGATAGATTTTGTTCTGGGGTGAAATTCACTTGCCAATATAGCAATACCCTGAATCTGGTGTTCCAGCTGTTGCAGGCCAAGTGTTAATCTGTCCGTAAAAGGGTATATTACACTCAGCGTGCATCTCCAAGTATATTTCTTTCCGTAAAAGGGTATATTACAAAAACTGTTCCATTACAATTGCTAAAAGCATAGTCCTGTAAATCTGCACGCACTATTGTGCATCTCATAGTGTATTTCTGTCCGTAAAAGGGTATATTACACTAAAGGTGTATATACAAGTGCTGAGAGGGTCATCCTTAATAACTTCACACGCTACCATGCATCTCCAAGTTTTTTTCTGTCCGTTAAAGGGTATATTACACAAAGTGTTAAAATACAATTGCTGAAGGCATAATCCTACATATTTTTTCACACGCTACTGTGCATCTCCAAGTATAAATCCGTCCATAAAAGGATACCTTTCATCCAGGGCCTAAATACTAGGCCTACAATTGATATCCCCCTAAATCAGTGGTTACTGCTGTGCCTGGATTAGTGTAATATGGTACATAAATAAATAGGCAGATAGTGTTAGGTGCCTGTATAAAGGCCTGAATTTGAAATCAATACATTGGGCCAAATATTTTTTTTCTTATTGTGGTGCTTGGTAAACCGTAACAATGAGGAAAACATCTAGTAAGGGACGCAGTTGTGGTGGTGTTAGTGGACCCTCTGGTGCTCGGAGAGGACGTGGCCATTCTGCCACAGCCACACGTCCTAGTGAACCAACTACCTCAGGTTCCAGTACCCGGCAGAATTTACAGCGATATTTGGTGGGGCCCAATGCCGTTCTAAGGATGGTAAGGCCTGAGCAAGTACAGGCGCTAGTCAATTGGGTGGCCGACAGTGGATCCAGCACGTTCACAACATTATCTCCCACCCAGTCTTCTGCCAAAAGCGCACAGGTGGTGCCTGAAAACCAAGCCCATCGGTCTGTCACATCACCCCCATGCATATCAGGGAAACTGTCATAGCCTCAAGTTATGCAGCAGTCTCTTATGCTGTTTGAAGACTCTGCTGGCAGGGTTTCCCAAGGGAATCCACCTAGCCCTTCCCCAGTGGTGGAAGACATAGAATGCACTGATGCTCAACCTCTTATGTTTCCTTTTATTCAAAAGGACCGCGCTGCTCCAGAGTAAACAGGAATCTCCTCCCTTCCAAATCACACAGACTTCCTTTGGATATGGGAAAGCGTGCAGGTCACTTGGATTCACCTTTATATTATGAACCTTTGTGGGAAATCAAAGTTGCCACAATAGTGAAGCACAATCACAATAGTTGAACCGCACAGGTTTTATTGTACTTCCAAAATAAAAAACAATTTCAGGCAGTGTACATAAATCAATCACCCGACCCGGGTTTCGCTTCAGAAAGCTTCGTCAGGGGTATTTCCTCCGCCCACTTAGAGGCGGTCTTTATAAACCCACAGGTGGGAGTTTGCCACACCTCCATACAATCATCATAGCCTCTGTGGCTTAGTACAAAAAATAAAAACCCTTATAGGGTATATAAAATAACAAATTCACATCCCATCACGAAGCCTTTAGTGTCATATAGAATCATATAAAAACTCATTTGAATCACCACATTAGATATTTCATATGGAATCCACCTCCCTACAGATCGCATAACTTTTTTATATTCGGAAAAAATCCACCATCCCCATATGATCGTGTCCCAATCAAAAGGCAGTTACACCTCCATTCGTAAATCACAAAACAAGTAATAGCCCGCATAATCTGCTCCACTCAATAGTAGAGTATAAATCAGCGGACCGCCTCCCTTCATTCATATTTAGCTCGTCATGAACCACATGATCTACTTCCACCAATGATAAACTACACATCCTTAGACCACCCCCTTTTTTTCCGAACACCTAGATGCGTAATAGCTCACATAATCAACTTCAGCCATACACGGTTCCTCCAGCCTCACCACCAGAAAGTCCCCAAATTGCTCAAGTTGAAACAACGGTGTGATCTCTCAGGTAAGGCCTCTTTCACACTTGCGTTGTCCGGATCCGTTGTGTACTTCATTTGCCAGAAGTGCCCGCCGGATCTGTAACAACGCAAGTGACCTGAAAGCATTTGAAGACGAATCAGCCTTCAGTATGCTTTCAGCGTTATTATGGCAGCCAGGACGCTATTAAAGTCCTGGTTGCCATAGTAGTAGTGGGGAGCGGTATACTTACCGTCCGTGCGGCTCCCGGGGCGCTCCAGAATGACGTCAGAGCGCCCCATGCATGTGTAGGGCGCCCTGACGTCACTCTGGAGCGCCCCGGGAGCCGCACGGATGGTAAGTATACTGCTCCCCCTACTCCCCACTACACTTTACCATGGCAACCAAGACTTTAGCGTCCTGGCTGCCATGGTAACCATTGAGAAAAAGCTAAACGTCGGATCCGGCGATGCGCCGAAACGACGTTTAGCTTAAGGCCAGATCCGGATTAATGCCTTTCAATGGGCATTAATTCCGGATCCGGCCTTGCGGCAATGTTCAGGATTTTTGGCCAGAGCAAAAAGCGCAGCATGCTGCGGTATTTTCTCCGGCCAAACAACGTTCCGGTCCTGAACTGAAGACATCCTGAACGGATTTCTCTCCATTCAGAATGCATTGGGATAATCCTGATCAGGATTTTTCCGGCATAGAGACACGACGACGGATCTCTATGCCGGAAAACAAAAACGCTAGTGTGAAAGAGCCCTAAGACAGGGTTTTAGATCAAACTCCACATTCATCCCTTTTGGTTGTAGCGAATCTATCTTATAGATCCACTCAACCTCCCTCCTATTAATCCGCTCAATGGAATTCCCTCCGCGCCAGTGCGGTTTAACCAACTCTATACCCGCAAAGAGCAGGCCGCTAGAGTCTTTTTGGTGTTTGGTTTTGAAATGCATTGAAACACTATGTGTCTCAAGCCCCTTCCTAATGTTCCTTATATGTTCTTGGATCCTTACTTTTAATTTCCTCATGGTTCGGCCCACATACTGGAGGCCACAAGGGCACTCCAGCATATAGACTACCCCTACATTTTCACATGTAATTAGCCCTTTTATTTTGTAGTCCTGTTTTTTTTTATTGGAGTGCACAATTTGAGTATCCCTCTTTCTCTTTTCTTTCTTCCTATTATGGCATGGTTAGCAAAAACCACACCAGGTAAATTTATTCCCTTCCTTGTACCCTCCCAATATAGAGAACTATGTACCAATTTGGTCCGTAGGTTTGGTGCTTTTCTAAAGATCACATCTGGTTTGTCCGGAATGTCTTTCCCTAATATTCGGTCATTTTTTAAGATTGACCAATTCTTCCTTATTGCATTTTTAACTAACCCGGCATGCACATTAAACTGTGTAAGGAAGGAGAACCGAAAATCCTTTTTAATGGTTTTGGGTGGGTCTCCCTTCACTATTGTGGCAACTTTGATTTCCCACAAAGGTTCATAACATAAAGGTGAATCCAAGTGACCTGCACACTTTCCCATATCCAAAGGGAAGATGTGTGATTTGGAAGGGAGGAGATTCATGTTTACTCTGGAGCAGCACGGTCCATTCGAATAAAAGGCATCTGTATATGTGAACAATACCCACTTCACAACTGGAACTCGCGACGCACCAAAAGAAAGGCAACGTACTAACGGCTGCTATTTTTACACTTATGTTTCCTGTTTATTTTTATACGTATTGTGGGTTAGCCTTGTGTACGTTGCAAGATGGACATCTTTGACTTTAGAGCTAATTTGAGATTTGATGTTGAATTGGTGTTTTCTGGCAATAAAGTGGTGGAAACTTCTAACACTTTGGAAGTGCTTTTCTCTGAATTGGAGCGTAATCTAATCAGGGAAATCTGAACCACCTGGGACATTGCTTCTCTTGAGAAATACCTCTGTGAGACAAAAATTCCAGAAGGTCTGAGGTGCCAGTTACCAAAGGTTCATAACAAAGGTGAATCCAAGTGACCTGCACGCTTTCCCATATCCAAAGGAAGTCTGTGTGATTTGGAAGGGAGGAGATTCCGGTTTACTCTGGAGCAGCGTGGTCCATTCGAATAAATGCATCTGTATATGTGAACAATACTCACTTCACAACTGGAACTCAGAACGCACCAAAAGAAAGGTAACGTACTAACGGCTGTTATTTTATTTTTACACTTATGTTTCCTGATGATGAGGACATGGGAATACCACCTCATTGCAGTCCGCACGTCTCTGATGATGACGAAACACAGGTGCCAACTGCTGCGTCTTTTTGCAGTGTGCAGACCGAACAGAAGGTCAGGGAGGAAGACTGTGTGGAAGACGATACAGGGGACGATGAGGTCCTAGACCCCACATGGAATGAAGGTCGTGCCACTGACCTTCATAGTTCAGAGGAAGAGGCAGTGGTGAGAACGAGCCAACAGCGTAGCAAAAGAGGGAGCAGGGGGCAAAAGCAGAACAGCCACCTCCAAGAGAGTTCGCCTGCTACTGGCCACCGCCACCAGGGACCGAGCACCCCAAAGGCAGCTTCAAGGAGTTCCCTGGCATGGTACTTCTTTAAACAACGTGCTGACGACAAGACCTGAGTGGTTTGCACGCTGTGCCATCAGAGCTAGTGATGTCGCGAACATAAAATTTTCAGTTCGCGGACAGCGAACATGAACTTCCGCAAATGTTCGCGAACGGGCGAACCGGGCAAACCGCAATAGACTTCAATAGACAGGCGAATTTTAAAAACCAAAAGGGACTCTTTCTGGCCACAATAGTGATGGAAAAGTTGTTTCAAGGGGACTAACACCTGGACTGTGGCATGCCGGAGCGGGATCCATGGCAAAACTCCCATGGAAAATTACGTAGTGGACGCAGAGTCGGGTTTTAATCCATAAAGAGCATAAATCAACTAACATTCCTAAATTGTTTGGAATAACATGCTTTAAAACATCCAGTGTGTGTGTGTAGCACAGTCGATATGAAGCACATGAAGTTTCACCAAATATCCAGTCTGCAGGTTTGCAATAGGGTCATACCAATATACAGGAGCTGCAGCAATGAGCACTTGTTAAATATAGTTCCATATATTCATAAGCTGTTAACAGAGTCAGGATATGCTAAATAAACCTCTTCAAATGTGCTATTAGATAACTGAGGAAAGTTTTAACAGACAGAGTCTTTACAGTGGACTCTTCCAGAAAGCCCCCTGTGTATTCTGCTACTTGGTTTGGTCTCCTCAGTGCAGACATTTACTGTGAAGGAGGTAGGATCTCTGTCTAGGTTCTCTAAAGCTAAAGTTCATTTATCTATTGTAAAAAGTTATGATATGTACCCATAATAGTTCTGTAGAATGTAAAGAGGTGACTGTTTTTTTAGCAGCCTGTAAGCCCCGCAGCACATGCTAGGCCATGTGCTCTTCCTAAAAATGGCTGTAAGACATGCTGTATCCCAGGTCACCCTGCTGCAATATCTTTGTAAATGATTTTCTCTTGTTCATTTTTCTGTATGCTTTGTTATATCCTGAAACATGTATGTGGGAATGTAATATAATGACTGCCTGTTATGATATAGGTGGGCTGGTGACCTGGCTGTATACCAGATAGTGACAGTGTTTCCCTGTTGAATTACAGGTATGTTGCTGTTATCTTCATATACTTGTTCAATGTAAAATCCACTATACGATCACTGTTTTATAATATATTTGGAGTGCAGACATTTATTGTGAAGGAGGTGGGCTGGTGACCTGACTGTATACCAGATAGTGGCAGTGTTTCCCTGTTGTATTACAGGCTCCAGCCAAGTGCACTCCACCTCAATAAAGCTTTAAACCACAGAAGACCTGAGTGTCGTCCCTTAGAGTCCACTTAGAGTTTATGCCTGGAGGAGCTGGTGACCGAGTGAGTGCGAAAGCTGGAGGTGTCGCAGATGGTGTAAGAAGAAGAGGGTTACATTTGGTGCCGTGACTCGGATCTCATCATTCTGCTCAAAGTGACCAGTGAAGATACCTAAAGTCATCAGCAGCGATCCAGACAAGTGGACACGTGTAATAAGTGGACTGTACTTGAAAGGTTTGACTAAGAGTCTGTGTTCTTCTGGAACTTTCTAAAATGAAAAATATATCAGAACACCGCAGACTTCCCCCAGGACATTACTACTCCACCCCTTTGGTACTAGGGAGGGGTTCTCCATGGTATAAACAGTCACAGAATATGAATGCATCTGATAGACATGATAATGCAGGTTTTTCCACAATGGTAGACCAGACTGGGAGCTTATTTACAAGGTCTAAGTTATTTGCATCTAATGATTCTGGTGTACCAGAAGTGTCAGGCCAGAACAGGACATGTGCAGAAAACATGAGCCATGTTACTGACTCCCATGATAGACGTACATCCAGCGATGTGCAGAACACATTTCAGAATTCGCAGGTTCTGTCAGATGTAATAAGGGAGGTTGGGCAGCAGATTAGCCACTCTATAATAGAAGGTCTGTCAGCTCATAATAACAAACAGGATTCCTGCACACCAGAGAGTTACCAGCAAACTCAGGATTGGGCTAAATTAAATTTTGTACTAAAAGCAAATGTAAAAGAACCGCCAATATTTCGGGGAGATGAGAGTGATAAGTGTAGTGTGTATGAGTGGGAGGAGATGATGCAGTCTTTTCTTGATAAGAAAGGTTACCAAACTGTTGAGCGTGGTAAAGAGATAATGGATAAATTGATGGGCCGTGCAAAAGAACTAGTGAAAATTGGGGTGAGGAATAATCCAGCTATTGATATAAAGAAGGACCCAAGTGCTATTTACAATATACTGAAACAACATTTTGGGGAAGTTATCTCCACCATGACTCCCTTGGCAGACTTTTATTCCACACTGCCTAAACCTGGTGAGAGTAGCCTAGATTACTGGATTCATTTAAACCGTGTCATTGATCTTGCTAATGAATGTCTAAAAGGGCGGGGAAAGTGTGTGGAGGACCCAGGGCACGAGGTAGCAATGATGTTTATCCGACACTGTCCAGAATCAGAATTACAAAGCATGCTTAGGTGTAAACCTGCCGAGAGATGGACAGTCAGTGAGGTACAGGAAATGATGGATAGTTACCACAGAGACAAAAGGTTGAGGGCTGAGAATAAGATGTCCAGAGTCTTGTAACAAAAAAATGTGAAATTTCTGAAGACTTAACCCCTACAGAACCTAGAGTAAAGAACATAGTCCCCTTATGCAGTAAGGGGGAAGAAGATTTGAATATTAACAAATTAATTGCATTGCTTGTAAAGGTTGTACCAGTTCAATATACTTGCCAACATCCTGGGGCACCAGCAGCAGGTTTTTCAGTTCCTGAAAAAAGGCCCGCTGCTTGTCACATCTGTAAAAACAGTAACCACTCTACCAAGGCGCATTGTATGATGAACAACCTGTGCTTCCTCTGCTGGCAACCTGGCCACCAGAGGCAAGCATGTCCAATGAAAAGGTCGCAACAGTTAAACTAAAAAGCCTGCACTTAGAGGGGTATGGTGTAGGCCCATGGTCCCAGACCCCATCTACTGATGAATTTGGAGATATGGAAGTGCTATATAATCAGTGTGTTCAGGAAAGGCCAAAAGGAACACAGGTGATATTTCAACACTTGCAGAAAATTGCTCCCTATGACAACTTGTTCCATACTACTGTTACGGTTCTAGAAAAGTGTAAGTTAACTGCTATGATTGACAGTGGCTCAATGGTGTGTAGCATCAGTGAGCAAACTGAGCAGCAGCTTATACAGTCCAAATTGCTGAAACCATGCTTTGCCATACTAAATGATATTGTACTTGTGGGTTGTGGTGGTATTAAAGAGAAGCCAAAGTCCGTTTATGACATACACCTAGAAATGTTTGACTGTAAAATGATTGTTCCAATGCTAGTAGTACCAGGACAAGTAGATGATATAATTATTGGAACAAATGTGATTAAGCATATTACTCACCAGTTTAAGAGAGATGAGAGTTTTTGGGCAATGTTAGCTACTCCTGAGGAGGGCAGTGAAGCCAGGCCGAGTTCTTTCATGAATTTACTAGCCAATGTGACCCGATGGAGAGGTGATAGGATCCCAGAGAAAGTGGGCACTGTAAAGCTTAATTCCTGCATTACTATGCAACCATTTCAAGAGCATTTAGTGTGGGTAAAGCTTGAAAAGAAGGCAGCATTATCAGTTGGTAGTACAGTTATTGTGGAGCCCACTACATCCAAGACATGTCCAAGAAATGTACTGATAGGACGTACAGTCACACCACTATGGGGCGACAGATGGATCCCTGTAAAATTGATTAATACAACCAACAAGCAAATCACAATTAGAAGAAATGCAAAAATAGCTGATGTACACCCTTGTATAGCTTTAGAAGATCTTGATCTTGGTGGCAAAGAAGAAGTACTGCTATCCCAGCAATGCTCAGCACAAGAAGATACTCTTAATAGCACTAAAAGGAAAAATAAGCGTTCTACATTAGATGATTCTGAATGTAAAAATATAAGAACAATGCTGAAAAATCTTGGATTAGAGGAAGTGAATATAGACTCATGTGAAGTGTCAGCGTACTGGAAGCAAAAGTTAGGTGAGCTGATTGTTTCTAATGAACAGATCTTTTCTAGAGGAAGATTGGATTGTGGAGAAGCCGAGGGCTTTTGTCATCGAATACGTCTAACTGACGACAGACCCTTTCGTCTCCCCTATAGAAGAGTCCCTCCAGCACACTTTCAGAAAATGAGTGAAGTTTTGAATGAAATGGAAGAAAAGCAAATTATTCGTAAGTCTAGCAGTGAATGGGCATCACCACTTGTGTTGGCATAGAAACCATCAGGAGAACCCAGAATCTGTACAGATTTCCGATGGCTGAATGCAAGAACAATTAAGGATGCCTATCCTTTACCAAATCAGGCTGATGCTCTGGCATCCCTTAGTGGAAACTGTTGGTTCAGTACAATGGATTTAACATCGGGTTTTTACAACATTCCAATCCATGAGGATGATAAAAAGTACACAGCTTGTATCACACCTGTTGGGCTATTTGAGTACAACCGTATGGCACAAGGGTTATGCAACAGTCCTGCAACTTTTGCTCGAATGATGATGTCAATTTTTGGTGACCAAAACTATCTGGGGTTGTTATGCTATCTGGATGATTTGCTGGTGTTCGGCAAGAATGAACAAGAAGCTCTTGACAGAATCCAGATGGTCTTCAGTCGATTACGTGAATACAATTTGAAGTTAGCACCAAAGAAATGCAAATTTTTAAGAAACACTGTGAAGTTTTTGGGCCATATCATAAGACCAGAAGGGATTGCCACAGATCCAGATAAGGTATTAGCGATAACAAGCGTTGCTGCAAATGACCTGATGGAAGAAGATGGCAAAACACCATCGGTAAAGAAGGTCAGATCCTTTCTGGGATTGGCGAATTATTATTCTCACTTCATACCAGGATTTTCAAGAATAGCAAAACCACTGTACAACCTAACATTAGAGCCAATACAAGGAAAAGGGAAGTCAAAACGTTTCAAGCGAAAGCAGGCGATGACAAGAAAGCTGAGTCCGGAAAGTTGGAATGAAGAATGTCAGAATGCGTTCAAAAATTTGAAGGATGCTTTTCAGAAGACAGTGACATTGAAGCATCCAGACTTTAACAAACCCTTTATTTTGGCTACTGATGCCTCTATGGGTGGACTTGGAGCAGTACTCAGTCAACTATCTGAATGTGGGAAGAAAGTACAGCCTATCTCTTTTGCCAGTAAAACTTTAACAAAATCTCAGTCAAGATATCCAGCTCATCGATTGGAATTCTTAGCTTTAAAATGGGCAGTTTGTGACAAATTTAGCCACTGGTTAAAAGGACACAGATTCACAGCATGGACAGACAACAATCCTCTAACCTACATTATGACCAAGCCAAAGTTGGATGCTTGTGAACAAAGATGGGTTGCCAAGCTTGCACCTTACAACTTTGATTTAAAATATGTGCCAGGAACACAGAATATTCCAGCTGATCTTCTGAGTCGAGAGCCATTTGTCAGACAAAGTATCAACAGCAAGATAGAAAGCGAACCATACCAAGATTTACTGAAGTTGTGTACAACTGTTGAGAAGGACTCTATTCAGGAGTCATTTAAGCTATCAGTGAACCACCAGGGAGTTTCAATTACAAACAATGAAGTTAAAGCTATGTTTGAAAATCATTTGCGACCAGGAGATGTTACCAAACCATATACAGTCCTGCTAGGACAACATGTGAATGCCGTGCTGCAGAAGGGAATTGTCCCACTCCCCAAATTTTCATTGGGAGACCTTCAGAGGAAACAAAATGAAGATGATGAACTGGCAATGGCCATATATTTTGTTCAAAGGAGAAGAAGACCATCCAGAAGAGAATTCCATTTTGAATCTCAAAACACTTTGCGGTTGTTGAAGCACTGGGATAAATTGAAGTTAAATAATGGAATTCTTTATAGGATTTCAAAACATAGATCAGGAAGCAAAATTTATCAATTTGTTGTCCCTCATTCACTTAGGAGTAATGTTCTAAAGGGTATTCATCATGACGCTGGACATCAAGGTCAGGACAGAACAATCTCTTTGGCCCGAGAATGATTTTTTTGGATTCACATGGAAGCAGACATCAAAAACTATGTGAGACAGTGCAAGAGATGTGTAGTGAGCAAGACTCCAGAACCAGAAGGAAGAGCCCCTCTTGAATCCATAGTTAGAACTTGTATGCATTGATTTTTGGTCCGCAGAGAACAGCAGAAATGAAAGTGTTGATGTGTTAGTGGTTACAGAACACTTTACAAAACTATCTCATGCATTCCAATGTCAGAACCAAACTGCAAAGCAAGTGGCACGCAAACTTTGAGACCATTTCTTCTGCATCTATGGATTTCCAGAAAGATTGCATTCTGATAGAGGAGCTAATTTTGAAAGTGAACTAATTAGTGAACTTTTACAGATTTCTGGTATTGAGAAATCTCACACAACACCATACCATCCTATGGGAAATAGTCAAGTAGAGCGTTTCAACCGTACACTAGGAAGCATGCTGCGATCTCTACCACCAAGATCAAAGAATAAGTGGCCACAGATGATTCAAACGCTAACCTTTGCATATAACTGTACTGTAGATGAAACCAAGGGTTATCCACCTTTTTTCCTCATGTTTGGAAGAACTCCTAGACTGCCTGTTGACATAATGTTCAGGAATGTGTTAAGAGATGAAACGGTCAAGGACTATGATGAATTTGTTGCTGCTCTAGGAAAAGACTTGAAGGAAGCAATTGAAATAGCACAGAAACATTCTAGCAAAGAGCAAAACAAACAGACCAGAGGATATAACCAAAGGATCAAGGGTTTACCAATCAGTATTGGAGACCACGTTCTTCTTGTGAATAAGAAAGAAAGAGGAAAACGTAAACTTGCTGAAATTTGGGAGTCAACTGTTTACAGAGTTGTTAACACCAACCCAAAGACGCATATCTTCCAGATACATAACTTAAAGACTGGAGAAGTCCGAGTAGTTCATCGAAACTTGATCTTACCAGTTAACTTTTTACACATTGATTTGGGAGAAGAAGAATTGTCTGAGGTGGCTTCCGCTTTATCGGATTATGAGGTGGAAGAACAGATTGATTAAGAACAAGTAGATTCCTTCAGTTATGATCGCAATAGAAATACAAAGAGAATTCTTGACCAGATATTAGGAACCGAAGAATGTAGTTCAGTATTATTTGGTTCTGATGAAGAGCTTTTGCAAAATGCCAAAGACACTGGGATATCCCTACCAGAGGACATTCTAAGAGATGGTCCATCAGACTTTGATCCTTGCCATGATAAGCAAGACTTACAAACCAGTCATAAAGGTGACTTATTCAAGACGTTATCTTTGTCAGAGGGTCAAACTGCTCAAACTTGGAATTCTAAACCATCATCTGAGAAGAAGCAGACCAATCCAAGCCAGTCTGATTCAAACAGGGGAACTCAAACAAGAGTTGGAAGAACTGTTAGACCAGTAAACAGACTGATCTGCTCAGTGAATACCAAGATATCTAGGTGCCTAGAAGAAGGAGAGTTACTAGAAGTAGTAGTACTGTAGTTCCTTATAACTAAATAGATAAATGTAGACATTTAAGGTAGATATCACAGAAAAACAAAACAAAACATGTTTTGCAGTATGTAGGTGCTGAGTTGAGGAGCACAAAGTTGTATGTCTTAACAAAGGGGATTCTGTAATATTTCTTGCATTAAGCATTGTGTAGATAGGCACTTTGTAATACTTACTACGTGAGGGGAGCGCAAACCCTCCAAGTAGTCCTTAAGTGGTCCTTCAAAAGAGAGTCCAAGAAACAGTCATCCTGTATAGACATATGCTCACATACCTTAGAATGTCCAAACTGAAGTATACAATTTTGTTCTCATTGGAGTTTTCTATCACGTTATATTGTACTGTTTAGTGTTATATATTTGGTGAAATTCAGGAGGGGGAAAATGTAGCACAGTCGATATGAAGCACATGAAGTTTCACCAAATATCCAGTCTGCAGGTTCGCAATAGGGTCATACCAATATACAGGAGCTGCAGCAATGAGCACTTGTTAAATATAGTTCCATATATTCATAAGCTGTTAACAGAGAGTCAGGACATGCTAAATAAACCTCTTCAAATGTGCTATTAGATAACTGAGGAAAGTTTTAACAGACAGAGTCTTTACAGTGGACTCTTCCAGAAAGCCCCCTGTGTATTCTGCTACTTGGTTTGGTCTCCTCAGTGCAGACATTTACTGTGAAGGAGGTAGGATCTCTGTCTAAGTTCTCTAAAGCTAAAGTTCATTTATCTATTGAAAAAAGTTATGATATGTACCCATAATAGTTCTGTAGAATGTAAAGAGGTGACTGTATGTTTTTTTAGCAGCCTGTAAGCCCCGCAGCACATGCTAGGCCATGTGCTCTTCCTAAAATGGCTGTAAGACATGCTGTATCCCAGGTCACCCTGCTGCAATATCTTTGTAAATGATTTTCTCTTGTTCATTTTTCTGTATGCTTTGTTATATCCTGTAACACGTATGTGGGAATGTAATATGATGACTGCCTGTTATGATATAGGTGGGCTGGTGACCTGGCTGTATACCAGATAGTGGCATAAGAAGAAGAGGGTTACATGTGTATACGATCAGGTATGATGTTGTATCGATCAGGTAGTGTAAGGGTTACGCCCACTTTACAGACATTGACAGACCAAACTCCCCTTTTAATGCACCGCAAACAGTCCATTTGCACAACCGCAAACTCCCCATTTGCACAAGGTTGGATACCAAGCTAGCCATGTCCCGGTGATGTCATTGAAGGTTTCTTCCTCCACCCAGCCACGTACAACACCAAGGGTCCCCGAAAGGTCAATTGAATTGATTTTTCGAACGGGGAGATGGTTAAAAAAACGCTGGCTCCCTCCCCTTTGTTTTAATCCACGGTCACTGCGTCTGCGCCGTGCAATTTACTGTCACACCCGATATGAGTGGTATTTTCTGTAGTACTAGTCTCATCAGTTTAATCCCTGTTACGTCCCCAATCTGGGGGCCATTTATTGAATTGATTTTTCGAACGGGGAGATGGTTAAAAAAACGCTGGCTCCCTCCCTTTTGTTTTAATCCACGGTCACCGCATCTGCGCCGTGCAATTTACTGTCACACCCGATATGAGTGGTGTCTTAACTAGTACTATTTCTATCAGTTTAATCCCTGTTACGTCCCATATCAGGGATTGCCTTTTGTGAAAAAAAATGTAGGCCGGGTACCTTCGACTGCCTTTACAGTGACAGACCAAACTCTCATACACCAAACTGAATTAATTTTAGGAACCGGGATGGAAAAAGCTGTTTGGTCGGTCCTCTTACTCCCAAATTGGGGCACTGCGCGCGCACAGAGCAATGTGCTGTGACACCCTATATGAGTGGTGTCTTAACTAGTACTATTCCTATCAGTTTAATCCCTGTTACGTACCCTATCCGGACTAAAGTGTAAAAATGAAATGCCTTATTTATCGGCAAGCTACTGTGCCACCCGGTATGAGTGGTGGTGGGAACTGGCAGTGGGCACACTACAGTCTGTGGAAATCGGCCTGACACACACTGGCAGCAGGCAAGCAACTGAAATTAAACTAAAGTGTAAAAATTAAATGCCTATGCCACCCGGTATGAGTGGTGGTGGGCACTGGCAGTGGGCACACTACAGTCTGTGGAAGTCGGCCTGACACACACTGGCAGCAGGCAAGCAACTGAAATTAAACTAAAGTGTAAAAATTAAATGCCTATGCCACCCGGTATGAGTGGTGGTGGGCACTGGCAGTGGGCACACTACAGTCAGTGAAAGTTAGCCTGACACACACTGGCAGGCAACTAACCTTAGATTAAAGGGTAAAAATTAAATGCCTTTGTTTGATGCAAAGTCCTGTGCCACACAGTGTGAGTGGTGGGCACTGGCAGTGGGCACACTGCAGTCTGTGGGCCTGCAGCTCCTCACACACGGGCAGGCCAGGCAACTGCAATATATATATATATGGAGAAAAAAAAAAAAAGCAGATTAATGTAGCAGCCCTAAAAAGGGCTTTTTGGGGTGCTATCAGGACGCTGTCCTTACAGCAGAGATCTGATGACTCTTTCAGGACTGGAGTGGACACTGAATACACTAGCCTAGCTATCAATTTCCCTATTAAATCAGCAACAACTACACTCTCCCTCCTCTCACTAAGACTGCAGCTTCAGAATGAATCTAAAATGGATGCTGTTCAGGAGATGGGAGGGTCTGGGAGGGAGGGTATGCTGCTGATTGGCTGGAATGTGTCTGCTGACTGTGAGATACAGGGTCAAAGTTTGCTCAATGATGATGTATAGGGGGCGGACCAAACATTGCATATGTTCGCCTGCTGAGGCGAACGCGAACAAGCTATGTTCGCCGGGAACTGTTCGCCGGCGAATAGTTCGGGCCATCTCTAATCAGAGCCTGAAGCGAGGCATTAACGCGCTGAACCTTAGCACAACCTGCATGACCAGGCATCCAAATGCAAAGCATGAACTGCAGTGGAGTAAACACCTTAAAAACAAGGAACTTACTCAGGCTCCCCCTGATCCCTCTTCTGCTGCCTCGGCCTCTTCCTCCGCCTCGGCAGGAATGTTGGCACCTGCCACCCACCAAACAGAGGTTGTGCCACCGACACCACCACCTGCGTCACCAAGCATCTTCACCATGTCACACAGTAGCGTTCAGCTCTCTATCTCACAATCCTTGGAGAGAAAGCGTAAATTCCCACCTAGCCACCCTCGAGCCCTGGGCCTGAATTCCAGCATTTCTAAACTACTGGCCTTTGAAATGCTGTCATTCAGACTGGTGTATACAGGAATGGCTATTTCGTTGCTTTTCAGCAAACTCAGCATGTGGACATCATATTGGCGCAAAACCACGACCCGAATTATTGTATCAACAATATTTATTCATGGACAACGCGTTTCGGGGTCTTTGAGGCCCCTTTATCAAGTCTATAAAAAAATTTTTATATAAAAACTTCAAATTATTTGTGGTTTAGTGGTATAAATAGTAATAAAAAACGTTATCCAATGGGTACGTAATTAATAATAAAAAGCAATGTAATTAAAAGTAGATAAAATTCATAGGAATTAAAAAATTGGTAAAAGCTTTTTATATAGGCGAAAATGAACATTCTGTGTCATAGATCATTTGATGAACACTGTCAAAAACATAACTTTGTATCTTAGATAAATTGATACTTGTATTTCTTATATATTAGTTTTTTATTTTTTTACTTTTTGTTTATTTTTTTATAAAAAAATTTTATCCTTTATTCTTTATTTCTAATTTTCTATTTCTTATCAAAGAAAAGTGAAAGATAAGAAATAGAAAATTAGAAAAAAAGAATAAAGGATAAAAAATTTTTATAAAAAAATAAACAAAAAGTAAAAAAATAAAAAACTAATATATAAGAAATTCAAGTTTTAATTTATCTAAGATACAAAGTTATGTTTTTGACAGTGTTCATCAAATGATCTATGACACAGAATGTTCATTTTCGCCTATATAAAAAGCTTTTACCAATTTTTTAATTCCTATGAATTTTATCTACTTTTAATTACATTGCTTTTTATTATTAATTACGTACCCATTGAATAACGTTTTTTATTACTATTTATACCACTAAACCACAAATAATTTGAAGTTTTATATAAAAATTTTTTTTATAGACTTGATAAAGGGGCCTCAAAGACCCCGAAACGCGTTGTCCATGAATAAATATTGTTGATACAATAATTTGGGTCGTGGTTTTGCGCCAATATGATGTTTACATGCTGAGTTTGCTGAAAAGCAACGAAATAGCCATTCCTGTATACTTCAAGTAACCCGAGACGGCGACCTAGCCAGTCACCTAAAGGGATCTTCGGACACACCAGGCAGCAACCCCTCCCATTACCACATCTCTCTCCAGGGAATCGCCACCACAAGGCATTACTTATATGCCCGCCAGGTGAGCCCAACCGCCTTGGCCACAGAAAAAAGGCCCTATTCTATTAATACTTTTTTCACCCTATAAGCGCCTCACTTGTTTCCTTGGCTATATTCCATTCAGACTGGTGGACACAGACAGCTTCAAACAGCTGATGGCCATGGCTGTCCCACAGTATGTTGTTCCCAGCCGCCACTACTCCAAGACAGCCGTGCCTTTCCTGCACAACCAAGTATCCGATAAAATCAAGTGTGCACTGCGCAACGCCATCTGTGGCAAGGTCCACCTAACCACAGATACGTGGACAAGTAAGCACGGCCAGGGACGCTATATCTCCCTAACTGCACACTGGGTAAATGTAGTGGCGGCTGGACCCCAGGCTGAGAGTTCTTTGGAGCACGTCCTTCTGCCGCCAAGGATGGCAGGGCATCATTCTTTGCCTCCTGTAGCCTTCTACTCGGCTTCCTCCTCCTCTGCTTCCACCTGCTCATCCAGTCAGCCATACACCTTCACCACCAACTTCAGCACAGCCCGGGGTAAACTTCAGCATGCCGTTCTGAAACTCATATGTTTGGGGGACAGGCCCCACACTGCACAGGAGCTGTGGCGGGGTATTGAACAACAGACCGACGAGTGGTTGCTGTCGGGCGGCCTCAAGCCCGGCGGTGTGGGATAATCTCGTGCGAAATCTAGTCGTAGCTCTGGGACTAGCCGGTTTGACGCACATCCCTTGCCTGGCGCATGTGCTGAATTTGGTGGTGCAGAAGTTTATTCACAAGTACCCCGACATGTCAGAGCTGCTTCATAAAGTGCGGGCCGTCTGTGTGCGCTTCCGGCGTTCACATCCTGCCGCTGCTCGCCTTTCTGCGCTACAGCGTAACTTTGGTCTTCCCACTTACCGCCTCATATGCAACGTGCACACCAGGTGGAACTCCACCCTGCACATGCTGGAGAGACTATGCGAGCAGCAGCAGGCCATAGTGGAGTTTCAGCTGCAGCACGCACGCGTCAGTCGCACTGCGGAACAGCCCCACTTCACCACCAATGACTGGGCCTCCATGCGAGACCTGTGTGCCCTGTTTCGAGTACTACACCAACATGGCCAGTGGCCGTTTTCAGCGTTACAATACCACTTCTATGTCTCCTAGAGAAAACACGTAGGGCGATGGAAGAGGAGGTGGCCCAGGAGGAGGATGTGGGGTCATTTTTAGCACTTTCAGGCCAGTCTGTTAGAAGTGCCTCAGAGGGAGGTTTTTTGCAACAGCAGAGGCCATGTACAAATGTGGTCAGCCAGGGCCCACTACTGGAGGACGAGGAGGATGAAGAGGAGGTGGAGGAGGATGAGGATGAAGCAGGTTCACAGCGGGGTGGCACCCAACACAGCTCAGGCCCATCACTAGTGCGTGGCTGGGGGGATACGGAGGATGATGACGATACGCCTCCCACAGAGGACAGCTTGTCCTTACCTCTGGGCAGCCTGGCACACATGAGCGACCACATGCTGCAGTGCCTGCGCAACGACAGCAGAGTTGCCCACATTTTAACGTGTGCGGACTACTGGGTTGCCACCCTGCTGGATCCCCGGTACAAAGACAATGTGCCCACCTTACTTTCTGCACTGGAGCGTGATAGAAAGATGTGCGTGTACAAGTGCACGCTGGTAGACGCGCTCCTGAGAGCATTCCCAAATGTCACAGGGGAACAAGTGGAAGCCCAAGGGGAAGGCAGAGGAGGAGCAAGAGGTCGCCAACGCAGCTGTGTCACAGCCAGCTCCTCTGAGGGCAGGGTTAGCATGGCAGAAATGTGGAAAAGTTTTGTCACCACGCCACAGCTAACTGCACCACCACCTGATATGGAATGAGTTAGCAGGAGGCAGCATTTCACTAACATGGTTTAACAGTACATGTGCACACCCCTCCACGTACTGACTGATGTTTGGCCCCATTCAACTTCTGGGTCTCCAAATTGTCCACGTGGCCAGAGCTATCCTTTTATGCCTTGGAGGTGCTGGCCTGCCCGGCGGCCAGCGTTTTGTCTGAACGTGTATTTGGCACGGCAGTGGGCGTCATTACTGACAAACGCAGCCGCCTGTCCACAGCCAACGTGGACAAGCTGATGTTCATAAAAATGAACCAGGCATGGATCCCACGGGACCTGTCCATCCCTTCTGCAGAACAGACATTTATAACTGCCTCCCCCTCAACCATATATTCTTGTAATCGGGGCACTTCTTTATTGAATCCTCTTTTTTTAATTTTACCATTATATTGCGGTGCAACCAAAAGTTGAATGAACTTCTCCTCCGTCTAGGCGCCAGGGCCCTAATTATCTGAAAGTGGCCTGTTCCTGTGGTGGTTGACATGAAGCCTGATTCTCTGCTATGCGACCTCTGTCCTCTGTCTGTGTGCCGTGGGCTAAATATCTGGAAGTGGCCCTCTCTATTGCTGGGTGACATAAAACCTGATTCTCTGCTATGCGACCTCTCTCCTCCGGTTGGTTGCCAGGGGCCTAATTATCTAAAAGTGGCCTTCTCCATTGATGGGTGACATGACGCCTGATTCTCTGCTATGCGACCTCTGTCCTCTGTCTGGGTGCTGGGGCCTAAATACATGAAAGTGGCCTTCTCCATTGGTGGGTGACTTGAAGCCTGATTCTCTGCTATGTGACCTCTCTTCAATTGATATTGCTTAATTTTTATTTATTTTATTTTAATTCATTTTCCTATCCACATTTGTTTGCAGGGGATTTACCTACATTTTGCTGCCTTTTGCAGCCCTCTAGCCCTTTCCTGGACTATTTTACAGCCTTTTTAGTGCCCAATAGTTCAGGTCCCCATTGACTTCAATGGGGATCGGGTTCGGGGTGAAGTTCAGGTCGAATTCGGTTACTGAACCCGAACATTTTCGGGAAGTTCTGCCGAACTTCTCGAACCTGAACATCCAGGTGTTCGCTCAACTCTATACTCCATCTAACATCCAAAAAAATAAAACATTTACAAAACGATGCCAACATAAAGTAGACATATGGGAAACCATAAATAACTATTTATGAGGCAGAAATTGAAATTTTGAAAACTGCTAATTTTTCCATAATATTGGTAAATCTTGGATTAAAAATAAATAAATAAAGGTGAAATATATTGACTCAAATTTACCATTGTCATGACGTAAAATGTGTCAACGAGAAAACAATCAGAATGGCTTGGATAAGTAAAATCATTCCAAAGTTTTTACCACATAAATTGACACATCAGATTTCCAAAATATGGCCAGGACCTTAAGGTGTTAACCCCGAAGGGGTTATTATTAAGGGAGATGTTATGAGTCTCAGCTTTTCTTCTAAGGCCACTTTCACACTAGCGTTTTGGCTTTCCGTTTCTGAATTCCGTACATGGCTCTCAAAAGCAGTCCAAAACGGATCAGTTTTGCCCTAATGCCTTTTAAATGGAAAATGATCCGCTCAGAATGCATCAGTTTGCCTCCGTTCAGTCACCATTCTGCTCTGGAGCCGGACACTATAGATGAGCGAACACCTGGATGTTCGGGTTCGGGATTCGAACTCGAGCCGAACTTTATCCCGAACCAGAACCCCATTGAAGTCAATGGGGACCCGAACTTTTAGGCACTAAAAAGGCTGTAAAATAGTCCAGGAAAGGGCTAGAGGGCTGCCAAAGGCAGCAAAATGTAGATAAATCCCCTGCAAACAAATGTGGATAGGGAAATGAATTAAAATAAAATAAAATAAAATAAATAAAAATTAACCAATATCAATTGGAGAGAGGTCCCACAGCAAGGAATCATGCGTCATATCACCCACCACTGGAGAAGGCCACTCTCATTTAGTTCGGACCAGCACCCAGACAGAGGAGAGAGGTCCCACATCAAGGAATCATGCGTCATATCAACCACCAATGGAGAAGGCCACTCTCATTTATTTTGGACCAGCACCCAGAGAGAGGATACAGGTCCCACAGCAAGGAATCATGCGTCATATCAACCACCAACGGAGAAGGCCACTCTCATTTAGTTCGGACCAGCACCCAGACAGAGGAGAGAGGTCCCACATCAAGGAATCATGCGTCATATCAACCACCAACGGAGAAGGCCACTCTCAGTTATTTCGGCCCAGCACCCAGACAGAGGAGACAGGTCCCACAGCAAGGAATCATGCGTCATATCAACCACCAACGGAGAAGGCCACTCTCAGTTATTTCGGACCAGCACCCAGACAGAGGAGAGGTTCATTCAACTTTGGGTTGCACCACAAGATCATGGTAAAGTTAAAAAAATGAGGATTCAATAAAGAAGTGCCCCGGAGTACAAGAATACATGGTTGATGGGGAGGCAGTTATAAATGTATATTCTGCACGAGGGAGGCACAGGTCCTGTGGGATCCATGCCTGGTTCATTTTTATGAACGTCAGCTTGTCCACGTTGGCTGTGGACAGGCGGCTGCGTTTGTCAGTAATGACGCCCCCTGCCGTGCTGAATACACGTTCAGACAAAACGCTGGCCGCCGGGCAGGCCAGCACCTCCAAGGCATAAAATGCTAACTCTGGCCACGTGGACAATTTGGAGACCCAGAAGTTGAATGGGGCCGAACCATCAGTCAGTACGTGGAGGGGTGTGCAGACGTACTGTTCAACCATGTTAGTGAAATGCTGCCTCCTGCTAACACGTTCCATATCAGGTGGTTGTGCAGTTAGCTGTGGCGTGGAGACAAAACTTTTCCACATTTCTGCCATGCTAACCCTGCCCTCAGAAGAGCTGGCCGTGACACTGCTGCATTGGCGACCTCTTGCTCCTCCTCTGCCTTCGCCTTGGGCTTCCACTTGTTCCCCTGTGACATTTGGGAATGCTCTCAGGAGCGCGTCTACCAGCGTGTGCTTGTACTCGCGCATCTTCCTATCACGCTCCAGTGCAGGACGTAAGGTGGGCACATTGTCTTTGTACCGGGGATCCAGCAGGGTGGCAACCCAGTAGTCCGCACACGTTAAAATGTGGGCAACTCTGCTGTCGTTGCGCAGGCACTGCAGCATGTAGTCGCTCATGTGTGCCAGGCTCCCCGGAGGTAAGGACAAGCTGTCCTCTGTGGGAGGCGTATCGTCATCATCCTCCGTATCCCCCCAGCCACGCACCAGTGATGGGCCTGAGCTGTGTTGGGTGCCACTCCGCTGTGAACCTGCTTCCTCCTCATCCTCCTCGTCCTCCAGTAGTGGGCCCTGGCTGGCCACATTTGTACCTGGCCTCTGCTGTTGCAAAAAACCTCCCTCTGAGGCACTTCTAACAGACTGGCCTGAAAGTGCTAAAAATGACCCCTAATCCTCCTCCTCCTCCTCCTGGGCCACCTCCTCTTCCATCATCGCCCTAAGCGTTTTCTCAAGGAGACATAGAAGTGGTATTGTAACGCTGATAACAGTGTCATCGCCACTGGCCATGTTGGTGGAGTACTCGAAACAGCGCAACAGGGCACACAGGTCTCGCATGGAGGCCCAATCATTGGTGGTGAAGTGGTGCTGTTCCGCAGTGCGACTGACGCGTGCGTGCTGCAGCTGAAACTCCACTATGGCCTGCTGCTGCTCGCACAGTCTCTCCAGCATGTGCAAGGTGGAGTTCCACCTGGTGGGCACGTCGCATATGAGGCGGTGAGCTGGAAGGCCGAAGTTACGCTGTAGCGCAGACAGGCGAGCAGCGGCAGGATGTGAACGCCGGAAGCGCTCACAGACGGCCCTCACTTTATGCAGTAGCTCTGACATGTTGGGGTAGTTGTGAATGAACTTCTGTACCACCAAATTCAGCACATGCGCCAGGCAAGCGATGTGCGTCAAACCGGCTAGTCCCAGAGCTGCCACGAGATTTTGCCCATTATCGCACACCACCAGGCCGGGCTTGAGGCCCACCGGCAGCAACCACTGGTCGGTCTGTTGTTCAATACCCCGCCACAACTCCTGCGCGGTGTGGGGCCTGTCCCCCAAACATACAAGTTTCAGAATGGCCTGCTGACGTTTACCCCGAGCTGTGCTGAAGTTGGTGGTGAAGGTGTGTGGCTGACTGGATGAGCTGGTGGAAGCAGAGGAGGAGGAAGCCGAGTAGGAGAAGGAGGCTACAGGAGGCAAAGAATGATGGCCTGTGATCCTTGGCGGCGGAAGGACGTGCGCCAAGGAACTCTCCGCCTGGGGTCCAGCCGCCACTACATTTACCCAGTGTGCAGTTAGGGAGATATAGCGTCCCTGGCCGTGCTTACTGGTCCACGTATCTGTGGTTAGGTGGACATTGCCACAGATGGCGTTGCGCAGTGCACACTTGATTTTATCGGATACTTGGTTGTGCAGGGAAGGCACGGCTGTCTTGGAGAAGAAGTGGCGGCTGGGGACAACATACTGTGGGACAGCCATGGACATCAGCTGTTTGAAGCTGTCTGTGTCCACCAGCCTGAATGACAGCATTTCAAAGGCCAGTAGTTTAGAAATGCTGGCATTCAGGCCCAGGGCTCGAGGGTGGCTAGGTGGGAATTTACGCTTTCTCTCCAAGGTTTGTGAGATGGAAAGCTGGACGCTGCCGTGTGACATGGTGGAGATGCTTGGTGACGCAGGTGGTGGTGTCTGTGGCACATCCTCTGTTTGGTGGGCGGCAGGTGCCAACGTTCCTCCCGAGGCGGAGGAAGAGGCCGAGGCAACAGCAGAAGAGGGAGCAGGGGGAGCCTGAGTGAGTTCCTTGCTTTTAAGGTGTTTACTCCACTGCAGTTCATGCTTTGCATGTAGATGCCTGGTCATGCAGGTTGTACTAAGGTTCAGAACGTTAATGCCTCGCTTCAGGATCTGATGGCACAGCGTGCAAACCACTTGGGTCTTGTCGTCAGCACATTGTTTAAAGAAGTGCCATGCCAGGGAACTCCTTGAAGCTGCCTTTGGGGTGCTCGGTCCCTGGTGGCGGTGGTCAGTATCAGGCGAACTCTCTTGGCGGCTGCTGTTCTGCTTTTGCCCCCTGCTCTCTCTTTTGCTACGCTGTTGGCTCGGTCTCACCACTGCCTCTTCCTCTGAACTATGAAAGTCAGTGGCACGACCTTTATTCCATGTGAGGTCTAGGACCTCATCGTCCCCTGCATCGTCTTCCACACAGTCTTCCTCCCTGACCTCCTGTTCGGTCTGCACACTGCAGAAATACGCAGCAGTTGGCACCTGTGTTTCGTCATCATCAGAGACGTGCGGACTCCGATGAGGTGGTATTCCCATGTCCTCATCATCAGGAAACATCAGTGGTTGTGCATCAGTGCATTCTATGTCTTCCACCACTGGGGAAGGGCTAGGTGGATTTCCTTGGGAAACCATGCCAGCAGAGTCTTCAAACAGCATAAGAGACTGCTGCATAACTTGAGGCTCTGACAGTTTCCCTGATATGCATGGGGGTGATGTGACAGACTGATGGGCTTGGTTTTCAGGTGCCACCTGTGCGCTTTCTTCAGAAGACTGGGTGGGAGATAATGTTGTGAACATGCTGGATCCACTGTCGGCCACCCAATTGACTAGCGCCTGTACTTGTTCAGGCCTTACCATCCTTAGAACGGCATTGGGCCCCACCAAATATCGCTGTAAATTCTGGCAGGTACTGGAACCTGAGGTAGTTGGTTCACTAGGACGTGTGGCTGTGGCAGAATGGCCACGTCCTCTCCCAGCACCAGAGGGTACACTAACACCACCACGACCGCGTCCGCGTCCCTTACTAGATGTTTTCCTCATTGTTACCGTTCACCAAGCACCACAATAAGGGAAAAAATATTTGGCCCAATGTATTGATTTCAAATTTAGGCCTTTTTTTACAGGCACCTAACACTATCTGCCAATTTGTTTATGTAGCATATTACACTAATCCAGGCACAGCAGTAACCACTGATTTAGGGGAATATCTCTTTTAGGGCTATGTGGTAAGGTGCAAGGTGTCATATGCGATGGCAGGTACGTGTCACCGAGGTTGCTGGCCTCGGTGAGGTGAGAGCCGGGTTTTTGTCTGCAGCAGCTAGTGCTGTTTGACTCTGTTAAATAGCATGGCTGCAAAGCCGATCCGGGCCGGCTCTTACTGGGAGCAGCTAAAGAGTAGGGTGGGTGGCTGCTCCCCACGGTCCAGTCCGAGTTTTGGGCTGGGTATAAAACACAGCCATCAGCTGTGTCTGAGGGTGATTATCCTGGAGCCTGCTAACAGGGCTGAGGAGTTCTCTGTGCTGGAGGACGGAGCTCAGCAAGGTGGTGTTTCCCTGCAACCTGAAGGAGGAATCGCCTGCGGCTGAACCGACTGCTAGGTGTGAACCCGCACTTAAACCACCCAAGGTGACTGGACCCTGTGTTGGCCTGTTTTTGGTTTTGCCACATGATTTCTGTTGTGTGTGAACTGTCACCAAGAGACTGTTTTCATTTCTGGTGTGCAAGTGTGAATAAAACACTGTTTGATGCACAATCTGGACTCCTTGTTTTGCCTCTAAACTGCACCCGCACCGCTGTCTACCAGAGCGACTCCCCACATTTGGTGTCGGATGCGGGCATGCGCAGTGAGGCTGGCGTGAACGCCGAACTTTGTTTTTGCTGAGCAAAAGTGAATGTCCTATATTAAGCCGGCAAAGTTGCAGCCTGTGATCCCCGACAAAATGGAGGCGGCTGTGAAAGCCCTCATAGAGGCTAACGTGCAGCAGCGGGAGACCAACCAGCTACTGCTACAGCACGTGATGGCGTTGCAAGCGGCAGGAGCGTCCCACCGCGTCCACGATGCCCGGAAAGCTGTCCGTGCCGCGATCCCTAAGATGACCCCCTCGGATGATGTTGAGACCTATCTGGCGGTGTTCGAGAAGGTGGCCGTGAGGGAGAAATTACCCCGAGAACAGTGGGCAGAGGTCGTCGCTCCGTTCCTGGCGTCTGGACCCCAGCAAGTGTTTTTTGACCTCCCAGGTGACCAAGCAGCTGACTACCCGACTGTGAAAGGTGAGATCCTGGCAAGACTGGGGGTGAATGTTTTGGTCCGGGCCCAGCGGGTGCATCAGTGGGAGTTTAACCCGGCTGAACCCGCCAGGCCACAATACTATGACTTGCTACAACGGTTGCAGAAATGGCTGCAGCCAGACATACTGACTCCCACTGCTATGCTCGACCGTCTGTTAGCCGATGTCTTCTGGAGGGCTTTGCCTTACCCTCTCCAGCACTGGATCAGCCAGGTATCGCCCACCAATGCCCTAGAGATGGTCGACCTGGTGGAGCGGTACGAGGCCACCAGAAACCTGCAGGGGAGTCTTGCTGGGAAGGGGTCAGTCAAACCCCGGAGGCCTCTGCCCCAGTTCCGACGTCCGGCGACAGAGCGGCCTGCACGGAATGTACCCCCTGCGAGTCCGCCTCCCGTGGTATGCTGGAGGTGTCAGGAGCCAGGCCACATCAGGGCCGACTGTCCGCATCGGGATGAGCCGATGGAGGTGAACTACGGGGTCGCCACTCCTTGTATGCACGGAAGCTGTGCGCAACTGGCACCCGTGAGGTGCAAGACCATAACCACCTGTGTCAGGTAGAGGTGGGAGATTCGCTGGCGGTGGCTCTGCTGGACTCCGGGAGTTTAGTCTCCTGGTAAGGGCTGCCCTTGTACGGCCTGTGGAGTATACTGGCCGTAAAGTCGGGGTCCTGTGCATCCACGGAGACCTGAAAGACTACCCCACTGCACTAGTGACTTTGTCCACAGCGGCTGGTAGGTGGACCCACGAGGTGGCTGTCGCTACTAAACTCCCACATGAACTAATACTTGGGAGGGACTTCCTCGGTTTTCCGGCGCTGTGGCCGGCAATAAAGGTATCTGAGGGACCCGAGACAGGGGTGACCCTAGTAGAGTGGCCTGATACCGCTGGAAGGCCAGAACCCTGGGAGCCCGAGTCTGAAGGGCCGGCGGTAGGGGTGACCACTGCTCCAGCGGTAGAGGGGGAGACAACCCCATTGAGTGTAATGGTGGGAGACACGGAGGACTTGCCACCGGGACCTGAGTTGGCAGACCTCAATGTCTCCGGGAAAATTTTGGGACCGCACAACACCGGGACCAAACCCTAACCAGGGCCTGGGAGAATGTGCTGGAAATTGATGGTAAACCCCAGAAACCAGGGGCTGAATTAATGTTCCCACGATTTATTGTTCTACAGGATATGTTGTATCGGGTGAACCAAGTCCGAGGTGAACCTGTTGAACAGTTGGTGGTGCCCACAGCGTATCGCAAGCTTGTCATGGAGCTTGCCCACCAACATGTTCTTGGGGACACCTGGGGTGGCAGAAAACCCAGGACCGCATACTGCAGCGGTTTTATTGGCCCAGTGTGTTCAAGGAGGTAGAAAATTATTGTAAGTCCTGTCCAACCTGTCAGATAACTAGCCCCCAGCCTCATTTCCGTAGTCCTCTGGTACCTCTGCCAATTATTGAAGTACCGCTTGAGCGAATCGCTATGGATTTAATTGGGCCTGTACCAAAGTCTGCCAGGGGCCACCAACACATTCTGGTAGTTCTCGACTATGCCACTCGGTATCCGGAGGCGGTGCCTCTGCGACATACCTCAGCTAGGCTCATTGCCAAAGAGTTAATGGAGATGTTTTCCCGTGTGGGCCTGCCAAAAGAGGTTCTGACAGACCAAGGGACCCCTTTTATGTCCAAAGTAATGAAGGAACTGTGTAAATTGTTGCGTATAAAGCAGTTACGGACGTCCGTTTACCATCCGCAAACAGACGGTCTTGTTGAGAGGTTTAACCAAACTCTAAAAATATGTTAAAAAGGGTGGTGTCTAGAGATGGGAAGGACTGGGACCTGCTTCTGCCCTATCTCATGTTCGCAGTGCGAGAGGTACCCCAGGCCTCTACTGGGCTCTCGCCCTTCGAACTGCTTTATGGCAGACACCCTCGGGGCCTGTTGGATATCGCCAAGGAAGCATGGGAACAACAGCCTGTCCCCCACAAAAGTGTCATTGAGTATGTCACCCAGATGCAGGAACGGATAGAAAGGGTGCTGCCGCTGGTCCGGGAGCATATGGAGGCAGCGCAACAAGCCCAGAGTAGGGTGTATAATCGTCAGGCTCGGGTACGGGGCTTCCATCCGGGAGATCGGGTTTTGGTTCTGGTACCCACCCTTGACAGCAAGTTCCTAGCTAGGTGGCAGGGCCCCTATGAGGTGATCGAGAAGGTAGGGGAAGTAAATTACAAAGTACACCAGCCAGGCGGCGCAAGCCGGAGCAGGTGTACCACGTGAATTTACTTAAGCCGTGGAAAGATAGGGACACAGCCGACGACCACAGCCCCGGCCAGGGCTTCTAGGTGAAAAGGGTCCAGCCCCACAGTTCGAGGCCTGTGAAGCAGTAACCACGGTAAAATTGCAGACAGCCTGTCTTCCAAACAAGTTCAGGAAGTCAGGGAGTTCATCAGTCGGAACACGGATGTGTTCTCGGACCTCCCTGGCCGCACGCCTCTCATCCAACATGACATCGTCACTGAGCCTCAGGCCAAGATCCGGTTAAAACCATACCGGGTACCCGAGGCTCGGCGACGGGCCATCGCGGAGGAAGTACAGTTAATGTTGAAGCTCGAGGTCATTGAGGAGTCGAAAAGTGAGTGGGCCAGTCCCATAGTCCTAATACCTAAGCCGGATGGGACGCTATGGTTCTGCAACGACTTTCGCAAGTTAAATGAAGTATCCAAGTTTGACGCTGCATCCCATGCCCCGAGTAGACGAGCTGGTTGAAAGTTTAGGACAAGCCCGTTATTTTTCTGTGCTGGACCTCACTAAAGGGTACTGGCAGGTACCCTTAACGGAGTCGGCTAAGGAAAAACCGCATTTGTTACCACGCAGGGCCTGTATCACTACAAGGTGTTACCCTTTGGCCTGCATGGCGCCCCGCCACTTTCCAAAGGTTAATGGACATAGTGCTGCGACCACATCGTCGGTACGCCTCGGCCTACTTAGATGATGTAGTCATCCACAGCACCGACTGGGAAAGCCATTTACCCAAGGTGCAGGCGGTAGTGGATGCCCTGAGGAAAGCCGGACTGACCGCTAACCCAAAGAAGTGCTCCATAGGGTTAGAGGAGACAAAATATCTGGGATATGTAATTGGGCGGGGAGTCATCAAACCTCAGGTAACTAAGGTAGAGGCCATTCGTAACTGGCCCCGACCGGTCACTACCAGGCAGGTAAAGTCGTTCCTGGGGATTGTAGGTTACTACATGAGGTTTGTGCCCCACTTTGCCACAATAGCAGCGCCATTGACAGACCTGTTGAAGGTGCGAAAGTCTGGGAGGGTTAGCTGGAGTGAGAAGGCGGAGGAGGCTTTCTCCGCGTTGAAGTCGGCCCTGTGTGGGTCCCCGGTTTTGGTGACACCCGACTTCAACAAGGAGTTTGTCGTACAGACCGACGCTCGGAGGTAGGCCTCGGTGCGGTACTGTCGCAGGAGGTCAACGGGGAAGAACATCCCGTTGTCTTCCTGAGCCGTAAGCTCAGTCCCGCCGAGTCCAGATATAGTATAGTGGAGAGGGAGTGCCTGGCTATCAAGTGGGCACTCGAATCTCTCCACTACTACCTGTTAGGGAGGAGGTTCCGTCTGGTGACCGACCATTCCCCCTCAAATGGATGAGTCAGGCCAAGGAGAGGAATGCTCGGGTCACCAGGTGGTTCCTATCTCTTCAAAATTTCAAGTTTTCCGTGGAACACAGGGCAGGCCGCTTGCAGGGCAACGCAGATGCCCTGTCCCGCGTCCACTGCCTCACGTGTGTTCACCCCTCAGGGCTGAACAAAGGGGGGTATGTGGTAAGGTGCAAGGTGTCATATGCGATGGCAGGTACGTGTCACCGAGGTTGCTGGCCTCGGTGAGGTGAGAGCCGGGTTTTTGTCTGCAGCAGCTAGTGCTGTTTGACTCTGTTAAATAGCATGGCTGCAAAGCCGATCCGGGCCGGCTCTTACTGGGAGCAGCTAAAGAGTAGGGTGGGTGGCTGCTCCCCACGGTCCAGTCCGAGTTTTGGGCTGGGTATAAAACACAGCCATCAGCTGTGTCTGAGGGTGATTATCCTGGAGCCTGCTAACAGGGCTGAGGAGTTCTCTGTGCTGGAGGACGGAGCTCAGCAAGGTGGTGTTTCCTGCAACCTGAAGGAGGAATCGCCTGCGGCTGAACCGACTGCTAGGTGTGAACCCGCACTTAAACCACCCAAGGTGACTGGACCCTGTGTTGGCCTGTTTTTGGTTTTGCCACATGATTTCTGTTGTGTGTGAACTGTCACCAAGAGACTGTTTTCATTTCTGGTGTGCAAGTGTGAATAAAACACTGTTTGATGCACAATCTGGACTCCTTGTTTTGCCTCTAAACTGCACCCGCACCGCTGTCTACCAGAGCGACTCCCCACAGCTAGTATTTAGGCCCTGGATGAAAGGTATCCTTTTATGGACAGATTTACACTTGGCCTGCAACAGCTGGGACACCAGATTCAGGGTATTGCTATATTGGCAGGGTAATTTCACCCCAGAACAAAATATATGTGTAAGCGGATACTATAAAATATGTTCTGCAACTGCTTGGGCACCAGATCCAGGGTATTGCTATATTGGCAGGTTAATTTCACCCCAGAAAAAAATATATGTGTAAGCGGATACTATGAAATCTGGCCTGCAACTGCTGGGACACCAGATCCAGGGTATTGCTATATTGGCAGGTTAATTTCTCCCCAGAACAAAATATATGTGTAAGCGGACACTATGAAATCTGGCCTGCAACTGTTTGGACACCAGATCCAGGGTATTGCTATATTGGCAGGTTAATTTAACCCCAGAACAAAATATATGTGTAAGCGAACACTATGAAATCGGTCCTGCAACTGCTGGGACATCAGATTCAGGGTATTGCTATATTGGCAGGGTAATTTCACCCCAGAACAAAATATATGTGTAAGCGGATACTATAAAATATGTCCTGCAACTGCTTGGACTCCAGATCCAGGGTATTGCTATATTGGCAGGTTAATTTCACCCCAGAAAAAAATATATGTGTAAGCGGACACTATGAAATCTGGCCTGCAACTGCTGGGACATCAGATCCAGGGTATTGCTATATTGGCAGGTTAATTTAACCCCAGAACAAAATATATGTGTAAGCGGATACTATGAAATCTGTCCTGCAACTGCTGGGACACCAGATCCAGGGTATTGCTATATTGGCAGGTTAATTTCACCCCAGAAATTAATCTATTCTTTGCCAGACAGCAGACAGTATTATACTTGTCTAGCCAAAGCTGGAACACCAGATTTAGGGATTGGTATTTGGGCAATTGTATTTAACCCCTTAATAAAATATAGAAATTGCTGTCCTGAGTTTCTAGGGGTGACAATTAGCACAGCCAAGTCCCTGATGTAGGATATAGCAAAAAAAAACTAGTATTGATGGATTGATGGACTTGGTGGCAGCTTCTTCTGGTGCACCACAAGTCACAAAATTGCCGCCGATCAACCCAGAAAATAAGTGACAGAAAAACGCTCTGTGCAGCCTAAAAACCAGTGAGCAAGTAACTAGCAGAAGTTCAATGATTCTGAGCTGTTGATCGATCACTTCATTAAGTGTTTTGGCTAAGTTAATCCCTTCCTAATCTCGCCCTAACACAGCAGCTGCATCCTCTCCCTACACTAGTCAGAGCAGTGTGACGTGTAGCGCCACGTGACTCCAGCTTAAATAGAGGCTGGGTCACATGCTGCACTTGTCAATCACAGCCATGCCATTAGTAGGCATGGCTGTGATGGGCTCTTAGGGCAAGAAGTAAACGCTAGCTGATTGGCTGCTGTGCAGCCCTTCAGAAAGCGGGAAGTAATCGACGAACACCGAACCCGAACTTTTTTGAAAATGTCCGGGTCCGGGTCCCGGACACCCCAAAATTCGGTACGAACCCGAACGATGCTCGAACTGTTCGCTCAACACTACCGGACACCAAAACGCTGCATGCAGCGCTTTGCTGTCCTCCTGACGGCGGAGCCAAACAGATCCGTCCTGGCACACAACGTAAGTCAATGGGGACGGATCCGTTTTCTCTGACACAATCTGGCACAATAGAAAACGGATTCATCCCCCATTGACTTTCAATGGTGTTCAAGATGGATCCATCATGCTATAGCAGACATAATACAAACAGATCCGTTCATGATGGATGCATGCGGTTGTATTATTGTAACAGAAGCGTTTTTGCAGATTCATGACGGATATGCAAAAATCGCTAGTGTGAAAGTAGCCTAAAGGAAAGACTACTTGTGAAGAATTCAATGGCTCAATTATGTGTAACAAAATCATGTGACTTAAAATAGGGAAGTACATGCTGAATTCTGCTAAACATAATATTAGCTTTGTTTCAACAGTTTGAGGCAAGATACTAAAAGATAAATTATTTCTGAGGCTTATAAAGAATAGTGTTAAGCGCGAATATTCGAATGGGGAATTTTTTTAGCGAATAGCGGCACTTCGCTAATTCACGAATATTTCGAATATAGCTCTATAAATTCGCTATTTCGAATATTCGTTTATTTTTTTTGTTTTTTTTTTTGTTTTATTTTTTTCTTTCCCACTTCCCAAAAGTAGTTCTTACCTGTCCTAAGGATTCCTGGCTTCCTGGCTGCTCTAGTCAGTGCCCGTTGCCGCTTCTGCCGACTTCCGTGCTCATGGAGCGTCCCCATCACCATGGGAACGTCTCCATATACTAAAATGTACTGTCGGATTTGAGAATTACGTTGAAATCGCAATGAGATTAATTCAAGTTATATTAATCGCATTGCGATTACAACTTAGCAGTGTACTGCTATCTTACATATTAGGCTAGAATTAACGAATATGGAATATAGCAGCAGTGCTAAGTAGAAATCGCAATGCGATTACTCTAAGTTATATTAATCGCATTGCGATTTCAATTAGCACTGCTATATTCCATATTCGTAACTTTGTTAATTTTAGCAAGCCGACCCATTATAAACCCAGCTCAAGTTGAAATCAATGCGATTAATATAACTTGCATTGCGATTTCTACTTAGCACTGCTGCTATATTCCATATTCGCTAATTCTAGCCTAATATGTAAGACAGCAGTGCACTGCTAGTTATAATCGCAATGCGATTAATATAACTTGAATTAATCGCATTGCGATTTCAACAGACATGGTTTACTATGGTTGCTAAAACGAAGATGGAGAATACTTCATTATCTTCGTTTTGAGGAATATGACGAATACATTCGTCATATTCGCTAATTCTACCAAGCCAACCATAGTAAACCAGGTCTAAGTAGAAATCGCAATGCGATTATTTCAAGTTATATTAATCGCATTGCGATTTCAACGTAATTCTCAAATCCGACAGTACATTTTAGTATGGAGACGTTCCCATGTATGGTTGGCTTGGTAGAATTAGCGAATATGACAAATATATTCGTCATATTCCTCATAACGAAGATAACGAAGTATTCTCCATCTTCGTTTTAGCTACTGTGACACAGTGAGAGGTTTGGTGGGAAAAAGCAGGTATTTTCCTTTCAGCCTGTGCTGCTGGGTTGATTGCAGCCAGGTGAGGGTAAATACTGGACTGGATTTTAGGTGCCGCTCCGGGTTTTTGGGTTAATTCAGAGCTGCCTTTAAAAAACAGCTGGGTTTATGCAAGTGGCTCTCTCTGTGTTTGGGATCTGAGCCCTGTGCTGGGCTGAAAAGCTGAGACCTGTGTGTCAGAAGAGCAGGCCATTTAAAGACGGTCAGTGGACTTTTTGTGTTGCTGAGCATTCAGCCAGGTGTGAACTAACACCTAGGATTTGAGGTGATTTAACCTGGAAACTGCTGGTGTTCCGTGGAGCTCTCAGGGCTGGAAGCAAGAGCTTACAAAGAGGCGTGCAGTCTGCCTGGAAGCCTGAGGTTGGACTTTCCTGCGGCTGGGCTGACAGCCGGGTGTGAACACGCACCTAAACCACACAGGTGAATTTGATTCAGTCTTGGACTTTTGTTTTGCCTCAAGTTTTTGCTGTGAGTGTGAAGTAACACTAAGTGACTGTTTTGAACTTTTTGTTTGTGCAAGTGTGAAATAAAACACTGTTTGCTGCACTACCTGGACTCTCTTTGCCTCTATACTGCACCCGCACCGCTGTCTACCAGAGCAACTCCCCACACTACCTATTCGTCAACTTCGCTAATTCTAGCAATCAAATAGGAAGGTTGACTATAGAGACAGCTGTGTTTAATTCGCTATGCGATTATGTAATTATTTTTTTTTAATAAATAGAATAATTATAATAATTATCAAGTAATATAATTATTCTATTTATTTTTAAAAAAAGCAAAGTAATATAATCGCATAGCGAATTAAACACAGCTGTCTATAGTCAACCCTCCTATTTGATTGCTAGAATTAGCGAAGTTGACGAATAGGTAGCTAAAACGAAGATGGAGAATACTTTGTTATCTTTGTTTTGAGGAATATGACGAATACATTCGTCATATTCGTCATCTTCGCTATAATTCTAAATATGAAACCAATAGGAAAGTAGCCTTAAGTTACAATCGCAATACACGATTATTTAAATCGCATATTAATCGCGATAACTAGAATAATGACGAATATTCGATTTCGACGAATATGAAACGAATATTCTATCGAATATTCGCGAATTTCATCGAAATCGAATATGGCACCTGCCGCTCATCACTAATAAAGAAGTACAAGAAGAAAAAGAAACAATGGGGGATTATCAATGGGTATATATATATATATATATATATATATATATATATCTCAATCACTTTTCTTGTACACAAAAGACAACTGTTTTGTGCTTTATTTGCACACAAAAAATGGAACCGTTTTGACCTTACCCACGTTTCTTCTCACTCTTTAAAAGAGAGAAGTAAGCTTGGCAGGCATAGGCATAGATTTGCAGCAAACATCCATGGGATTTCATCGTATTTAATGCATGTTAAAAGTCCATCATAAATGACTGTAAAAAACAACCATTTAAGGGTTTTGAATAGTAAAATTAGCCTGGGACTTAGTGTGGTTTTACTATTTGAAACATATCTATGTAGGTGCTGCTGAGACAGACTTCCCACAAACCAATGTACATATATGTCATGGTGATCACATGAGCAAAGGAGTTGCTGTGCCGCATGAACCCCACAGGCGCTTGGCTGTGACCGATTCTAGTGGCTACAGCAATGTAGAAAGGACTGTCACTCACACGACACCAACCCATGGACATGTGCACCGCCACGCCATTATACCGCAGCGCCGACCAGTTACCAATATACATTGATTCTAGTGGCTGGGATCGTAGATAACACTTTTAACCCTGTTAATGTCAGGATCAGTACTTATTAGGCTTCCGGGTCCACCATAGGCCCTGCCATATTTGTGCAGCTCCTTTTATTTGTTATATCAAAGCATATCTTTTTATATTTCTTTACAGTATTCCACTATATTTAGTAGTATTTAAGCTAGTATGTTTACCCAGAAAGCAAATTATAGCTACCTTGGAATAAAGACATTATATTTCTACAACCAACATTCAGAATAAAGACGACACATACAAGGCTGCAACCCTACATTCACCAATTTTCAAGTAATAGGCCACAGCACTCTTTTCAATAAAAGGCAAGGATGGGTGCATGTCCAGGTTGTGTTCTGTAGCTCCACCTCAAGAACTGTAGGTATCACACAAATATTAAGACAGCACTCCTTAAGTTATGATAATTAATGGTTTTATTTCACTTCATATTATTTCAGCCGGAGTAGGTGGTATATCAGTTGCAACGTTTCAGCTAACAATCGCCCTTCATCAGGCACTCTGAGGACCACAGTGTGCTTACAGTCGGCGCTGGCTGTAAGCACACTGTGGTCCTCAGAGTGCCTACATTCACCACAGCAATCAACAGTTCATTAAGAAACATACAGTAAAGGATGAAGAAGTTGCATCTTGTGGCTGGTTAGCAGATCGATGTACTTCCTACAGCTTGAATGTTAAAAGCAAAGATTGTAAGAATAGTTTCATTTTATAACACTATAGATGATAGCAGGAACCCCATGAATAATAGTCAGTTGATATATTGGCGCTTCTCTTGCTTCGGCTGAGAGATGGCCACTATTCGGACTGGGATTGGTTTATGGGGGGCCCTTCACTTATGCAGAGGGGCTGCGATAGACCGTGACCTACTGCACATTTTTGTGTGGCACGCTACATGATATTGTTGAGGTTATATGATTCTGTCATTTCCTAACAATTATATTATAAAATATGCTCCGACTCAAACACGGTGTCCTATTCCCAGTTGACTACAGCCTACAATGTTTTGATCTTCTGTAGTCAAACACCTATTCAGCCACCGCTGGCTAATGTAAGCTGCTACTGGAAGTTTAAAGTTGGAATGAAATAAACAATTAAAGAACCATTCAGATGCCAAATCATTCCATTCAAATACCATTAAATGTTATGGAAGATATTTGATAATGCAAGTATTACAAAAAAAAAAAAGAAATTGCTATCGCACAGAAATATCTTAGTATTAGCCCGATCAAAAAAAAAAAAAAAAAATAGGTCTCCTTCACATATCATTTTTGTGGCAGTTTTTGGGAAGGCTTATAAAAAGGCACCATGAATTATAAATTTCAGGAATTTTTTTTCTGTTTGAATATAACAATAACAATAGAAAACACAGGTGCACTCTGTGATCTTACTAACCCTCATTCTTATGTTAAAATTGAGAATTAGCCAACATATCCTACTGTGGAGGACATGTCTGAGCCCGAGCACCGCGCCAAGGTTTCTCAAGTAGCTCGGGTCCTAACACTCACCTACCTGTGCCGTATGGGCAATACCAGGGGCCAGTGGGCTAAATTACAGGACTGTAAAGAACGACTCGCAGCAAACTCCCCAGTCACCTCCAGCATGTCGCCATGCCTGCAATGAGAGGAGGGAGAAGTCTGTGAGCCCCACCCAAGACTGGCTGATATGGCCCAGGCCTCACAGGTGCACTAAAATGTAGCCTGTGGATGGAAATCAGGCACATTTACCTAGGAGTTTATACACCTCCAAACAACTCAATATACAAAACAACTGAAGAAACTTTGGTGCACCTGTGAGGCCTGGGCCATATCAGCCAGTCTTGGGTGGGGCTCACAGCCTTCTCCCTCCACCTCATTGCCCATATGGCACAGGTAGGTGAGTTTTAGGACCCGAGCTACTTGAGAAACCTTGGCGCGGTGCTCGGGCTCAGACATGTCCTCCACAGTATGAAATGTTGGCTAATTCTCGATTTTAACATCAGAATGAGGGTTAGTAAGATCGCAGAGTGCACCTGTGTTTTCTATTGTTATATTGTTTATCACATCCACACAACTGCCATCTTGTGAAGGATGTCTATTGGGGTCCACTGCGGGCATCCTTCATTGTATGCAATTTTGCTGGGGATATTCATTAGCAAAGGGCCATAAGTGCAGGATCTGCTCCCCTGTTTATATATGCACAACTGCATTTTGGTTTGAGCATTTCCTGCCTGTTTAACACCACGTTTTTTCTTCAGTCGTTTTGTTTGTTTTATTACAATATGACAAACAGAATATGCCCAATTTTAGGGCCCTCAGGATAATTTCACAAATACTCAGTTCGGTCAGTGGACCAACAAAGATTCCTGTAGGGGTCCTAAACTAAATATCTTTATTGTTACAAATCTAAAATCACAAGACCTACATGGATAGGTTAAAACTATTAGGAATGAGGAGGGGGTGACGGTTCCTCACTTGCAATTGGTGCCACCTCACACTACATAGACCATTTGTTTATTCCATGGACGCAGGGCCTGTCATGAACCTGAGGATAGCTAGGCTACATTAAGGATCAGGTGTAGTTTGCATGTGTGGTTCTGCTGAGTTCATTGGTACACAATTAGGTGCAATCTAGGTTGCTACCATTGAGTGTTATCTTGCTGAGAGTGCTGGCAATGTTATTAATTTTATTTGAGCTGACACAACTATTAAGTCTCTGCTGGCCAGTCTGTGGTACAGTTTGGAGTGGGGATTTATTTCTCATTCACACTCTTAATGGTGTCTAGAATTGGAAAGTATTGCACTCAATCTCACACAAACTCGTGGCACTTATTGCCAATGGTAATTGTATGATTGGAGTGCAGTGGAGTTAACACCTCCAAAACCAAGAAAAGTCTCTGGCTCCTCCTGCTCCCTCTTTTGCTGCAATCTCGGTCTCTTCCTGCACTTCTGGAGTGACAGTGGCAACCGCCACCCCACAAACGGAGGATGTGACACCAACGCCACCACGTCTGTCACCTTCAACAAGCACTACCACAGTGTCCCATGGAAGCATTCAGCTGTCCATCTCCCAAACACTGGATCGAAAGAGGAAGTACCCCCCTACCCACCCTCGATCCCTGGTTCTGAATGCCAGCATTTCAAAATTGCTGGCCTTTGAAATGCTGTCATTCCGTCTGGTGGAGACGGAGAGTTTTAAAAACCTTATGGCGGTGGCTGTCCCACAGTAAGTCGTTCCCAGCCACCACTACTTTTCCAGGAGAGCCATCCCTTACCTGCACAAACAATTGGGGGACAAAATAAGATGTGCACTGTGCAACGCCATCTGTGGAAAGGTGCATGTCCTTCCACCCCCTAGGATTGCAGGGCATTTCTCTTTGACTCCTGTTGCCTCCTCCTCCTACTCCTCTACCACCTCCTCAGCATAACACCTTCCCCCTGGCTGTGCTGAAGTTGGTGATGAAACGACAGCAGGCAGTTTTTAAACTCATCTGTTTGGGGGACAAACCCCACACTGCGCAGAAGCTTTGGATGGGCCTGGAACAATAGACCGATGAGTGGTTGCTACCAGTGAGCCTTAAGCCCGGCCTGGTGGTGTGTGATAATGGGCGAAATCTCGTAGCAGCCCTGGGCCCAGCCGGTTTGATGCACATCCCTTGCCTAGCACATGTGCTGATTTTGGTGGTGCAGAGATTCCTGATAAACTACCCCGATATGTCAGAGCTGCTGCAGAAAGTGTGGGCCATCTGTGCGCGCTTTCGGCATTCTCACCCTGCTGCTGCTCGCCTGTCTGCGCTGCAGCGTAACTTTGGCCTTCCCGCTCACCGCCCCCTATGGAACGTGCCCACAAGGTGGAACTCCACCTTCCACATGCTGGAGAGACTGTGCGAGCAGTAGCATGCAATAATGGGTCGGAAGATGCGCGAGTACAAGCAGGAAAAAGGAAGAGGAAGAGCCCGCCAACGCAGCCAGGGCACCGCCAGCACCTCAGAATGCATGGCCGAAATGTGTAAAAGCTTTGTCACCACGCCACAACAACAAGCACAAACCAGCTGATATGCAACGTCTTAACAGGAGGCAGCATTTCAGCAACATGGTGGAGCGGTACATGTGCATATGCCTACACATACTGACTGATGGGTCTGCCCCATTCAACTTCTGGGTCTCCAAATTGGGCATACCGACTTCACACAGCCATTGTTATCCTACAGCGCACTTTCCCTGTGTTATTTTATATATTCTACAATGTTTTGTGGTGTACCCAAATTAAATAAAAAAATAAATAAATGCAAAAAAAAACAAAACAACAACCCCGTGTTGGCTGCCTCCACCTCCTCCACCGCCGCTTCCACTTACACCGCAAAATCCACCTACACCACCATGTCCACCTACAACGCCATGTTCACCGCTGCCTCAACCTCCTAGTCCATATGGACCTCCTGCTCTTAGTTCAGGATTAAAATTAGTAGTTTTTATTTATTTTATTTTACGTCATTTCCCTATCCACATTTGTAGCCCTTTCCTGGACTTTTTAGAGCCATTTTAGTGCCCCAAAGTTCGGGTCCCCATCGACTTCAATGGGGTTCAGGGTAAGTTCGTATCCCGAGCCCAAACTTTTTTATGAAGTTTTGCAGAACCCGAACTTCCAGGTGCTCGCTCAACTCCAGCAGCAAGCCACTGCAGTGCAGAGGATGTGAGTGGTAGTGGCCCTGATGAAGTGTTGTGTCACGGTATACTCCCTCAGGCCATTGCTCCCTGGGGATCAGCGCAGTGGAAATGTAGTGTAATGAAGCCAGAAGTAAACAGAGCAGTCTTTTTTTTTACTAAGTGCAAAGTGTAACTTCAGGTACATTAAATAACAGCAATTTCTAAGTGCAATGTTCTGGCATCAGTAAGGGTTATGGAGGGAGTTTGGATACCTGCAGTTTAACACTTGTGTTATCCTGGCCTAGTATTATCTTGGGTGATGGGTGTCTTAGCTTTCTTCCCTTCACAGCAGTGTCTTTAAATGCTGGCCTCAGCTAGTCATGCTGCTGCCTGATTCCTCCCAAGTATCTGCTTGAAGAAGTCTTTAGTTATTTTCTTTGGAGATTCCTTCTAAGTAGTAGGAGCTTAGAGATGTGCTTCTGCTAACAATACAAAAAAAACTCACCTGTCTGGGCTCCAGCGGCGCAATCTCTGGCTTTGGCACAGCCGCGCCTGGAGAGAACTGCTGGTAAGCCATGTCCCCTGGTAATGCAACAGCATCCGTAGCAATAGGATGCAAAGCTTTTCTTCTTCCCACAGTAGTCGTGTGCTGAAGAAGATTAGCAGTGGGCTGATTGAGTGGCCCAGATTGTCTATTTCTATGTGCTAGTGTTTCTGACTAAGGCCTCATTCACACATACTTGGATTTTCACGGACCACGATCTGTGAAAACCCGGCCTGCTGAGTGCACAAGCACACAGCATCATTGCTGTGTTCCTGGTTCTTATTGTATTGCTTGTTCCTCTGGCCCAGCTTGTCTTTTGACCATTCTCGGTCTCTTGTTTTGTACTGCATGGTTCTTGGTGTTTGTCTGTCTTAGCACATAAGTAGCACAGGGGTAGAGTTGAGCGGACACCTGGATGTTCGGGTTCGAGAAGTTCAGCCGAACTTCACGGAAATGTTCGGGTTCGTGATCCGAACTTGACGACAAACCCTATTGAAGTCAATGGGGACCCAAACTTTTGGGCGACAAACCCTATTGAAGTCAATGGGGACCCAAACTTTTGGGCACTAAAATGGCTGTAAAATAGCCCTGAAAAGGGCTAGAGGGCTGCAAAAGGCAGCAAAATGTGGGTAAGTGCCCTGCAAACAAATGTGGAAAGGGAAGTAACTTAAAATAAAATAACTAAAAATTAAACAATATTAATTGGCAACTCGGAGGAGGTGGAATAGGAGGTTGGGGAGGCGTCAGGTGGGAATGCCATCAGCAGGGCGTCTACCAGCGTGCGTTTTGTAATCAAGCATCTTTTGATCAGAGACATACATTTTTACAAAATTTGGTTTCCTGCCAGCAAAGCACAGCTGTGACTTATCACTGGCAAAAATGGATTAATGCCACCCACCAATGGAAAAGGTGATATTCAAAAAGGTTAGACCCCTGGCACCCAGACAGAGGAGAGGTTAATGCTTGGCAAAAAGAGGCTAATGTCACCCACCAAAGTAACAGGCGATTATCTGAAATGTAGGCCACTGGCACGCAGACAGAGGAGAGGTCAATGCTCGGCAAAAAGAGGTTAATGTCACCCACCAAAGCAACAGGTGATTATCTGAAATGTAGGCCCCTGGCACCCAGACAGAGGAGAGGGCAATGCACAGCAAAAGAGGCTTTATGTCACCCATCAATGCAGCAAGCCACTATCAGTAATTTAGGCCCTAGCACCCTGACAGAGGAGAGAGGTCCTGTAACAGCAAAAATGGCTTCATGTCACCCAGCAATGGAACAGGCGATTATCATTAATGTAGACCGCAGGCACCCAGACAGAGGAGAGAGGTCAATGCACCACAAAACAAGCATCATGTCACCCACCAAAGCAACAGACTATTTTCTGTAATTTAGGCCGCAGGCACCAAGACAGAGGAGAGGTTCATTCAAATTGCGGTAGCCCCTGAAATAATGGTACAAATAAAAAAAAAGAATTCAATTAATAAGTGCACTGGAATTATTCTGCACAAGGTGCGGACAAGTTCTGTGGGATCCATGCCTGGTTTATTTTGAACTTGAGCTTCTCCATGTTGGCTGTGGACAGGTGGCTGCGTTTTTCTGTAATGACGCGCCCTGCCGTGCTAAATACACATTCAGACAATAAAGGGCAAGCTCAGGCCATGTGAACAATTTGGAGACCCAGAAGTTGAATAGGGCAGACGTTCAGTATCAGCTGGTGGTGCAGGTTGCTTTGGCGCTGTGACAAAACTTTTCCACATCTTGGCCATGCTAACCCTGTCTTCTATGGAGCTGGCTGTGACCCAGCTGCGTTTACGACCTCTTGCTCCTGCTCCTCTGCATTCGCCTTGTGCTTCCACTTGTCCCCCCGTGTCAGTTGGGAATGCCCTCAGGAGCGTGTCTACCAGCGTGCACTTGTACTCGTGCATCTTCCTATCACACTCCAGTGCGGGAATTAAGGTAGGCACGTTGTCTTTGTACCGGGGATCCAGCAGGGTGGCAACCCAGTAGTCAGCACAAGTTACAATGTGGGCAACTCTGCTGTCATTGCACAGGCACTGCAGCATGTAGTCGCTCATGTGTGCCAGGCTGCCCAGAGGTAACGATAAGCTGTCCTCTGTAGGTGGTGTATCATCTGTGTCCTACATATCCCCCCAGCCACGCTCCAGTGATGGCCCTGAGCTGCGTTGGGTGCGACCCTGCAATAATACCAGTTCCTCCTCCTCTACCTCATCCTCCTCCTCGTCTGCCAGAACTGTGCCCTGGCTGGCCACATGTGTACGTGGCCTCTCCTGGTGCAGGAACCCTCACTCTGAGCCACTTCAGAGTGACCGGCCTGAAACCCTGTGAAATTCACCCTCTTCCTCCTCCTCCTCTGTCACATCCTCTTCCATCATCGCCGTAATTGATTTTTCAAGGGGACATAGAAGTGGTAATGTAATGCTAGCAATGGCGTCATCAGCACTGGCCATGTTGGTTGAGTACTCAAAAGACGGCAACAAGGTACACAGGTCTCGCAAGCAGGCCCAGTCACTGGTGGTGAAGTGGTGCTGATCTGCAGACCAACTGACCCGTGCATACTGCATCTGAAACTCCGCTACAGCCTGCTGCTGCTCGCACAGTCTCTCCAGCATATGCAAGTTTGAGTTCTACCTGGTGGGCAAGTAGCATATGAGGTAGTGAGCTGAAAGGCCGAAGTTACGTTGCAGCGCAGACAGGCGAGCAGCAGAATGGGTGAGAACGCCGAAAGCGAGCACAGACGGATCGCACTTTCAGCAGCAGCACTGACATGTCTGGGTAGTTTTTAAGGAACTTCTGCACCACCAGATTCAGCACAAGCGCCAGGCAGGTGATGTGCATCAAACCGGCTAGTCCCAGAGCTGCAACGAGATTTCGCCCATTATCACACACCACCAGGCCGGGCTTAAGGCTCACTGGTAGCAACCACTCATCGGTCTGTTCTATGCCCCTCCAAAGCTCCTGTGCGGTGTGGAATTTGTCACCCAAACACATGAGTTTTAAAATCGCCTGCTGACATTTACCCCTGGATGTGCTGAAGTTGGGGTGTGAGGTTTTTTCGATGACCGGATGTGGGAGTGGGAGAAGAGGAGCAGGAGGATGCGGAATAGGAGGAGGAGGCAAAGAATAATGCCCTGGGATCCTCGGTGGTGGAAAGACATGCGCCAAACCTCTATCCACCTCGGGCCCAGCCGCCACTACGTTTACCCAGTGTGCAGTTAGGGAAATATAGCGGCCCTGGCCGTGCTTACTGGTCCATGTATCTGTGGTTCTGTGGACCTTGCCACAGATGCCGTTGCACAGCGCACACTTGATTTTATCCTCCACTTGGTTGTGCAGGGAAGGGACTGCTCACCTGGAAAAGTAGTGGCTGCTGGGAACTACGTACTGTGGGACAGCCACCGCCATCATCTATTTGAAACAGTCCGTCTCCACCAGACGGAATGACAGCATTTCAAAGGCCAGCAATTTTGAAATGCTGGCATTCAGCACCAGGGATCGAGGGTGGTAGGTGGGTATTTTCTTTTTCTCTCCAGTGTTTGGGAGATGGACAGCTGAACACTTGCCTATGACATGGTGGAGATGCTTGGTGATGGTGACGGAGGTGGTGGTGGTGTTGGTGGGACATCCTCTGTTTGCTGGTTGCCAGGTGCCACATTAACGCCAGAGGTGGAGGAAGAGGCCGAGACAGCAGCAGAAGAGGGAGCAGGAGGAGCCTGAGACTTTTCGTGGTTTTTAAGGTGTTTACTCCACTGCAGTTCGTGCTTTGCATGTAGATGCCTGGTCATGCAGGTTGTGCTCAGGTTAAGAACATTTATGGCTCGCTTTAGGCTCTGATGGCACAACGTGCAAACCACTTGTGTCTTGTCGTCAGTACATTGTGTGAAGAACTGCCACGCCAATGAACTCCTTGGAGCAGGCCTTGGTGTGCTCGGTGCCTGGGTGCGGTGGGCAGTATCAGGCATACTGTCTATGGAATGGCCACTCCGATTTTGCACACTGATCTCTCTTTTGCTGTGCTGTTATCTCTGTGCGACCACCACCTCTTCCTCAGAACTGCGCACGTCACTAGCACGACCTTCAGACCAGTCTGGGTCTAGGCCCTTATCATCCTCCACATCATCTTCCACCCATTCATGACCCCTGTCCTCCTCGTTGGTCTGCACATTGCAGAAAGCCACAGCAGTTGGCACCTGTGTTTCGTCATCATCAGAGATGTGTTGTGGAGGTCTTCCCATGTCCTCATCCTGCAACATAAGTGGTTGGGCATCAGTGCATTCAAGGTCTTCCACTTCTGAGGCACCGCTAGGTCATCAAAAAGCATAAGAGTTTGCTGCTTGACTTGGAGCTCTGACTGCTTGGCTGATTTGCAAGGGGGTGAGGTGAAAGACTGATGGGCATGGGCTGCAGGTGACAACTCTGAGCTTTCTGCAGAGGACTGGGTGGGAGACAATGAAGGAACTGGAGGCACTGTCAGCCACCCAATCTATCGCCTGTACATGTTCTGGCCTCACCATCCGTAGAGAGGCATTCGGGCCCACCAAATAACGCTGCAGGTTCTGTCGCCTACTCGCACCAGAGGAAGGTGTTTCACTTGGACCGGTAGTTGGCGCTGAATGGCCACGTCCTCTACAAGCAACAGGAGCTCGACCAACACCACCACGACCATGTTCACGTCCCTTATTTGATGTTCTCCTCATTATTTGCGTTCACCCACCAAGCTAAAAGATTGGTTTATCTCCGGTGTCAATTTATCTGCCAATTGTCAACAATTAAGTTCCCTAAGGCAGTGCTCGTGTCATAAAAATGCTCTGTGGACCAAAAATAAAGTTTTTTGGCCTAAAACACACTGATTCTCAATTTCACTACAGAAATGTAAAATATGTACTTGTACGCAGTATGCAAAACTGTTTGGTGAACCCAGAACACTTTTTTTTTCAGTAAAACACAGTAAAGCACTATTTTCGTGCTGCAATTTTAAATTGGTATTTGTACGCTGTATGCACAATTGGTTTGTACACCCAGAACAAGGATTTTTTTCAATAAAACACAGAAAATCAGTATTTCACTGCTTTTAATAAAACGTATCTATTTCTACGGTTTATGCAAAAGTAGTTTGTGGACCCAGAACAAGGATTTTTTTTAAGAAAACACAGAAAAAAGTTGGTATTTCTATGCCGTATGCACAACTGCTTTGTGAAGCAAGAATATTGCTTTTTTCCCCCCCACACAAAAAAAATTTCATTCACCTTTTCACTGCAGAAATGTCAAATGTGTATTTGGGTGGTGTATTTGGAACTGCTTTGTGGGCCAGGAATACTTCTATTTTTCCCAAAAATACACTGAGGCTCTATTTCACGACAGAAATGTCAAATGTGTATTTGGGCGGGGTATTTCAAACTGTTTTGTGGACCAGGAATAACGTTTTTTTTCCAGGAAACACACTGATGCACTATTTCCCTGCAGAAATATTAAATATGTATTTGTACGCTGTCTGCACAACTGTTTTGAACACCAGGAATACGTTTTTTTTTTGCCAAAAATACACTGATTTTCTATTTCACTAAAGAAATGTAAAATATGTATTTTAGTGGTGTTTTTAACACTGATTGGTGGACCAGGAATACTTCTATTTTTCCCAAAAATATACTGAGGCTCTATTTCACGGCAAAAATGTCAAATGTGTATTTGGGCAGTGTATTTCAAACTGCTTTGGGGACCAGGATCACAGCTTTTTATCACAAAAATACTCCAGAAATTGAATATATGGTTTAGTGCATTGTATACAGAAGTACTCTGTGGCAGCACAGGTCCCAGACTAGAGAAATGGACTATGTCACCCCTTAATTATACAAAAGGTAATGTAGGGGACTTGAGCAGCCAGAAAAGAAACATTTTCTCCTTCACTGAGCTACAAAAAAGGATTAAGCTGATGTCCCTGCCAGGCTGGCAGACATGCAGTACACCTCTGTAACAGATGGATTTAAAAAAAAAAATTCCTTGGCAGTGGCTGGGTACAGAAATGTAGGATTGCTGAAGCTCCCTCCCTCTCTATTTGCTGTATCTTGTGGATTAAAGTACAACAGGTTTTGTAGATTTCTTCCCTAATCTGTCCCTCACAGAAGCGGCAGCATCCTATCCCTACACTGAGAAGAGTAGAGTGACTTGTGGCGCTATGTGACTCCAGCTTAAATAGAGACTGGTTCACATGCTGCACTCATCCAATCACAGCCATGCCATTAGTAGACATAGCTGTGATGGCTTCTTAGGGCAAAGAAGTAAAACGCTTGCTGATTAGCTGCTGTGCAGTCCTTCAGAAAGAGGGAAGAATCTCCGAACAACGGACCCGAACTTCCCAAAATTCGGTACGTTCGGGTTAGCTCAACCCTACACAGGGGCTATCGACCAGTTGTGGTCTTGCTACCTAGGGCTTGTACTGCAAGTAGGTAGGGAAAGCAGGTTGGGTTCTAGGTTAGGGCTGACTGTCCATTTCTGTTCCTACCTAAAGGCGTTACAAATAACTATTTACATTGTAATTGCAGATGCATCCATGTCTTGGTTACTGCCGCTGCAGAGCCTCGGAGGCCAGAGTTACCAGGCCCACCAAGACAAGGAGTCAGTCCCATCCTGGTGGACTAGCAGGAAATATGGTTCCACACCAGAGTCACCAGAAGAAACAGGGACAGACATTGTGCAGACGAGAGGTTGCAACTAGTCATGAGCAGCGGGTGCAATATTCGAATTTTCGATATATCGTGAATATGTGGTAGAATATTTATCATCTATTCGTATTCCAGATTATTCTCTTGATTGCGAACGATCGGCAATGTAATATGTGCTTTACTTGAGTAAGGGCAGGTTATAAGCAACTTTACTATTGGATTGGCTAGAATTCACGAATATGTAGAATATAGTGCGATATATATTCTTAAAAACGAATATTTGTCTTTTTTTTCACCATCTGAAACCATTACATTTACTAATGGGTTCAGATGAAAAAAAAAAACAATATTCATTTTTACGAATATATATATATATATATATATTCGTAAAAATGAATATTGTTTTTTTTTTTCATCTGAACCCGTTAGTAAATGTAATGGTTTCAGATGGTGAAAAAAAAGACAAAATATTCGTTTTTAAGAATATATATCACACTATATATACTGGAGGGTGAATCAGGATCGCACATCCTCAACAATATGCTTTTGATGTAACGACTGTCTCAGCATAATTACGTGGCATATCCGCCAAATTTGTAATACATTGTATGCTGTGCATAAGAGGCATTAGTTAACAGTTTGATCAAAAAGCATAAGCCCACTTTCCACGACAAGGATGCCTCTGCAAGTGGGAAACTACTCTAACCTATAAATGGCGCAGCCGTGCGTGCGACCACCGGCGCCCAGCACCGCACCAGCAGCAGACAGCGGGACCCAGGAGCCACACAGCAGCCCCACTGTGCAGCAAAGCCTCCTTGGCTCTGGGGCCCACGCCCGCCAGCACAGCACTGAGGCAGCAATGGCAGACACGCAGTACTGCACCATGTGAACGAGTGCAAAGAGCTCACCCAGTCACGACCCTCAGGAAATGCATCTGAGAGATAGTAGGAGTTTATAAACCCCTTGCAACTAAGGCTAATTAAAACACCTAGTCCAAATGGGGAGGAGTGTAATTGTCTATTTTCTTTTCCCCCCTCTGGGGTCAGCACTCCTCCCCATTTGGACTAGGTGTTTTTAATTAGCCTTAGTTGCAAGGGGTTTATAAACTCCTACTATCGCTCAGATGCATTTCCTGAGGGTCGTGACTGGGTGAGCTCTTTGCACTCGTTCACATGTTGCAGTAATGCGTGTCTGCCATTGCTGCCTCAGTGCTGTGCTGGCGGGGCGGCGGGCCCCAGAGCCAAGGAGGCTTTGCTGCACAGTGGGGTTGCTGTGTGGCTCCTGGGTCCCGCTGTCTGCTGCTGGTGCGGTGCTGGGCGCCGGTGGTCACCACGCACGGCTGCGCCATTTATAGGTTAGAGTAGTTTCCCACTTGCAGAGGCATCCTTGTCGTGGAAAGTGGGCTTATGCTCTTTGATCAAACTGTTAACTAATGCCTCTTATGCACAGCATACAATGTATTACAAATTTGGCGGATATGCCACGTAATTATGCTGAGACAGTCGTTACATCAAAAGCATATTGTTGAGGATGTGCGATCCAGATTCACTCTCCAGTATATATTGTAATTATCTATTTTCTTTTTCCCCTCTGGGGTCAGCACTCCTCCCCATTTGGACTAGGTGTTTTTAATTAGCCTTAGTTGCAAGGGGTTTATAAACTCCTACTATCTCTCAGATGCATTTCCTGAGGGTCGTGACTGGGTGAGCTCTTTGCAGTCGTTCACATGGTGCAGTACTGCGTGTCTGCCATTGCTGCCTCAGTGCTGTGCTGGCGGGGCGGTGGGCCCCAGAGCCAAGGAGGCTTTGCTGCACAGTGGGGTTGCTGTGTGGCTCCTGGGTCCCGCTGTCTGCTGCTGGTGCGGTGCTGGGGCGCCGGTGGTCGCCGCGCACAGCTGCGCCATTTATAGGTTAGAGTAGTTTCCCACTTGCGGAGGCATCCTTGTCGTGGAAAGTGGGCTTATGCTTTTTGATCAAACTGTTAACTAATGCCTCTTATGCACAGCATACAATGTATTACAAATTTGGCGGATATGCCACGTAATTATGCTGAGACAGTCGTTACATCAAAAGCATATTGTTGAGGATGTGCGATCCAGATTCACCCTCCAGTATATATTGTAATTGTCTATTTTCTTTTCCCCCCTCTGGGGTCAGCACTCCTCCCCATTTGGACTAGGTGTTTTTAATTAGCCTTAGTTGCAAGGGGTTTATAAACTCCTACTATCTCTCAGATGCATTTCCTGAGGGTCGTGACTGGGTGAGCTCTTTGCACTCGTTCACATGGTGCAGTACTGCGTGTCTGCCATTGCTGCCTCAGTGATGTGCTGGCGGGGCGGTGGGCCCCAGAGCCAAGGAGGCTTTGCTGCACAGTGGGGTTGCTGTGTGGCTCCTGGGTCCCGCTGTCTGCTGCTGGTGCGGTGCTGGGGCGCCGGTGGTCGCCGCGCACAGCTGCGCCATTTATAGGTTAGAGTAGTTTCCCACTTGCGGAGGCATCCTTGTCGTGGAAAGTGGGCTTATGCTTTTTGATCAAACTGTTAACTAATGCCTCTTATGCACAGCATACAATGTATTACAAATTTGGCGGATATGCCACGTAATTATGCTGAGACAGTCGTCACATCAAAAGCATATTGTTGAGGATGTGCGATCCAGATTCACCCTCCAGTATATATTGTATATATCACACTATATTCTACATATTCGCAAATTCTAGCAAGCCAACCCAATAGGAAAGTTGCCTATAACCCACCCTTACTCGATTAACACGCATATTACATTGACGATTTTTCTCATAAGTAGTGTTGAGCGAACAGTTCGAGCATAGTTCGGGTTCGTACTGAATTTTGGGGTGTTTGGGACATAGACCCGGACATTTTCAAAATAGTTCGGGTTCGTTGTTCGGCGATTTCTTCACACTTTCTGAAGGACTGCACAGCAGCCAATCAGCTAGCGTTTTACTTCTTGCCCTAAGAGCCCATCACAGCCATGCCTACTAATGGCATGGCTGTGATTGGCCAAGTGCAGCATGTGACCCAGCCTCTATTTAAGCTGGAGTCACGTAGCGCCGCACGTCACACTGCTCTGATTAGTGTAGGGAGAGGACGCAGCTGCTGTGAGGGCGAGATTAGGCAGGGAAAAGTCTGCAAAAGAACCTAATGAAGTGATCGATCTACAGCTGTGAATGATTGAACTTCTGCTAGTTACTTGCTCGCTGGTTTTTAGGCTGCACAGAGCGTTTTTCTGTCACTTATTTTCTGGGGTGATCGGCAGCCATTTTGTGACTTGTGGTGCACCAGAACAAGCTGCCACCAAGTCCATCAATCCATCAATACTAGTTTTTTTTTTTTGCTATATCCTACATCAGGGGCTTGGCTGTGCTAATTGTCACCCCTAGAAACTCAGGATAGCAATTTCTATATTTTATTAAGGGGTTAAATACAATTGCCAAAATACCAATCCCCTAAATCTGGTGTTCCAGCTTTGACTAGCCAAGTATAATACTGCCTGCTATTTGGCAAAGGATAGATTACTTTCCGTGGTGAAATTCAATTGTCAAAATAGCAATCCCCTAAATCTGGTGTCCCAGCACTGGCTAGCAAACTATAATAGTGTCCGCAAAAACATATTTTGTTCTGGGGTGAAATTCAATTGCCAAAATAGCAATACCATAAATCTGGTGTCACAGCTGTGGCTGGCAAACTATAATAGTGTCCGCAAAAACATATTTTGTTCTGGGGTGAAATTCAATTGCCAAAATAGCAATACCATAAATCTGGTGTCACAGCTGTGGCTGGCAAACTATAATAGTATCCGCAAAAACATATATTTTGTTCTGGGGTGAAATTCAATTGCCAAAATAGCAATACCATAAATCAGTGGTTTCAGCTGTGGCTGGCCAAGTTTCATAGTGTCCTGCAAAGGATATATTTTGTTCTGCGGTGAAATTCAATTGCCAAAATAGCAATACCCTGAATCTGGTGTTCCAGCTGTTGCAGGCCTAGTTTAAATCTGTCCGTAACAGGGTATATTTTGTTCTGGGGTGAAATTCAATTGCCAAAATAGCAATACCATAAATCAGTGGTTTCAGCTGTGGCTGGCCAAGTTTCATAGTGTCCTGCAAAGGATATATTTTGTTCTGGGGTGAAAACCGGAATTAGACTTACCGGTAATTCAGTTTCCATGAAATCACCATGACGGCCACAAAGGAGATTGACCCATTGACCTCTGTGGAGGCAGGAACAGAGAAGAGGTTAAATCGCCCCCTCCCACCACCACACCTCAGTGTTTCCAAAGATCCCAACAAGTGTCAAACAAAAGGTAGACAAATACGGAACTAGAATTCATGATTCCTAGTATTACTTCATACCAGGAGAAGAAAAATAAAAACACAATTGAGGGGCGGGAAATAAGGGCCGTCATGGTGATTTCATGGAAACTGAATTACCGGTAAGTCTAATTCCGGTTTTCCCATGTCATCACCATGACGGCCACAAAGGAGAGTTATAAAATTACTCATAAGAGGATGGGGCAACTGCCTGCAGAACCTTACGACCGAAGGAAAGGCCCGCAGAGCTAGATAAGTCTAATCTGTAATGCTTCACAAAAGTATGGATGCTGGACCATGAGGCAGCTCTACATATATCTTCTAAAGAGACACCTGCTTTCTCTGCATAAGAAGTGGACATGGCTCTGGTGGAATGAGCTCGAATATTAGAAGGGGGATCTAAATTCTGATTTCTATAACATAAGATGATGGTATCCTTTAACCACCTAGCTATAGTGGATCTGGAGACCCTGGATCCTTTATTTCTACCCGAAAACTGTACCAGTAAATTGTCCGATTTCCTAAACTCCTTGGAAACCTCTAGATATCTCAGGACAACACGTCTCACGTCTAGAGAATGGTAGGACTCTTCCTCTCTATTTCTAGGATTGTTAAAAAAGGAAGGTAAAATAATTTCTTGGCTCCTGTTTTTATCAGAGGCCACTTTTGGGAGAAATCCTGGATCCAGCCTCAATGAAATTCTATCATCAGAAATAGACAGATATGGTTCTCGGACAGAGAGGGCCTGAATTTCTCCTAATCTCTTAGCAGACGTGATCGCTATAAGAAAGGCAGTCTTCAATGACAGGAGTTTTAAAGAACAGTCCTCCAAAGGTTCGAAGGGGGGGACACATGAGGTTATTCAGAACAATATTTAAGTCCCAGGACGCAATACGAGATCTTAAGGTAGGCCTGATCCTATTGACAGCTCTTATAAATCTTCTGATCCATCGATGGTCTGCTAGGCTGGTATCAAAGAAAGCACTTAATGCCGCTATCTGGACCCTTAGTGTAGAAGGTCTCAGCCCCAGTTCAAGACCATTCTGTAGGAATTCTAAAATTGCTTGTATATTAGGTTCCTTGAGGTTAGGTTCTTTCTCCCCTGACCAAGAACAGAACCTCTTCCAAATTTTAAGATATATTGCAGATGTTACCTCTTTCCTTGAATGCTTTAGAGTAGCAATAAATCTATCTGAAAGACCCTGAACCTTTAAGATGGAGACCTCAGGATCCAGGTCGTGAGCTTCAGGAATTCCGGGTGAGGATGGAGAATAGGTCCCTGATGCAGGATATCTCTTCTGAGTGGAAGTGGGAATGGATCGTCCACAGCTAGTCTGAGAAGCGGAGCAAACCAACTTCTCTTGGGCCAAAAGGGAGTAACCAATATTATTGTAGTCCTCCCTTCCAAAACCTTCTGGATTACTCTTGGAATGAGAGGAAGAGGCGGAAACGCATATGCCAGGTTCCAACGCCATCCCAGGGAAAAGGCATCTATTCTCCATGGTCGATCCACCGCATTCAGGGAGCAGAATGTTTTGAGTTTTGCATTTCTTCTTGTAGCAAAGAGGTCTATCACAGGTAGACCCCATTTTTCCGTCAACATATTGAACACCTCCTGATTGAGGGCCCACTCTGTCTGGTCTAGTGTCTGTCTGCTTAAATAATCTGCTTCTACATTCAAAGAACCTCTCAGGTGCATCGCTGAGACGGACCTTAGCTCCTTCTCCGCAAAGGAAAAGATCTTCTGGGCAACTTCCTGGAGTTTCCTTGATCTTGTTCCTCCTTGATGGTTCAAGTAGGCGACCACCGTTGTGTTGTCTGACAGAATTTTTACATGCTGTCTCTTTACTAAATGTTGGGCTGAGAACAGGGCTTGCATTACTGCATATAACTCTCTGAAGTTCGAGGATTGGCTGGCAATGTTGTGGCTCCAGGACCCTTGGAAATACTTTCCCTCTATCTTTGCTCCACAACCTACTCTGCTTGCATCTGTAAATACTGTTACAGAAGGAGACCTTATCCAAGCGACTCCCCGGACAAGATTTTCCTCCTTTGTCCACCAGGCAAGGGATTTCTTCACCCAGCTTGGAATCCAAAGCTTGGTCTCCAGAGAGCCCATCTTCTTGCTCCCCTGGGATATTAAACAATTCTGCAACACGCGGCAATCAGCTTGAGCCCAGTCTACAGAGGGAATACAAGAAGTTAGAAGACCTAAGAGTCTCATTACCTCTCTTACCGAGCATCTCCTCTGATGTTGGAAGGATCTCACTTTGGGCTTTAGCGATTGGATCTTGCTCTGCGGGGGAAAGGTCGCCTGTTTCCAAGAGTCCAGTATTACTCCTAAAAACTGTATCTTTGTGGAAGGGATCAACATAGACTTTGGCTTGTTCACTATCCACCCCAACATCTCCAGACGGGATAAGAATATTTCGAGATCTGACATTAGGAGTTCCCTTGAATTTGCAATGATTAGAAAATCGTCCAGATATGGCACGATATTCAGCCCTTCCTGTCTCAGTGGGGATATCATCTCTATCACCAGTTTGGTGAACAGTCTTGGGGCTGCTGAGATCCCAAATGGTAGAGCTACAAATTGAAAGTGGAGGATCTGATTGGATGGATTCAGTATTGCAAACCTGAGATACTTTTGGTGATGCGGGTGAATAGGAACATGCAGATAAGCATCTTTCAGATCGACTGAACACCTGAATGCCCCTACTTTTATTAGGGGAACTATAGATTTTAGGGACTCCATCTTGGATCGCCTGTATAAGATGAACTCGTTTAGCTGCTTCAGGTTTATTATGGTTTGAAATTCTCCCTCCTTTTTTCTCACAAGGAATAAGGTTGAGTAAAATCCCAGACCCTGTTGAGAAGGGGGAACCGGAACTATTGCCCCCTTTTTCAAGAGATCCTGGACACCCTTACAAATATTTAGATTGCCGAATTTGGAAGGAGGATTCGTCACCACAAACCTTGAAGGGGGGGGGGGGAGATGAATTCTATTCTGTAACCGTTTTGGAGAATTTCCAAGGCCCACGTATTCCTGGATGTTATGGTCCATGGACCCAGGAACTCGCGTAGCCTCCCGCCGACAATGGCGTCATTGCTTATCTTCTGATCTAGACTGGGGCCTGAGTAGGAAATTTCTCCCTTTGCCGCCTTTAGGATAGGACCAACGGTCAGATTTCCCCTTCCCTCTGGAGGCCCTACTTTGTCCACTATCGGCACGAAAGGACTGATTCCTCCTGTAAGGTCTCTCTTCAGGGAAACCTTTTTTCTTATCCGCTAGCACTGGACCAAAAACATACTCCCCAGCAGGCTCGGACTGGCCCACAGGGGTACAGGGGAATCCCCCGGTGGGCCCCTGAGCAAGGTGGGCCCCTAGTCTCCCACCTCCTGCACAAGTGGCACATAACACATTAAATTTACTGCACTATATACATATATTCAATGTACAGCACCTCAACCAGCCTATGTTCATATAAAAAACTTGTTAGATTATTTCTTATACTTGAATGTATCCATACAGTGGGCCCCCAAAATAAATTTTACTGGCGGGCCCTAGGTACCCCAGTCCGACACTGCTCCCCAGTAAAGGGAATAGAAATCAATTTTTGTTTGGATGTCTTGTCGCCCGACCATGATTTCATCCATAATGCCCTACGCGCTGCATTGGAAAACCCTGCCTCTTTCGCACCAAATCTGATCGACTCAGCCGAGGCGTCTGCCATGAAACCAGTAGCTGACTTTAACAGAGGAATAGATCATAAAATCTCCTCTCTGGGGGTTTTGTTCTTGATGTGGTTCTCCAACTCATTAAGCCACAGATACATAGATCTAGCCACGGAGGTAGCTGCTATATTAGTTTTAACATTGTACATGGAAGCCTCCCAAGATTTCCGCAGCAGGGCATCCGCCTTACGCTCCATGGCATCCCTGAGCTGAGCCGCATCCTCGAATGGGAGAGCAGTCTTTTTATTGATCTTGGCCACCTGTACGTCAATCTTGGGGGTTTCATTGAAAAATTTAGACTGGGATGGATCAAACAGCAGGCGACTCCTAAATTCTTTAGAAATTCCCAATCTCTTTTCTGGTTCAGACCATTCTTCCATGATCATCATCCTAATGTTTTCATTTATAGGAAATACTTTGGACTTTATAATTCTCAGGCCACCAAACATCTCATCCTGTATTGAATGGGGCTTAGGGGCCTCCTCAATCCCCATAGTTGCCCTGACGGCACTCAAAAGGTCATCCATTTCCTCAGCAGAAAAATAGAATTTCTTATTACTCTCATAAATTTCTCCTTCAAAGGGAGAGGAGACATCCTCATAATGCATAGAAGAGGAGGCTCTATCCACAGCGTCCTCAGATTCTGATGAGGAAATAACTCTTGTGCGAGGCCGTTTAGGCGGAGGCGGACCCTGGGGCTCCGATGTCACAACTCTGGAAGCCCTGAGCTCCTCCTAAACCACCGTTCTAATGCTCTCCATTAAAGACGGCTGCTCCAGATGGATCACCTCAGAAATACAGTCCTTGCATAGCTTTTTTCCATAATCTTCAGGCAAACATTTAGCACAGGAGATGCAACGTGGAGATTTCTTAACCTTTTTCTGGGTCTCCTTAGCCTGAAAATATACATGGAAAAAATGCCATGAGGAACTGGGGTAAAAAGGACACAAATATGATGCAGACCCCACAGGGGGATACTCACAGCAGGCAGGGAGGGAGACTCGAGCTCCACAGAAGTTTGCAAGTCTGGACCAGACATTATAAAGTAGCAGGGATCCTACTTACAGATCGTTCAGACCTCAGATCAGCGTCATAGTGGCTTTCTCGCTTTTTAGTCAAACTGCTCTGCCCTCTGTGCTTCAACTTCCGGGTTGGGTCACATGACCGGCGCCGAAAGAAATGTCACACGTCCGCGCGCGCCTTCCAGCCGCACACAGCCCGTCCCACAGGGGAGGAGGAAGATCGCGGCACGGGAGCAGGCTCCGGACCAGCCAGAGCGAGGCCTCCCACTACCCCCAGCCCAGCATTAGCCCAAAGCCGCCGGCGGACTGGGGAGCTCACTTCACTGAACTGCAGGTAACCGATCACGGAACCTCCCGGTGACGATAAAAACAAAAAAGTTGTAGGAGGTGAATTCTCCCATCTTCATCTCCCTGCCGACCCGCAGGGAGACTCTTCTCTGACCCTGGCCACAGTGGGGACAGGAACACTGAGGTGTGGTGGTGGGAGGGGGCGATTTAATCTCTTCTCTGTTCCTGCCCCCACAGAGGTCATGGGTCAATCTCCTTTGTGGCCGTCATGGTGATGACATGGGAAATTCAATTGCCAAAATAGCAATACCATAATTCTGGTGTCACAGCTGTGGCTGGCAAACTATAATAGTGTCCGCCAAAACATATATTTTGTTCTGGGGTGAAATTCAACTGCCAAAATAGCAATCCCTTAAATCTGGTGTCCCAGCACTGGCTGGCAAACTATAATAGTGTCCGTCAAAACATATATTTTGTTCTGGGGTGAAATTCAATTGCCAAAATAGCAATACCATAAATCAGTGGTTTCAGCTGTGGCTGGCCAAGTTTCATAGTGTCCTGCAAAGGATATATTTTGTTCTGGGGTGAAATTCAATTGCCAAAATAGCAATACCCTGAATTTGGTGTTCCAGCTGTTGCAGTCCTAGTTTAAATCTGTCCATAAAAGGATACCTTTCATCCAGGGACTAAATACTAGCCCTAGAAGAGATATTCCCCTAAATCAGTGGTTACTGCTGTGCCTGGATTAGTGTAATATACGCTACATAAATAAATAGGCAGATAGTGTTAGGTGCCTGTAAAAAAAGGCCTGAATTTGAAATCAATACATTGGGCCAAATATTTTTTTTCTTATTGTGGTGCTTGGTGAACGGTAACAATGAGGAAAACATCTAGTAAGGGACGCGGTCATGGTGGTGTTAGTGTACCCTCTAGTGCTCGGAGAGGACGTGGCCATTCTGCCACAGCCACACGTCCTAGTGAACCAACTACCTCAGGTTCCAGTACCCGCCAGAATTTACAGCGATATTTGGTGGGGCCCAATGCCGTTCTACGGATGGTAAGGCCTGAGCAGGTACAGGCGCTAGTCAATTGGGTGGCTGACAGCACGTTCACAACATTATCATACGGGTACTCCACCAACATGGCCAGTGGTGATGACACTGCTATCAGCGTTACAATACCACTTCTATGTCTTCTTGAGAAAACGCTTAGGACGATGATGGAAGAGGAGGTGGCCTAGGAGGAGGAGGAGGAGGAGGATAAGGGGTCATTTTTAGAACTTTCAGGCCAGTCTGTTAGAAGTGGCTCAGAGGGAGGTTTTTTGCAACAGCAGAGGCCAGGTACAAATGTGGCAAGCCAGGGTCCACTACTGGAGGACGAGGAGGATGAGGAGGAGGTGGAGGAGGATGAGGATGAAGCAGGTTCACAGCGGGGTGGCACCCAACACAGCTCAGGCCCATCACTGGTGCGTGGCTGGGGGGATACGGAGGACGATGACGATACGCCTCCCACAGAGGACAGCTTGTCCTTACCTCTGGGCAGCCTGGCACACATGAGTGACTACATGCTGCAGTGCCTGCGCAACGACAGCAGAGTTGCCCACATTTTAACGTGTGCGGACTACTGGGTTGCCACCCTGCTGGATCCCCGGTACAAAGACAATGTGCCCACCTTACTTCCTGCACTGGAGCGTGATAGGAAGATGCGCGAGTACAAGCGCACGCTGGTAGACGCGTTCCTGAGAGCATTCCTAAATGTCACAGGGGAACAGGTGGAAGCCCAAGGCGAAGGCAGAGGAGGAGCAAGAGGTCACCAACGCAGCAGTGTCACGGCCAGCTCCTCTGAGGGCAGGGTTAGCATGGCAGAAATGTGGAAAAGTTTTGTCTCCACGCCACAGCTAACTGCACCACCACCTGATACGGAACGTGTTAGCAGGAGGCAGCATTTCACTAACATGATTAATCAGTACGTCTGCACACCCCTCCACATACTGACTGATGGTTCGGCCCCATTCAACTTCTGGGTCTCCAAATTGTCCACGTGGCCAGAGTTAGCATTTTATGCCTTGGAGGTGCTGGCCTGCCCGGCGGACAGCGTTTTGTCTGAACGTGTATTCAGCATGGCAGGGGGCGTCATTACTGACAAACTTAGCCGCCTGTCCACAGCCAACGTGGACAAGCTGACGTTCATAAAAATGAACCAGGCATGGATCCCACAGGACCTGTGCCTCCCTTGTGCAGAATATACATTTATAACTGCCTCCCCCTAAACCATGTATTCTTGTACTCCGGGGCACCTCTTTATTGAATCCTCATTTTTTTAATTTTACCATGATCTTGCGGTGCAACCCAAAGTTGAATAAACCTCTCCTCTGGGTGCTGGGCCGAAATAACTGAAAGTGGCCTTCTCTAGTGGTGGGTGAAATAACGCATGACTCCTTGCTGTGGGACCTCTCTCCTCTGTCTGGGTGCTGGGGCTGAAATAACTGAAAGTGGCCTTCTCCAGTGGTGGGTGATATGACGCATGATTCCTTGCTGTGGGACCTCTCTCCTCTGTCTGGGTGCTGGGGCCGAAATAACTGAAAGTGGCCTTCTCCAGTGGTGGGTGATATGACGCATGATTCCTTGCTGTGGGACCTCTCTCCTCTGTCTGGGTGCTGGGGCCGAAATAACTGAAAGTGGCCTTCTCCAGTGGTGGGTGATATGACGCATGACTCCTTGCTGTGGGACCTCTCTCCTCTGTCTGGGTGCTGGGGCTGAAATAACTGAAAGTGGCCTTCTCCAGTGGTGGGTGATATGACGCATGATTCCTTGCTGTGGGACCTCTCTCCTCTGTCTGGGTGCTGGGGCCGAAATAACTGAAAGTGGCCTTCTCCAGTGGTGGGTGATATGACGCATGATTCCTTGCTGTGGGACCTCTCTCCTCTGTCTGGGTGCTGGGGCCGCAATAACTGAAAGTGGCCTTCTCCAGTGGTGGGTGATATGACGCATGATTCTCTGCTATGGGACCTCTCTCCAATTGATATTGGTTAATTTTTATTTATTTTATTTTTTATTTTATTTTAATTCATTTCCCTATCCACATTTGTTTGCAGGGCATTTACCTACATTTTGCTGCCTTTTGCAACCCTCTAGCCCTTTCCTGGACTATTTTACAGCCTTTTTAGTGCCCAAAAGTTCGGGTCCCCATTGACTTCAATGGGGTTCGGGATAAAGTTCGCGTCGAGTTCGGATCCCGAACCCGAACCTTTTTGGGAATTTCGGCCGAACTTCTCGAACCCGAACATCCAGGTGTTCGCTCATCTCTACTCATAAGATGAAATAAATGGAATAATAAAGAATATTCTAATTCAGACTACGATATTGCAGCCATCTCACATTGGCCCACAAGCAAGAAGCAGGTAATGGGGTCAGATGAAAAAAAAAATAGACGAATATTCGTTTTTACGAATATATATCACTATATTCAAAATATTCACGAAGTCGCTAAGTGCCGATATTCGTGATAAAAATTTGCAATGTGAGTATTCGCGGTCAACACTAGTTGCATCCTTTGGCTGAACTATACTCATATTTGCCATTGTTTAATTTCTTGTACCCAACGTACCAAGATAGGAAGTCCATCCACACCCAGAAGCAGCCAGAGAAAGCACTCATTAAAAGAAAGAAGGGGGTGACATCATTCTGCCCAACTACTTTGGACACTGAATATATTTATAGAGTAACTAAATCTTTGCGTGAAATTTTAATATGATGTCCCTAATGCTCCGATAAAACTTTTTCAAATATATTTTATTTATTAATTTTGCATTTTTCTTAGTCTTTTCCCTACCTAAACAGCACCATATGCTGTGCACTTAAAACTCAGCTCAGCAGTGTATGGAGTACGGGCTGTGAAATTTATGAATGGGGCCACAGCAGTGCTGTGAGTACGGGTAGGAGCACAGATTGCTGCTCCTGCCCCCGGAGGATTACTAACACCTGGCATAGCACATGGGTACCCTGTACCCATGTGCTATGCCAGAATTAGCAGAGCGGCTCCTGAGCTGACAGCAGGTCTTTGCAGTTCTGCAGGCAGAAGCAGGAACTCACTCCACTCAGCTAAGGCTCAGCCAGGAGTTAGTAGACCTCCAGGGGCACAGGCAGGAGCAGCAATAATTCATAAATTTCATAGCCCATACTCTGTACACCGCTGCAAACACACTTGCGACCTTTGAAACATATTTGTGACTTTTGAAGCATATTTGCAACATTTCAAGTGCAACTTTTGTCTCGGACTCGGGACATTTTTGTTATTATTTTGTTTTCATTGAAAGTCAATTTACTGACAGAACCCTGTTATTTTGCTTATTTCTCATAAATAAAAATGCACCATGTTTTAATACTTACTGCACTGCCGTGGGCTTCTATGACCAGTTTTGAAGAAAGGCAGGGACACAACAAAGTCTCTTCAACACGGATTATTGATTGTTCCAGCCAACTTACCGTTCAGTTACAGCCGCATCGCAGCCGGGTCAGGTAATCAGTCCACAGGTCAGTGTTTGCCTCACACGTGCCTTGCAGTGTGTGATCTGCAGCCTCTCACTCAACAGACATGCAGCATACGGGTGTTAATACCCGACACTGCAAAGGTTTATTATGTGTATGTACCTTTAATTTATTTCCTTGTACAGGCCTGCAGGGGTAGTGTCTACTACAGCCACTAGAGGGAGATAGTACGCCCCACTATATATAGGTAGGCCCAGGCAGAGTAGAGTTAGTTCAGTGCAGACAGTGAGTCTGTGAAGTGTGTGCAGACAGAGTAGTCTGTGTGGGACTCCTGCAATGTCCTCAGCAGGTAGCAAGGGAAATCCTCCAAGTGTAAAGAACCAAGGATAGAAGCCGTCTAAGAGGTATTTGGGCCTTGGATGATAAAGTAACCCAGGAGTAGACAGGTCAGAAGAATTGGAGTCACCTGTATCTACATAGAACCTGAGGAAATAGTGGAGAGTCAAATCCCTGTGCAGTATTAGGCCTGCTTGATCTAAGAGGAATTACAACTTATATGCATCTGTTATCTGCTCATCTGAAACTACTCTGCAACTGCTATGTATTAAGGAACTGCGCTTCCATCCATTTATGTGCATGATTATTATCAAAGACTTTAGTAAAGTTCAAGTTCTGTTTTGTTACAACGTGGTTCCTCAGTTATTCCTACTATCAGCAAACGGTGTGCCACCGTTAATTGGCACTGGCGTCACAAACTCTATCTACAACTACCTGCCAGGGAGTCAGCCTGTCTCAGGTTAGTGGTCACCATTGCACTACCACACCCAAGAACACTATTAACTCTAACTTGAGTACGCTGCACTTCTCTTTTGGCGTCACGAACAGGATTCGCACGCTTGTTAGTGCAAAAAGCGTGAACTTTGTGCCTTATCCAGTTTGCCCTGTGACCAGAGTGACTTTTGGGACTTTATTTGCATTGTGGGGCCAGAAAAGTTTGCCTAAAGTGGACCGTAGGTGCTGTGCAGTGTTGTGCCACCATAAGGAAAAGAACTGTGTACTTGAAAGTGATTTTTGTGAACTCTTTACCATCCTGCTTGCTGTCGGTGAATGGCACCCAAGATGGCCGCCCACCTCATGGACTGAAATTTGCTGCACCATTAGAGGAGTGTACAGGGTGCCACCCCCTGAAGAGCGGGAAGCTTCGCCGCGCCCACTTGCCTGTGATCAGTGGAAGGACGTCGCCTGTACGCGCCGCCGCGGCCCGGCCTTTGAACCCTGCACGTCATCGCGCGGGCGCGGCGCCCGAGATCTCGCGGGATTTGGCCTGTTGAACCCCGGTGGGTGCCGGACTGATACTCCATCGCCGGCGGACCCGGTAAGAATACACCGGAGGGCATAAAAAGTACTATAGGAGGACTGGAGAGATCCGGGGAATATATATAGGGGGTACACTACAGAAAACGCGCGCCCCCAGAGTCGTTCTTAAAGGGACCGCACCGGCCAGACTGTTGCTCCTAACAACACCCCCAGTCGACTCAATACTTTTTCAAGCTGCGCCACCATGTCGGATCAAGAAGTAAACGAGCAGCCTGCCCCCAGGGAGCCTGTGGCCACAGGCGGAATTACTGCCACCAGCCTGATGCCGCTGACGATGCCATATTATTTTGGGGCCCCACGGTTCCCCCGCTATACAGGAGAGCCTCATACTTTAAAAGACTTTAAGGACAAAATGGTGGCGTTGTTCAAACTATACCCTGTTAATGCAGAACAGCAGATGGAGATACTGTTAGCCCAGCTAGAAGGGGCAGCCCGCAGAGAAGTCATGTCCTGGCCTAACTCTGAGAGGAGCACCATGGACCAAATTTTTTGCCGCCTCAGAACCACTTTTGAAGCACGGACAGCGTCCGAAGTAAAGATGCGCTTCTTTGGGAAGAAACAGAAACCTGGTGAGTCGCTCCGTGATTTTGCTCTATCTCTCCAGGAAGCTTTGGGGGCTGTTGTTCAGATAGATCCCAGGGAGGCTGATACCCAAGACCAGACCCTGAGGGAACAGTTCATTGCAGGGATATACAACGAACAGTTAAAAGCCCAATTGAAAATGTTATCTGCCCAACATCCTAGCAGTACCTTTCTGGACTTTAAGGAACTGGCCATTAGTATTTTGGGTCAAACCCTGCCTGCAGAACCAGTGGCCCCATCTGAGCCCCTAGCTTGTAAACCTACGCTGCCTACTATTAACCAGTTCGGGGCCAGCCAAGCAGCTCAGGCTCCAACCTCTGATACTGTTGCTATGTTAGTGGAACAGGTTAATCATCTCACTAAAAGCCTGGAAAAAGTGTGCAGGAAATTAGAGGAGTGGGAAAAACCAGTGATGTTAGAAGAGGAATTGCTTCTACCTCCAAAACCGTTTCCTCCTGCCTATCAGGAGTTTCACCCCAGAGATCCTGGGAAAAGTATAAGTGACCGGTTTAAGAACCGCAAGCGGCCTGTCTGTAATTATTGCAAAAAGTTGGGCCACACAGAATCTACATGCTGGCAGTTAAGCGGGCCACCCTCGAGGCTGAGGACCGCCCCTCGGGAGGTAGAACAATAGGTCCAAAAGACCCAAGCTGGATGCCCCGGTATGTAGGGTCCCGTCCTAAAATAAGTGTCAAGATCAATGGGATCCCTTTTGAAGCTTTGTTGGACACTGGGTCTCAAGTCACCACTATTCAGCAGCCCACCTTTGAAAAATACTGGGACTCCAGCCTACTAACCCAGCCACCTGAGTCCTGGCTGGAGATCATCGCAAGTAATGGCAAGCCAGTGAAAGTTCATGGATACTGGGAGCCCACTCTCCAAGTGGGAGAAGCTACTTTGCCTCAACAAGGAGTGATCGTGGTACATGCCGCAGATAGAGGGGGTCATCCTGTAATTGTAGGGACCAATGTCTTTAAAAACTGTTACCCTGAGGTGCTTGAAGCGCTGCACCAGACTCTGCCTACTGCCCCCTCTGCATCCAAGAGAGCCATCCAAAAGACTATCAGTGTACTGTGTGCTCAGCAGAGGTTTGCTAATGAGAAAGGGGAGATCTGTACCGCCAGGATCCGTGATAATAGGCCGGTGACTCTGCCGCCAAACTCTCAAACCCTCCTGTGGTGTCGTGCCGTTCTTGGAGTCCAGGGCCAAGACTATCCAGCCCTGGTGGAGCCTATCCAGATGGAGAACTATCCTTATGTGAGAGCTGCCAAGTGCCTGGTGACCGTCTCCCAAGGTAAAGTACCTGTCCGTCTGATTAACCTCAGTGATCATCCTGTTGCGCTTACTAAGCACTGCCCTGTTGCCCAGCTTTCCCAGGTATTCTTCCAGGATGTCATCCGCCTGCCTGTCACCGAGAAGCCGCCAGCTGCAGCCCAAGGACATCTTCCTGTGAGCGACTCACAAGTGCCCTGGTGGGAGGAACTCCATGTCGGGGACGAAGCTACCCCCAACATCAACTAGAGGGAATTCTGAATCTGGTAAAGAAACACCATCAGGCCTTCAGTAAACATGCAACGGACTATGGAGAGGTCAGTGTCATTCAACACACCATACCCACTGGCTCTCATCCTCCCATCAAAGAGAGGTATAGACCCATACCACCAACTTCATACCAAACTGTTAAGGAGATGATCCAGGAAATGAAAGACTCAAACATAATCCGGGACAGCCGTAGTCCCTGGGCTGCACCCTGGTTCTAGTAAAAAGAAAGATGGCGGCATCCGTTTTTGTGTAGATTACAGAAAGATAAATCAGATAACTCACAAAGATGCCTATCCATTGCCACGTATTGAGGAGTCTCTAACCGCTCTAGGCTCCTCAGCCTATTTCTCCACATTAGACTTAACCAGCGGGTACTGGCAAGTGCCCATGGCCCCTGAGGATAGAGAAAAGACTGCTTTTACCACTCCTATGGGCCTGTTCGAATTTAACTGTATGCCTTTCGGACTGTGCAATGCCCCGGGACTTTCCAAAGACTAATGGAGCGGTGTTTAGGCCACAAGAACTTTGAGACGGTGCTGTTGTATCTGGATGACGTGATCATCTATTCTAAAACGTATGAGGACCATTTAAAGCATTTAGCTGAGGTGTTTGAAATCCTTATTAAATACGGCCTCAAAATTAAACCGTCCAAATGTCACCTGCTTAAACCTGCTGTAAAATACCTGGGACATGTTGTAAGCGGAGAGGGGGTCCAGCCTGATCCTGATAAGTTGGCTGCTGTCCGAAATTGGCCAGTCCCTACCACCGTGAAAGAGGTGAGGAGTTTCCTTAGCTTTGCTGGCTATTACCGGCGCTTTATCCCCCACTTTCCTCAAATAGCGGATCCAATCCAGGAACTCCTGAGGGCGCAACCAAAAAAGAGCCCAAGGACTCCTGTCCCCATTGAATGGAATGAAGAGAGAGAGATCGCATTCCAATTGTTTAAAAAAAAGTTGACGGAGCCTCCTGTGTTGGGGTACCCAGACTACAGTAAGCCATTTCACCTTTACACAGATGCCAGTAAGAAAGGCCTGGGAGCGGTGCTGGCTCAAGTGCAAGAGGGAAAGAGAGAGTGATAGCTTACGCCAGCCGGTCCTTAAAGGGAGCTGAAAAGAATGATCAGAACTACAGCTCTTTCAAATTGGAATTTCTGGCCTTAGTGTGGGCGGTAACAGAAAAGTTCAAGGACTATCTGGCTGCTACTCCATTTATTGCATTCACTGATAATAACCCTCTAGCTCACCTGAATACTGCTAAACTGGGGGCCTTAGAACAGAGATGGGCTTCCCGCCTTGCTAATTACGATTTCACTGTAAAGTACCGGGCTGGCCGTTCAAATGATAATGCTGATGCCCTGTCAAGGCTCCCCACTGAAATAGCACCTGATGACATACGGGATGCCTGGGAGGATGTAGAAATGCCAGCATTTTATAACAGGTTTGCTCAACAGTACCAAGCTCAAGCTGCCAATAACAGAGCCACTGATTCTCCATCCTCTAACAAGCCTGAACCCAGAGAGGAAAAGTGGATTAAGCTGCAATCAGAGAGTAGAGTTCTCGGTGAACTGCTGGACTTCCTCACCAGTGGCAGAGCCCCTGAAAGAATTCGACGAAAGACCGCAGACCCAGAACTAACCAAATTGTGGAGGCAGCGTCAACAACTTTTCCTTCAAAAAGGCCTATTGCTGCGAAGAAGCCTGGATCCTGTATCAAATGATAGAGTGCACCAGATCCTCATCCCACGTCGAGATGCTGGTATGGTTTTGGAAATGTATCATGACAGGTCTGGACATTTTGGGGTTCAAAAGACTGAGGCCACTGTCCGTAGGCGGTTCTATTGGGTCGGGATGAGAGAGGACATTGAGAGGTGGTGTCGGGAATGTACAGCCTGTGCCCTGAAGAGAGGTGAACACCATGATCAGAGAGCACCGCTGCATCCCATTGTAAGTACCGCCCCTCTTGAACTTGTTGCTATTGATCATGTAAAGTTGGAGCCCAGTCGCTCAGGGTATACCTATGCTATGACTATTATTGATCACTTCACCAAGTTTGTCGTAGCAGTGCCTGTGAACGACCTGACAGCCAAGACGACAGCTGAGTTGTTCTGGAAACACTTCCTCCTGCCCTACGGTTGTCCAGAAAAGATCCTCACCGACCAGGGACCCGCCTTTGAGTCTCATCTGTTCCAGGAGCTGTGCCGATTACACAACTGCCACAAGGTCCGGACCACGGCCTATCATCCACAAGGTAATGGACTCTGTGAAAAGATGAATCAGACCTTGATCGAAATGCTGAGAGCCGTGCCTCCTGAGACCAGAGGAGATTGGCCTAACCTGCTACCACAGCTCATGTATACCTACAACAATACCATTCATTGTTCCACCGGGTACACTCCCTTTTACCTGATGTTCGGACGTCAGGGTAAATTGCCTGCGGATCATTCCCTGGATGTACAAGTGCCTGACACCATAAATCCCCTGCCTAAAACTGACTGGGTAATTGAACACCAAAGGCGCCTGTTAAATGCTAAAGAGATTGTCCAGGAGCGTATGGAAAGTGCCCGAGAACGGCAACAAAGAGACTATGATCTGGCAGCCCATGCAGAGCCTCTTGCCGTGGGGGATGTTGTATGGTTAAAAAATAACCACCGCACCAGTAAGTTGGACAGCAAATGGGAGCGGACTCCCTATGTTGTATCTGCCATCCCCAATGTTGGAACCCATACCTATGAGATCACCAGAGAGGGTAAGGGTTCCCAAATTGTTCACAGAAACCGCCTAAAACTCTGCATGACAAAGGGGCCCATTGCTGGAGACTCCGGACCCCAGTCTCCTGTGCCAGAACTTTCTGCTCAGCCTGTGGAGCCTATGCAGGCTGTGGCAGATCTATTAAATGATGCTGAACCACTCCATTGGTTCCTCACACCCTGGTTAAACTTGTTGGTGCCTGCTCCAGCACCCACCGGTCTTTCATCTCCAGAGGAGCCGAATCAGGGTACCAGTGACGAGGGTCCCACTGAGGGAGACCCTCCTGCTCCTTCTGCTCCTTCTGTTCTTCCTCCAATCCCGTTGCCATGGGAGGAAGAGACTCCCATTCTAAGGAGATCCACCCGGGTAACCAAGGGGCGCCCGCCAGCCCGTTTGGGAGACTTTGACTATGCTGGTGGCATCGCCCCCCTGGAAACTCCTGTATAAGTTTTCAGTTAAGTAAACTTTGTGCTCAGAATGGACTCCCTAGTGCGAGCCTCCATGCACTATTATATTGCATTCCGTTTGATTCTATGCTGTTATGGACTTATATACTTGTCATGGACTATCCTGGTTCTATACTTGAACACGCTGTGCCAGGTCAGCGCCCCTGTTCCATATGATTTCCTGATAAGAAGAGAACGTCGCCCTGTTTCCCTTCCATTTATATGCTATTTCTTATTTATGTTTTATATTGTTGCATGTGTATCTTTATGCCTATTGTTGTGTAAAAGGGACACCCCACTAGAGTACGAGGCCGTACTCATTTCAAAGCAAGGGGGTATGCAGCATACGGGTGTTAATACCCGACACTGCAAAGGTTTATTATGTGTATGTACCTTTAATTTATTTCCTTGTACAGGCCTGCAGGGGTAGTGTCTACTACAGCCACTAGAGGGAGATAGTACGCCCCACTATATATAGGTAGGCCCAGGCAGAGTAGAGTTAGTTCAGTGCAGACAGTGAGTCTGTGAAGTGTGTGCAGACAGAGTAGTCTGTGTGGGACTCCTGCAATGTCCTCAGCAGGTAGCAAGGGAAATCCTCCAAGTGTAAAGAACCAAGGATAGAAGCCGTCTAAGAGGTATTTGGGCCTTGGATGATAAAGTAACCCAGGAGTAGACAGGTCAGAAGAATTGGAGTCACCTGTATCTACATAGAACCTGAGGAAATAGTGGAGAGTCAAATCCCTGTGCAGTATTAGGCCTGCTTGATCTAAGAGGAATTACAACTTATATGCATCTGTTATCTGCTCATCTGAAACTACTCTGCAACTGCTATGTATTAAGGAACTGCGCTTCCATCCATTTATGTGCATGATTATTATCAAAGACTTTAGTAAAGTTCAAGTTCTGTTTTGTTACAACGTGGTTCCTCAGTTATTCCTACTATCAGCAAACGGTGTGCCACCGTTAATTGGCACTGGCGTCACAAACTCTATCTACAACTACCTGCCAGGGAGTCAGCCTGTCTCAGGTTAGTGGTCACCATTGCACTACCACACCCAAGAACACTATTAACCCTAACTTGAGTACGCTGCAGACACACCCTTCCTTATGCTGCAGAATTTTAAACGCAATTGTGGACATGGGCCACATATAAACCCCGGAGTGGATCGTGGGGAGTAAGCACCCACCCAGCTCTTTGCTTACTCCCAGTAAAAGCCAGCCCCGGATTAGCTGAAACCAGCTATGCTAGTTAACAAGAGCATCCACTGTCTATTCTAGTGGACACACAAGCTAACGGCATTTACTCCACCAAGGCCGGGTACCTTGGTGGCACGTCTGGGTGCACCACAGGAAACCACAATATGTATCTCCTTAAGGCCCCTTGTAGACAAACATGAGCGGATTAGGGTCGGACGCTTTACGGGTGCATTCAGTGAAACTCGCACTACTTTGCAAGCAAGTTCACTCAGTTATGTCTGCCATTGCGTTTAGTTTTTTTCCACGCGGGTGCAATGCGTTTTGATGCGTTTTTCACGCACATGATAAAAAACTGAAGGTTTACAAACAACTAGAGTTGAGCGAACATCTGGATGTTCGGGTTCAAGAAGTTCAGCCGAACTTCACGAAAATGTTCGGGTTCGGGATCCGAACTCGACCCGAACTTGACCCCGAACCCGAACCCCATTGAAGTCAATGGGGACCCGAACTTTTGGGCACTAAAAAGGCTGTAAAATAGGCCAGGAAAAGGCTAGAGGGCTGCAAAAGGCAGCAACATTTAGGTAAATACCCTGAAAACAAATGTGGATAGGGAAATGACTTAAAATAAAATAAATAAAAATTAACCAATATCAATTGGCAACTTGGAGGTGGAGGTGGAATAGGAGGTTGGGGTGGCGTCAGGTGGGAATGCTATGGGAGTTGAAGTTCTCATCACAGCCAAAAAGGATTCATGTCTGCCTGCAGTGCCACAGGCCTCATTCACAGACTCAGGGCCATGGCAACCATACATTGGAGTTGAAGTTCACATCACAGCCAAGAAGGATTCATGTCTGCCAGCTGTGTAACAGGCCTCACTCACAGACTCAGGCCAATGGCAACCATACATGGAAGTTGAAGTTGTCATCACAGCCAAAAAGGTGACATGTCTGCCTGCAGGGCCACAGGCCTTATTCAAAAATTCAGGCCCACAGGACCCACAAAGAGGAGAGTTAAAATCACACCAAGACAGTATTGATTTCACCCAGCAATGCCACAGGCCTCATTCACAGATTCAGACCCATGGCACCCAGAAAGAGGAGAGTTACAATCATGCCAAATTAGTATTGATTTCACCCAGCAGTGCCACAGGCCTCATTTACTAATTCAGGAGGACCATGGCACTAGTGATGTCGCGAACATAAAATTTTCCGTTCGCGAACGGCAAACGCGAACTTCCGCAAATGTTCGCGAACGGGCGAACCGCCATTGACTTCAATAGGCAGGCGAATTTTAAAACCCACAGGGACTCTTTCTGGCCACAATAATGATGGAAAAGTTGTTTCAAGGGGACTAACACCTGGACTGTGGCATGCCGGAGGGGGATCCATGGCAAAACTTCCATGGAAAATTACATAGTTGACGCAGAGTTGGGTTTTAATCCATAAAAGGCATAAATCACCTAACAATCCTAAATTTTTTTGAACAACGTGGTTTAAAACATCTAGTGTGTGTATACGATCAGGTATGATGTTGTATCGATCAGGTAGTGTAAGGGTTACGCCCGCTTCACAGACATTGACAGACCAAACTCCCCTTTTAATGCACCGCAAACAACCGCAAACAGTTCATTTGCACAACCGCAATCTCCCCATTTGCACAAGGTTGGATACCAAGCTAGCCACGTCCCGGTGATGTCATTGAAGGTTTCTTCCTCCACCCAGCCACGTACAACACCAAGGGTCCCCGAAAGGTGAATTGAATAGGTTTTTCAAACGCGCAGATGGTTAAAAAAACGCTGGCTCCCTCCCCTTTGTTTTTATCCACGGTCACTGCTAGTGTTTGGCGCGAATTTTCGCGATGCGAATATTTCGTGCGAATATCGCATATTCGCGATTTTTTCGAATATCATGCCATAAATTCGATATTGCGAATATTCGCGTTGGTTAAATTAGATGATACACAATAAGTTCAAGAACTTCAGTTCACTTGTGTTGATAAATGAGTTTGAGTGACTCTGAGTTTCATTCATTTAAGGTGTTGTTTTGCATCAAGGCTCTTTTTCAAAGCCATAGCCAAAATCCTGCCTTTTTTGCGATTTTCCGTAATGCGATTTTTTTGACAGCGATGCGAATATCTAACACTTGCTGACATGCCTGCGCATTGACTTGAAAATTGAAATATTGCCTTTATGCGATTTTTCCGTAATGCGATTTTTTTCACACTCTATGCGCATGATCATACGCATTATGCGATTATCCGCGATTTTATAAAAAAAGATGGCGATTAAATGATGATGAATACGAATATTCGAATTTGCGAATATTTCACGAATATTTTACGAAATATTCGCGAAATATCGCAAATTCGAATATGGGCATATTCGATCATCACTAGTCACTGCGTCTGCGCCGTGCAATTTACTGTCACACCAGATATGAGTGGTATTTTCTGTAGTACTATTCTCATCAGTTTAATCCCTCTAACGTCCCCAATCTGGGGGCCATTTATTGAATTGATTTTTCGAACGGGGAGATGGTTAAAAAAACGCTGGCTCCCTCCCCTTTGTTTTTATCCACGTCCACTGCATCTGCGCTGTGCAATTTACTGTCACACCCGATATGAGTGGTATTTTCTGTAGTACTATTCTCATCAGTTTAATCCCTGTTACATCCCATATCAGGAATTGCCTTTTGTGAAAAAAAATTTAGACCGCGGACCTTCGACTGCCTTCACAGTGACAGACCAAACTCTCATACACCAAACTGAATTGATTTCAGGAACTGGGAGATGGAAAAACCAGCTTGGTCGGTCCTCTTACTCTCAAATTGGGGCACTGCGCGTGCACAGAGCAATGTGCTGTGACACCCTATATGAGTGGTGTCTTAACTAGTACTATTCCTATCAGTTTAATCCCTGTTACGGACCCTATCCGAGGACGTGTGTCAAATTAGACTAATGTGTAAAAATTAAATGCCTTATTTATCGGCAAGCTACTGTGCCACCCGGTATGAGTGGTTGGCACTGGCAGTGGGCACACTACAGTCTGTGAAAGTGTGCCTGACACACACTGGCAGCAGGCAAGCAACTGAATTTAGACTACTGTCTAAAAATTAAATGCCTTATTTATCGGCAAGCTACTGTGCCACCCGGTATCAGTGGTTGGCACTGGCAGTGAGCACACTACAGTCAGTGGAAGTCGGCCTGACACACACTAGCAGGCAAGCAACTGAAATTACACTAAAGTGTAAAAATGAAATGCCTTTTTTTGATGCAAAGTCCTGTGCCACATGGGATGACAGGGGTGGGCACTGGCAGTGGGCACGCTACAGTCAGTGGAAGTCGGCCTGACACACACACTGGCCGGCAGGCAACTGAAATTACACTAAAGTGTAAAAATTGAATGCCTTTTTTTGATGCAAAATCCTGTGCCACACGGTATGACAGGGGTGGGCACTGGCAGTGGGCACACTACAGTCTGTGGGCCTGCAGCTCCTCACACACAGGCAGGCCAGGCAACTGCAATATATATATGGAGAAAAAAAAAAAGCAGACTAATGTTGCAGCCCTAAAAAGGGCTTTTTGGGGTGCTGTCAGGACGCTGTCCTTACAGCAGATATCAGATGAGTCTTTCAGGACTGGAGTGGACACTGAATACACTAGCCTAGCTATCGATTTCCCTATTAAATCAGCAGCAGCTACACTGTCCCTCCTCTCACTAAGACTGCAAATTCCGAATGAATCTAAAATGGATGCTGTTCAGGAGATGGGAGGGTCTGGGAGGGAGGGTATGCTGCTGATTGGCTGGAATGTGTCTGCTGACTGTGAGGTACAGGGTCAAAGTTTGCTCAATGATGATGTATAGGGGGCGAACCCAACATCGCATGTGTTCGCCCGCTGCGGCGAACGCGAACAAGCTATGTTCGCCGGCGGATAGTTCGGGCCATCTCTACATGGCACCTGCAAAGAGTAGAGAGGTCTCGTAACAGCAACACAGGCCTTAGGTCAACCTGCAATGGAACAGGCCATTATCATTGATGTAGGCCCCTGACACCCACACAATGGGGCAGTCATTTTACAGTAAAAAGAGTTAAATGTCTCCCACCAAGATAGCAAGCAAGTAAAGAAATATAGGCCCCTGACACCCACACAATGGGGCGGTCATTTGACAGTTAAAAGAGTTTGATCTCTCCCACCAAGACAAAAAATGATTAAACGACAAATAGGTCCCTGACACCCACACAATGGGGCAGTCATTTTACAGTAAAAAGAGTTAAATGTCTCCCACCAAGATAGCAAGCAAGTAGAGAAATATAGGCCCCTGACATCCACACAATGGTGCGGTCATTTGACAGTAAAAAGAGTTTGATCTCTCCCACCAAGACAAAAAATGATTAAACAACAAATAGGTCCCTGACACCCACACAATGGGGTAGTCATTTGACAGTAAAAAGAGTTAAATGTCTCCCACCAAGATAGCAAGCAAGTAAATGAAATATAGGACCCTGACACACACACAATGGGGCGGTCATTTGACAGTAAAAAGAGTTTAATCTCTCCCACCAAGACAAAAAATGATTAAACGACAAATAGGCCCCTGACACCCACACAATGGGGCAGTCATTTGACAGTAAAAAGAGTTTAATGTCTCCCACCAAGAAAGCAACCAATTAAACGAATTATAGGCCGCTGACACCCAGACAGAGTAGAGGTCATTCGACATCAAAAAGAGGATAATGTCACCCACCAAATCAACAGGCGATTATCTGAAATGTAGGCCCCTGGCACCCAGACAGAGGAGAAAGGTCCCATAGCAGCAAAACAGGCATCATGTTACCCACCAATAGAACAGGCCACTTTCAGTTACTGAGGCCCCAGCACTCAGACAGAGGAGAGAGGTCCCATAGCAGCAAAACAGGCATCATGTTACCCACCAATGGAACAGGCCACTTTCAGTTATTTAGGCCCCAGCACCCAGACAGAGGAGAGAGGTCCCATAGCAGCAAAACAGGCATCATGTTACCCACCAATGGAACAGGCCACTTTCAGTTATTTAGGCCCCAGCACCCAGACAGAAGAGAGAGGTCCCATAGCAGCAAAACAGGCATCATGTTACCCACCAATGGAACAGGCCATTTTTAGTCATTTAAGCCCCAGCACCCAGACAGAGGAGAGAGGTCCCATAGAAGCAAAACAGGCATCATGTTACCCACCAATGGAAAAGGCCACTTTCAGTTATTTAGGCCCCAGCACCCAGACAGAGGAGAGAGGTATCATAGCAAAAAATCAGGCTTCATGTCATCCACCAATGGAACAGGCCACTTTCAGTTATTTAGGACCCAGCACCCAGACAGAGGAGAGAGGAGCCATAACAGCAAAACAGGTATCATGTTACGCACCAATGGAACAGGCCACTTTTAGTTATTTAGGTCCCAGCACCCAGACAGAGGAGAGAGGTCCCATAGCAGAAAATCAGGCTTCATGTCACCCACCATTGGAACAGGCCACTTTCAGTTATTTAGGCCCCAGCACCCAGACAGAGGAGAGAGGTCCCATAGCAGAAAATCAGGCATCATGTCACCAGCCAAAGTAGCAGATGATTAAAAGAATTTTAGGCCCCTGACACCCAGAGAGAGGAGAGGTCATTTGACAGAAAAAAGAGGTTGATGTCACGCACCAAAGCAGCATGCAATTAGCTGAAATGAAGGCCCCTGGCACCCAGACAGAGGAGAGAGGTATCATATCAGAAAATCAGGCTTCATGTCACCCACCAATGGAACAGGCCACTTTTAGTTATTTAGGCCCCTGGCACCCAGACAGAGGAGGTCCCATAGCAGCAAAACAGGCATCATGTTACCCAGCTTGTCCATGTTGGCTGTGGACAGGCGGCTGCGTTTGTCTGTAATGACGACCCCTGCCGTGCTAAATACACGTTCGGACAATACACTGGCCGCAGGGCAGGCCAGCACCTCCAAGGCATAAAAGGCTAGCTCTGGCCATGTGGACAATTTGGAGACCCAGAAGTTGAATGGGGCCGAATCATCAGTCAGTACGTGGAGGCGTGTGCACACGTACTGTTCCACCATGTTGTTGAAATGCTGCTTCCTGCTAACACGTTCCGTATCAGCTGGTGGTGCAGTTAGCTGTGGCGTGGTGACAAAACTTTTCCACATCTCGGCCATGCTAACCCTGCCTTCAGAGGAGCTGGCCGTGACACAGCTGCATTGGCGACCTCTTGCTCCTCCTCCTCTGCTTTCGCCTTTTGCCTCCACTTGTCCCCCCTAGTCAGTTGGGAATGCTCTCAGGATCGCGTCTACCAGCATGCGCTTGTACTCGCGCATTTTCCTATCACGCTCCAGTGCGGGAATTAAGGCGGGCACTTTGTTTTTGTACCGGGGATCCAGCAGGATGGCAACCCAGTAGTCAGCACATGTTAAAATGTGGGCAACTCTGCTGTCGTTGCGCAGGCACTGCAGCATGTAGTCGCTCATGTGTGCCAGGCTGCCCAGATGTAAGGACAAGCTGTCCTCTGTGGGAGGCGTATCGTCATCGTCCTCCGTTTCCCCCCAGCCACGCACCAGTGATGGGCCCGAGCTGCGTTGGGTGCCATCCCGCTGTAAACATGCTTCATCCTCCTCCACCTCCTCCTCGTCCGCGTCCTCCTCGTCCTCCAGTAGTGGGCCCTGGATGGCCAAATTTGTACCTGGCCTCTGCTGTTGCAAAAAACCTCCCTCTGAGGCACTTCTAAAAGACTGGTCTAAAAAGTGTAAGAAATGACCCCTCTACTCCTCCTCCTCCTGGGCCACATCTGCCACATTTGCGGTCTGTATGCGGAACCCTTCATTTCAATGTTTCAGCAACAAAAAAAAATGGAATGTACTCCGTATGCATTCTGTTTCCGTATTTCCGTATATTTGTTCCGCTAAAAGATAGAACTTTTAGAGGCATTCCGTTATTCATTCTGTCATAATAGAAGTCTATGGCTTGCATAACGGATCCGTCCCGTGCAGGGCACATTTTTTTGACCCAGACCCACTTGGTTCTTGAAGATCCAGTGGGTTTGATGTCCATATAATACAATACAGTACACTATATAGTGTACTGTACTGTATTTTTACTTTACACTTAGTCTGATCAGACTTCTGCCTTTAGCAGAAGTCTGATCAGACTTAGCATTACCATGGCAAGCCGGAAGCCTGTGCAGGCATCCGGTTGCCATGGTAACCATCATCCGCTGCCACAATAGAGCAGCGGGTGATGGGGAGGGAGAGGAGCCCCCTCCCTCTGTGATCCTGTCAAGAATCTGGGGCTGAAACAGCAAAGCAGCCCCCGATGGGAGAGGGAGGGAGCTCCCTCCCTTTAACCCCTTCCATACAGCAGTCCCTATGGACCACGGAATGGAACGGGTTAACCGGCTGACACAGATGTCAGCCTTTTCAAGCAGAGTGTCAGCAATGTGCTGACACTCTGCTTACACCACTCGGCCATCCTGAAAATGAGAATGGGGGGGGGGGGCGTGGATGATCACCACCACATCATCACAATGAGGGCTGCAGGGGGTGTGGGGTTAAAAATGAAGAAATGTCTGATCCCCACAGTCATGAACTGCGAGGATCAGAAACTTCCGAAGGCGCTGCAAGCTATTTGCTAATGTCCGCTGATCTCAAACATACTTTTCGTACATTCCCCTGTGATTTTGTTCTTTTAAAATTTGTACTTTTATTATATGCAAAAATCTTCACTACCAGCAAGTTGGGCGGTAACTTGCTGGTAGCCGCCGCATCCTCCCGTTGCAAACACGCCCCCTCTCCTCTTAATGGACAGGGCCAGCGAGCGCTCTCCTGCTGCTGGCCCTGTCTTCTCATTAAGTCCCGTGCCTGCGCCGTAACATTCTTCAATCGGCACAGGCGTACTGAGTAAAGGACGCCAGCTCCGTCCTCAGTGCGCCTGTGCCAATTACGTCATGGGTGTACTGTGACGTAATCGGCGCAGGCGCACTGAGGACGGAGCTGGCGTCCTTCACTCAGTACGCCTGCACCGATTAAAGAATGTTACGACGCAGGCGCAGGACTTAATGAGATGACAGGATCAGCGGGAATTAGCAAATAGCTAATGTCAGCTGATGAAAAATGCATTTTGAGACCAGACCATTTTTTGAAAATCTGACCAGTGTCACTTTAAAACGGGTTTACTTATCCTGGCCATTCTGAGATTGTTTTTTCGTCACATATTGTACTTCATGACACTGGTAAAATGGAGTCAAAAAAATGTATTGTTATTTATAAATAAATACCAAAATTTAACAAAAATTTGGAAAAATTATCAATTTTCCAAATTTCAATTTCTCTATTTCTATAATACATAGTAATACCGCAAAAAAAGTTATTAATTTATATTCCCATATGTCTACTTCATGTATGGATCATGTATCAATACATAAATAGATGCATAGATATAGGCTGTGCCTATGCCTATATCTATGCCTATATCTATGCATCTATTTATGTATTGATTGTATGGATCGATGTACACGAGTAAGAAGTTCTACCTTGAAGCACTTTGAAAAATGTTTCTTTTTTGGGTTTTTCGTATTTTATATATTTTATATATGGATGTAATAAGTAAATTTACATTTTGTGTGTGGTTATATACGAATAGCCAGATATGGTTCCTATCCAATTATGTGTCACATTCGGATTGGGGGCGGGTTAACTGACAGCCAATGGGACAATGTGATTCACGATAGGTCCCCATATAAGAGAGCTCTCACAAGTCTCACACTATTGCTGCCACTGAGGAAGGGACAAGTTGCGTCCCGAAACGCGTCTGGTTCCAGCAATAGTGAGAGCGACAACACTGGATATACACTTTGGCAAAGTAGACGTCTAAACAGAGCATCTAAAAGTACAACCATTCAAGGATACAAGCCGGACCAATCCGAGGATTAAGCCCGCGTCACGTGGGACGCCACGTTGTATGACGCAGGGGACCACGTGGGACGCCGCGGTAGGTCCTGGAAGGGCGATTGCAAGGAAGTTCGAATCGGCCGGCGCTCGTGTTATGGAGCGGTAACGTACCATTTCAAACCGCGATATTTGCTGTACTTATAAGGTGCAATTTTACACAAGAACTATACCAATATTTGAATGGGACAGACGAATGAATTAATACCCATCATATATGATGCAAGGATAACTCAGCTATGAATTAATACCCATTATATATGATACAAGGATAACCCATCTATCATTACAGAAGGAGGAGACGCACTCTAGTAGCAACGTTACATTTATGATTATTGGCTGTAGTTTTGAAAGAGGGGACATTTCCCAAGTAGGATTATTATATCCTAGGGATTTATTGGACATAATTGGATCACTTGTAGATTATTTGTTTTAATAGGGTCTTATCATATTTTTTATGTGTTATTATTATTAAATAAGGGTTTTTTTCTACCAGCGAATTTGCAGCTCTGCTCATTTGACCCGATTACTGTGTGCCCCTCCATTTTGGATATGATATTTCAGAATTTCAATTTTTTGGAAAATTTTCTATTTTAATCCATTTTTTCAAGTCACCAGGGTTAACAGCCAAACAAAACTCAATATTTATTGCCCTGATTCTGTAGTTTATATAAACACCCCATGTGGTCATAAACTACTGTACGGGCACACGGCAGGGCGTAGAGGGAAAGGAGCGCCATGTGGTTTTTGGAAGGTGAATTTTGCCGGACTGGTTTTTAGATACTATGTCCTATTTGAAGCCCCCCTAATGCACCCTTAGAGTAGAAACTCCAAAAAACTGACTCCATCTAAGAAATTACATCCCTCAAGGTATTCAAAACAGGTATTTACAAACTTTGTTAACCCTTTAGTTGTTCCACGAGAGTTAATGGAAAATGGAGATAAAATTTCAGATTTTCGATTTTTTGGGCACATTTTCCATATTTATCCATTTTTTCCAGTAACAAAGCAAGGATTAACAGCCAAACAAAACACAAAATGTATTGCCCTGATTCTGTAGTTTGCAGAAACACCCCATATGTGGTCGTAAACTACTGTATGGCCAAACGGCAGGGCTCAGAAGGAAAGGAACACCATATGGTTTTTGGAAGGCAGATTTTACTGGAGTGGTTTTTAGACACCATGTCCCATTTGAAGCCCCCCTGATGCAACCCTACAATAGAAACTCCAAAAAAGTGACCCCATTTTGGAAACCATAGGATAAGGTGGCAGTTTTGTTGGTACTATTTTATGGTAAATATGATTTTTGATTGCTCTATATTACACCTTTTTTGAGGCAAGGTAACAAAAAATAGAAATTCTGAAATGTCACCTCCATTTGCCAATAACTCTTGTGTGTACAAAGTTTGTAAAATCAGTTTTGAATACCTTGAGGGGTGTCGTTTCTTAGATGGAGACACTTTTATGGAGTTTCTACTCTAGGGGTGCCTCGGGGGGGGGGGGTTTATTTCAAATGGGACATGGTGTCAAAAAACCAGTCCAGCAAAATCCACCTTCCAAAAACCATATGGCATTCCCTTCCTTCTATGCCCTTCCGTGTGCCCGTACAGTAGTTTACAACCACACATGGGGTGTTTCTGCAAACTACAGGATCAGGGAAATAAATATTGAGTTTTGTCTGGCTGTTAACCCTTGCTTTGTTACTGGAAAAATGGATTTAAATGGAAAATTTGAAAAAAAATAGCTGTTTTGGGACCGTTTTTATTATTTACTATTTACATAGTTAATCTGACAGGTTAGATCGTGTGCTATTTCTATAGAGGAGGTTGTTACGGACGCGACAATATTGAATATGACTACTTTTTGGGAATTTTTGTTTCAGTTTTAGATAATAAAGCATTTGTGAGAAAAAAAGATTTTTTTGTGTCTCCCCATTCTGAAAGCCATTTTTTTTTAAAATTTTTGGGCGACAGTCTTATGCAGGGGCTCATTGTTTGCGGGATGAGATGACAGATTGGTTGGCACTATTTTGGGGTAGTGATGTCGTGAACATAAAATTTTCCGTTCGCGAATAGCGAACGCGAACTTCCGCAAATGTTCGCGAACGGGCGAACGGGCGAACCGCCATAGACTTCAATTGGCAGGCGAATTTTAAAACCCACAGGGACTCTTTCTGGCCACAATAGTGATGGGAAAGTTGTTTCAAGGGGTCTAACACCTGGACTGTGGTATGCCGGAGGGGGATCTATGGCAAAACTCCCATGGAAAATTACGTAGTGGACGCAGAGTTGGGTTTTAATCCATAAAGGGCATAAATCAACTAACATTCCTAAATTGTTTGGAATAACATGCTTTAAAACATCCAGTGTGTGTATACGATCAGGTATGATGTTGTATCGATCAGGTAGTGTAAGGGTTACGCCCACTTTACAGACATTGACAGACCAAACTCCCCTTTTAATGCACCGCAAACAACCGCAAACAGTTCATTTGCACAACCGCAAACTCCCCATTTGCACAAGGTTGGATACCAGGCTAGCCACGTGGTGTCTTAACTAGTACTATTCCTATCAGCGGCGGGCGGGTGCGTGGTAACTTGAGAGCAGGTGACCGAAGCTGAGCTGGAGGAGGATGGTGCGTCAAGGTTCTTAGCGGAAGCTGTTGAAGATTGGGTGTCCTGTCTAAGCCAGTCAACTATGTCCTCAGAATTTTTCGGGTTCAGGGTACGTGGCCTCTGAACACTAGCCATTATTCCAGGGACAGTGGAAATCACAGCACCACGACCACGCGTGGTACTACGCGTGCTAGGTACTGTGCCACCCGGTATAAGTGGTGGGCACTGGCAGTGGGCACACTACAGTCTGTGGAAGTGGGCCTGACACACACTGGCAGCAGGCAAGCAACTGAAATTAGACTAATGTGTAAAAATTAAATGCCTTATTTATCGGCAAGCTACTGTGCCACCCGGTATCAGTGGTTGGCACTGGCAGTGGGCACACTACAGTCTGTGGAAGTGGGCCTGACACACACTGGCAGCAGGCAAGCAACTGAAATTAGACTAATGTGTAAAAATGAAATGCCTTATTTATCGGCAAGCTACTGTGCCACCCGGTATCAATGGTTGGCACTGGCAGTGGGCACACTACAGTCTGTGGAAGTGGGCCTGACACACACTGACAGCAGGCAAGCAACTGAAATTACACTAAAGTGTAAAAATTAAATGCCTTTTTTTTTTATGCAAAGTCTTGTGCCACATGGGATGACAGGGGTGGGCACTAGAAGTGGGCACACTACAGTCAGTGGAAGTCGGCCTGACACACACTAGCAGCAGGCAAGCAGCTGAAATTACAGTAAAGTGTAAAAATTAAATGCCTTTCTTTATGCAAAGTCCTGTGCCAGCCGGTATGAGTGGTGGGCACTGGCAGTGGGCACACTACAGTCAGTGGAAGTCAGCCTGACACACACTGGCAGGCAACTAACCTTAGATTAAAGTGTAAAAATGAAATGCCTTTTTTTGATGCAAAGTCCTGTGCCACACGGGATGACAGGGGTGGGCACTGGCAGTGGGCACACTACAGTCAGTGGAAGTCGGCCTGACACACACTAGCAGCAGGCAAGCAGCTGAAATTGCACTAAAGTGTAAAAATTAAATGCCTTTTTTGATGCAAAGTCCTGTGCCAGCCGGTATGAGTGGTGGGCACTGGCAGTGGGCACACTACAGTCAGTGGAAGTCAGCCTGACACACACTGGCAGGCAACTAACCTTTGATTAAAGTGTAAAAATGAAATGCCTTTTTTTGATGCAAAGTCCTGTGCCACATGGGATGACAGGGGTGGGCACTGGCAGTGGGCACACTACAGTCTGTGGGCCTGCAGCTCCTCACACACAGGCAGGCCAGGCAACTGCAATATGTATATGGAGAAAAAAAAAAGCAGACTAATGTTGCAGCCCTAAAAAGGGCTTTTTGGGGTGCTGTCAGGACGCTGTCCATACAGCAGAGATCAGATGAGTCTTTCAGGACTGGAGTGGACACTGAATTCACTAGCCTAGCTATCGATTTCCCTATTAAATCAGCAGCAACTACACTGTCCCTCCTCTCACTAAGACTGCAAATTCCGAATGAATCTAAAATGGATGCTGTTCAGGAGATGGGACGGTCTGGGAGGGAGGGTATGCTGCTGATTGGCTGGAATGTGTCTGCTGACTGTGAGGTACAGGGTCAAAGTTTGCTCAATGATGATGTATAGGGGGCGGACCGAACATCGCATGTGTTCGCCCGTTGAGGCGAACGCGAACAAGCTATGTTCGCCGGGAACTGTTCGTCGGCGGATAGTTCGGGCCATCTCTATTTTGGGGTTCATATAAATTTTTGATTGCTTGCTATTACACTTTTTGTGATTTTTTGGACACTGCTTTGATTTAATTTTTTTTACGGTATTTATCTGAGGGGTTAGATCATGGGATATTTTTATAAAGCGGGTTTTTATGGACGCGGCGATACGTAATACTTTTTTATTTTTTATTTTACTTTAACACAATAACAGCATTTTAGAAAAAAAAATCACATTTTAATGTCTGCATAGTCTGAGAGCCATATTTTTTTATTTTTTTGGGCCATTATCCTGTGTAGGGGCTCATTTTTTGCGGGATGAGATGGCGGTTTGATTGATATGCTTTACTAATCGCTTGGTATTTCACTTTTTGTGATGTAAGGTGACAAAAAATGGCTTTTTTGACACAATTCTTTTTTTTCTATGGTATTCACCTGAGGGGTCAGGTCATGTAATATTTTTATAGAGCAAGTTTTTAATACATAATATGTGTAGTGTATTTTATTTTTATTCAGTGATATGTGTTTTTTTTATTTTTACTTTTTTCACTTTTTTACATTTTTTTGGAACCCAGACCCACTTGGTTCTTGAAGATCCAGTGGGTCTGATGTCTATTTAATACAGTACAGTACACTATATAGTGTACTGTACTGTATTTTTAACTTTTCACTAGTCTGGTCAGACTTCTGCCTTTAGCAGAAGTCTGATCAGAGTTACATTACCATGGTAAGTAGGATGCCTCTGAAAGCGTCCTGCTGCCATGGTAACCATCACCCACTGCCATAACTGAGCAGCAGGTGATGGGGAGGGAGGGGAGCTCCCTCCCTCTGCGATCCCATCCTGTCGGGGGGCTGCAAAGGCAAAGCAGCCCCCAATGGGAGAGGGAGGGAGCTCTCTCCCTGTTAACCCTTTCCATACAGCAGTCCGTACATACAGCGTTCCCCCCCAGTCATTTTTTCACAACCCCTTCCTTTCATGCCGCCCCCTTTCCTGTGGCTAGTAAAGATGGCTCTCTCAGACCAGGCCCGGCAGCTGTTTCATCCGTTTTCTACGCTGTCAAAATCCTGACAAAATCTTTTAGTACTTCTCTTCCTCCTCTTGGATGGGCCCCTTCTGGGTCAGGGCCCCAAAGCAGCCACTTCCCCTGCTTTCCCTATAGTTATGCCCCTGCCCCTGCTCCTAGAGGCTCCGTATTCCCACCTGCGGCCCCTCTTCTTCTGATTGACAGTGCCGGGCAGTGCAGCTCTCCTGCCTCCGGCCCTGTCTTAACTGAACAGTAGTAGTAGCAGCAGTAGTCCATAGTTCTCTCTAACTTCCGAGGCGCCAGATTATTAATGAGGATGGCCCACTCCTCCTCTCAGTCACAACAGGATGATGTTGATGTCTCTTTTGAGTCTAAAATCATGCCTTGCATCCATAAGTCACAGCATTCTTCCTGCTCCTCCTCCTTGCAGCCCCAGAGAGGCCTTTTACCTGCACCATGTCTGTTTTCACTGCTCCCTCCTAAGGGGGCACCTTCATTATGCTGTTTACAGAGACTTGGCTTACCAGACTTACTCTGGACACGATCGTATCTTTGGATGGCTTCAAACTCTTTTAGGCACACAGAACAAGGGAGGGTAGTAAGTGGAAAAGAGGAGGGATGGCAATATTCGTGAATGATAGACGGTGTTATTAAACTGTGAGCATGAGACCATTCTATTTACACAGGGAACTATCACATGTCATTGTGATAGCTGCGTTCCCCTCCCTCTGCGAATGCTGAAGCTGCTGGTGAGGTCCTGCAAGCCACAGTGAGACAGTTTAAGACATTGTACCCCCAGGCCCTCATTCTTGTGTCTGTAGATTTTAACCATGTTTCTCCACCATCCACACTGTCTAGTTTCATACAGTATGTAACCTGCAACACAAGAGTCAATAAAACACAGGACTTGTTATTTGCCAATGCAAGGGAGGCATATAACTGATCAGCCCTACCACCACTGAGACGATTAGATGACAAACAGGTGCATCTTGTGTTTTTTGCTTTGAACAAAATTGCTGCAAAAGATATGACTGCAACCTGTAAACATAACTCAAGAGCTTACTATGTAAATGACAATTATACCAACTGTATTCGTAGAACAAAAATCACAAACTAATCAGCTCACCTCTTTTGGGTGCTCGAGATCTGGGCCAGCTCCAACAGTCTGAAAACAAACCAGCACGCCTTTTAGCATAAAGCTTGACTTTTCCTCCATTTTGTTGAAAACATGTATGTTGATGTGCACAGAACACAAAGCAGACACTTCGGACCCGGCGTTTCTGACCTTGCTAGGTTCTTAATCATAGAATATTAATACTATGATTAAGGACCTGGATGGGCCAGAAACACGTATTAAGCAAGTATTGCTGTGTTTGTGGGAGGGGAGGCTGATTACGAGGCTATCTACATGCACCTGTGGGCCCAGGCTGGCTGTTTGCTAGGCTATTTATAGGCACCCGTGGGCCCAGGCTGACGCCGATTCAGCTGATTTCACTACCTCTGGGTCAGCTCTAGGATACAGCAGCATGGTGTACAGGCTCCTTACGGCTGGGCGACAGCAGAATGTCTCAGGAGGGCGCTGGTATTCATGGTAGGATCGGAGTGGTTGCACGGGATCCACGCTGTGGTCCGCGACATGTAGCGCAGCCGCATCGTGTGCAGGCTCATTCACGCCTGGGTAGCGACAAAGTGCCAGGCGTGTGCTGGGTTTCACTGTGGAATCACACTTGATGGCACGCGACCCACACTGCGGTATGTGATTCGCAATACTCTGGGACGAAGCAAAGTAGGGCACTAATGGTCAAGTGACTGTTGTTAATATTGTGTCCGGCTGCTTAGGGGATTGTTGGGGGCTATTGCATATAGTTATTGGTGTTGCATGCGCCTAGAGTAGGTATGGTCGCATGTTTTCTGATTTCCGTAGCATACGGGACGCGTGTCTCCAAGCTACGCACGCTGCGTTTAAGTGATGGTTTTGTTTTGTTATCTCTCTGGAAGGGTCATGTATCAAGGGTCATTATGTAAAAAAAAAAAAAAAAGTGCATGTTTTCTGTCACCTGTTGTACATATGGGGCGCACGTCCGCAGTTAGCGTCAGACATGCAGGTGTTGGTGAATGTGTATCAGTGGCCCATGTATGGGGGCAGCAGGTTGATAAAGGCGCCTGTATTTGAGTGCTGATGCTCTGGTGAGTGTGTTTAATCTATAAATTCTATGTTTTGGGCCCGCATGTGTCAGCTGTTTTGTGCTATTGTGTTGATTAATTGGCGTTGCATCAGGGTTTATGTTCAACCACGTTTCTTTTCCTACAGGAACACGAGGTGGTGCAGTGGTGACCATCATTTAAAAAAAAAAAACTCCTGCAGCATTATGTGGAGGTTCATTCGCACCTGGGCATTGGCAGTAGGTGCTAGGCGAGTGCTGGCTTTCACGGTGGGATCGGACTTGGTTACACGGTCTGCGACTTGTAGCCCTCTGGGGCGAAGGGGGTTGGGCGCTAATGGTAGAATTTTCATGGCTAGGTTCGTTACCTGCAAAGGCTACGTCTGTGTGTCTGCATTTACATTTTGTCCTATACTCCATTCACTACCAGAGCTGCGTTCATGCATCTGTTCTATCATGTTAATACTCTGCTCACTTTAGGTTGCATTCATACGGCTGCTTTATATCATGCTCTTCATGCTCATGCACAGAGCTGCGCCCATGCCATGTGTTAGGCACTTCTCACATCCCGAGCTGCTGGCACCCACCTAGTAGCGTAGCTAACGGCTCATGGGCCCTGGTGCAAGAGTTCAGCTTGGGCCCCCAACCCTCAGTGCTTAGTGTGTCTTCTTATGTGGCACGAGGGTCTTTGGGCCCCCTCAGGCTCCTGGGCCCGGTAGCGACTGCTACCTCTGCACCCCCTATAGCTACGCCCATGCACCCACCTGTACTTACACCATGTGTTTATACACTGCTTCCACTTATAGCTACATTTTCTTTTTTAATCATGGTTAGCCAGTGTTTTCACTAGGGCAGTCAGCACACCTCTTCACACTTGTTCATTTCAGTAAAAAAAAAATAAAATAATTTAAAAAAAAAAAATAAAAAAATTTAAAAAAAAAAAAAAAAATTTAAAAAAAAAAATTATTAAAAAAAAAAAAAGTAAGAGGGCCCGATGATCGCTTCGGCCTCATGGCTCCGGGTCGCCTCAGGCATATACGCAAGTCTGTCACGTCTTCGGGCTCATTGTAAGTCCTGTCACGCACCTCAGGCAGATACGCAAGTCCGTCACGTCTTCGGACTCATTGTAAGTCCTGTCACGCACCTCAGGCATATACGCAAGTCCGTCACGTCTTCGGACTCATTGTAAGTCCTGTCACGCACCTCAGGCATGTACGCAAGTCCGTCACGTCTTCGGACTCATTGTAAGTCCTGTCACGCACCTCAGGCATATACGCAAGTCCGTCACGTCTTCGGACTCATTGTAAGTCCTGTCACGCACCTCAGGCATATACGCTAGTCCGTCACGATTCGGGCAAGGCGAGTCCTTTACATAAAAAAAAAAAAAAAAAAACGCCTGTGCAGGTAGGTACCCATTTCACCGTGCGGCACTGCCATTAGAGTCTCTCACGTATGGCTTCTCCAATTAAGTATCCGCCATTAGAGTCTCTCACGCGTGGCACTGCCATTTGAGTCTCACGTATGGCTTCTCCAATTTAGTGTCCGCCATTAGAGTCTCTCACGTGTGGCACTGCCATTAGAGTCTCTCACGTATGGCTTCTCCAATTAACTGTCCGCCATTAGAGTCTCTCGCGCATGGCTTCTCCGGTTAAGTGGTTCTTCACCATTGGAGGTCGGCCACGTGGCCCACCACGAGTAGGTTCATGTCTTTTTCCGCTGCTCGGGTTGGGGGTCTTGGTGTCGGGCCTAAGTCCTGGGTATCAGTCCGTCTTCCAGTTAGAAGTATAGTAATAGGCGCAATTCACAATGTCTCATGTCTACAGACACGGCAAGCAAAATCAAGACTACAGGCGCAGCGTACATGGTGATTACGACCTTAAGCTTATTTCCTGTCACTACTGCAGGTATGGTGTGTACGTTTTCTGTCCTCGGTACAGGCAACATTAGCTCGCTAATTGAAATAGCCATGTATTCGTGTTGGTGGTTCCCCAGGCCTGGTGAGTTTATACATTCCACTTAATCTACTAATAGAGAGAGACGGCATACGCCATGCTCTAACTTTTTGGCCCCTTATATATAAAAGGTGTGGCCTGGGAAATAAGTAGAGGTGTAGTAGTTTGCAACCAGGAACAGTTGGTGCCCGTTCAGGGTCCTCGGCGAATGCTTGGAATCCATTTAGGCCTTCCAACAGGTTCACCATTGTTTGTTTCAGTCTGCAGCTCTCAGGATTCAGACGTTCTCGTAATATGTTCACGTGTTAGTATACATAGGTGTAAGGGGTTTCTGATTTCCGGCCACTCCTTCACTCGCGTCAGCCACCTCCGAGGACGATGTGCCGCTTCACATGACTAAGAGGTAAGGTAGATGGTAGTCACTGTGATATGTACGATATATTTCGCACCTTCATCGGCAAGTGTCTTTTACGTTCAAAGTGGGTGTAGTAATGGTATGTATATATTTTGCTCTAACCTGAGGTCTGGCCTTTTTGGCCCCTTTAGGCTGCCCTACGGCAGCAGTTATGGCACAACTCTACTGCTTGTTGTAGATAGGGTTAGATAGGTTAGGTACACCTTTCTGATAGCCGAGCCGACCACAAGTATTAAGCAAGTATTGCTGTGTTTGTGGGAGGGGAGGCTGATTACGAGGCTATCTGCATGCACCTGTGGGCCCAGGCTGGCTGTTTGCTAGGCTATTTATAGGCACCCGTGGGCCCAGGCTGACGCCGATTCAGCTGATTTCACCCACCCACCCACACCATCTTACAGTCATTTCATATTAGGGTGGCCCCCTTTAGGCTGCCCTACGTCAGCAGTTATGGCACAACTCTACTGCTTGTTGTAGATAGGGTTAGATAGGTTAGGTACACCTTTCTGATAGCCGAGCCGACCACAAATAAGAGAAGTATCTGCTTAGTGTTCTGTATTGTGGACATCAGTTTGCATGTTTTTAACAAATTGGAATAAGAGTAAAGTTTTATGCTATACACAGTGCTGGATCATTTCCAAATGTATCTGTACCAATTCACCTACATAGTGACTAGTGGGTGAAGCTTGAAACTGATAGTAAGTTTAATATCAGGATTTAGTAAAAGGGCTACTGCGACCAGATCAGGTTGAATGTGAACGATGGGATGAGACTGTGGCTGGAGTGCTTAAGTGTCCTTGTTAGAAATTAATCTAATTAACTGAGGAAAGGATTTCATAAGATGTGTGCAGTGCAAAAGGAGGTAGGAATGACAGGATGAATAAGGGAAGATGATGAACATACAGTAGGCTAGGGTGGACTGGCCATAGAACCAACAGAGAAATTTCTTTTTATCCAATACCAAAGGGGCCACCCAAGCCCATCTTATGGTTACCAGCTGGGTATGTAACAATCTGAGACTCTCAGCATTAATTAATTCTAGAAGCATCAGATACTTATGTACCTGACCAGTAGTGTTGGGCGCCAATATTCAAAACGCGAATATTATTCGCAAATATTGTCACTTCGAGAATTCGGGAATATTTAGAATATAGTGATATATATTCGCAATTTCGAATATTCGAGATTTTCTTTTCATCAGTAACCTCCCTTCTTGCTTGTGGCCCAAAGAGAAGGCTGCAATGTCTTTGTCTGAGCTTAGCAACATCAATAGCAACCAAAAGGAAAGTTGCCTAATGCCTTACTATATAAGAACCTCCCCAGCAGCCATTTTCTACAGTTTTTTAAAGTTCTGAGAGAGACTGCAGTGTCATTGCTGTGCTCTGTGCTTTCCACACTACATTAGATAGATAGTTAGATAGCTTATATGTAAAATACAGATAGTTAGTGGGAGATAGTCAGTGTAGGTTATATCCTGATATAGTGTAGCTGTTGCAGTGCAGTGTGTTAGGTACTGTGATAGGTTCTGCTGTCCATACATACATGCCGACCTGCTAAGATGTGAAGTGTCCCGTATGGCACCAAAATATTTGCATCATTAGTGCCGATTAGCGCAATCGCGAATATATTGGAGCACTCCAACTTCATATAAAGCCATTTTTAGTGTTCTGTCGTGCCAACCATTTCCTCCAGTCTCAGGAAACTTCTAGCAGCTTGGAAAATGTAGCAAAAGCGACCCATTCCTGTATTTCGTACGCATTACGCGAATATTACATTGATAATTTTTCGCAATCAAGAAAATAATCTCGAATTTGCGAATATATGATGAATATTCACCCAAATATTAGTGAAATATCGCAAATTCGAATATAGCCCCACATCACATCATGGAATTTAAATGTATCGCCACCCTCAGGATAGTGATACAAATGAATACTGTAGCAGGGGTAGCAGTATTATGTACTGCACTGTGATATTTGATTCTGCTGAGGAAGCATTTTGAGCTCCACTGTGGTATTTGGTTCTGCAGGGGTGGAATCTAAACATAGGTCAATGGCCTAATGTAGAATATGGATAGGACTGAAGATAAAAACAGAAATAAGGATGAAAACAGAAATGTAGTAAGGTGATGGTGAACAGCGTTTCCAGTCTTTGATTTCATTTTAGAAAAAGGTACATTGTGTAATGACCATCAAAGAGTAGAAAGAAAATGACAACTGCGGCACTCACGTAGCATTGGATTCTTCTTTTATTTCTCCCAAAAATGCAACGTTTCGACTTCAACAGTCTTCTAGGTATGCATGAAAAAGACTGTTGAAGTCGAAACGTTGCATTTTTGGGAGAAATAAAAGAAGAATCCAATGCTATGTTAGTGCCGCGGTTGTCATTTTCTTACTGCATGAACAGGGATCGGACCAGGATCCAACACCGTAGGCACCGCCATCCAAGACATTGCAGGATAAGAAGTTAAGGTAGTGCTGCCCCTAATTGTATATTTTTCTGCATCAGAGAGTAGAGGTGTGGATTAGAGTTGAGCGAACACCTGGATGTTCGGGTTTGAGAAGTTCGGCCGAACTTCCCGAAAATGTTCGGGTCCGGGATCTGAACTTGACCCCAACTTCATCCCGAACACCATTGAAGTCAATGGGGACCCGACTTTTGGGCACTAAAAAGGCTGTAAAATCGTCCAGGAAAGGGCTAGAGGGCTGCAAAAGGCAGCAAAATGTAGGCAAATCCCATGCAAACAAATGTGGAAGGGGAAATGAATTAAAATAAAATAAATAAAAATTAAACAATATCAATTGGAGAGAGGTCCCATAGCAGAGAATCAGGCGTCAAGTCACCCACTAATGGAGAAGGCCACTTCTCGATAATTAGGCCCCTGGTACCCAGACAGAGGACAGAGGTTGCATAGCAGAGAATCAGGCTTCATGTCACCCACCACTGGAACAGGCCACTTTCAGATAATTAGGCCCCTGGCACCTAGACGGAGGAGAGGTTCATTCAACTTTTGGTTGCACCGCAATATAATGGTAAAATTAAAAAAAGAAGATTCAATAAAGAAGTGCCCCGGAGTACAAGAATATATGATTGAGGGGGAGGCAGTTATAAATGTCTATTTTGCACAAGGGATGGACAGGTCCCGTGGGATCCATGCCTGGTTCATTTTTATGAACGTCAGCTTGTCCACGTTGGCTGTGGACAGGGGGCTGCGTTTGTCAGTAATGACGCCCCCTGCCGTGCTGAATACACGTTCAGACAAAACGCTGGCCGCCAGGCAGGCCAGCACCTCCAAGGCATAAAAGGCTAGCTCTGGCCACGTGGACAATTTGGAGACCCAGAAGTTGAATGGGGCCGAACCATCAGTCAGTAGGTGGCGGGGTGTGCACACGTACTGTTCAACCATGTTAGTGAAATGCTGCCTCCTGCTAACACGTTCCGTATCAGGTGGTGGTGCAGTTAGGTGTGGCGTGGTGACAAAACTTTTCCACATTTCTGCAATGCTAACCCTGCCCTCAGAGTAGCTGGCCATGACACAGCTGCATTGGCGACCTCTTGCTCCTCCTCTGCCTTCCCCTTGGGCTTCCACTTGTTCCCCTGTGACATTTGGGAATGCTCTAAGGAGCGCGTCTACCAGCGTGCGCTTGTACTTGCGCATCTTCCTTTCACGCCCCAGAGCAGGAAGTAAAGTGGTCACATTGTCTTTGTACCGGGAATCCAGCAGGGTGGATACCCAGTAGTCCGCACACGTTAAAATGTGGGTAACTCTGCTGTAGTTGCGCAGGCACTGCAGCATGTAGTCGCTCATGTGTGCCAGGCTGCCCAGATGTAAGGACAAGCTGTCCTCTGTAGGAGGCGTATCGTCATCGTCCTCCGTATCCCCCCAGCCACGCACCAGTGATGGGCCTGAGCTGTGTTGGGTGCCACCCCACTGTGAACCTGCTTCATCCTCATCCTCCTCCACCTCCTCCTCATCCTCCTCGTCCTCCAGTAGTGGGCCCTGGCTGGCCACATTTGTACCTGGCCTCTGCTGTTGCAAAAAACCTCCCTCTGAGACACTTCTAACAGACTGGCCTGAAAGTGCTAAAAATGACCCCTCATCCTCCTCCACCTCCTCCTCCTCTTGGGCCACCTCCTCTTCCATTATCACCCTAAGTGTTTTCTCAAGGAGACATAGAAGTGGTATTGTAATGCTGATAACGGCGTCATCGCCACTGGCCATGTTGGTGGAGTACTCCCCATACAGCGCAACAGGGCACACAGGTCTCGCAAGGAGGCCCAGTCATTGGTGGTGAAGTGGTGCTGTTCCGCAGTGCGACTCACCCGTGTGTGCTGCAGCTGAAACTCCACTATGGCCTGCTGCTGCTCGCACAGTCTCTCCAGCATGTGCAAGGTGGAGTTCCACCTGGTGGGCACGTCGCATATGAGGTGGTGAGCGGGAAGGCCGAAGTTACGCTGTAGCGTAGACAGGCGAGCAGCGGCAGGATGTGAAAGCCGGAAACGCTCACAGACGGCCTCCCGAGGTGGAGGAAGAGGCCGAGGCAGCAGCAGAGGAGGGAGCAGGGGGAGCCTGAGTGAGTTCCTTGTTTTTAAGGTGTTTACTCCACTGCAGTTCATGCTTTGCATGTAGATGCCTGGTCATGCAGGTTGTGCTAAGGTTCAGAACGTTAATGCCTTGCTTCAGGCTCTGATGGCACAGCGTGCAAACCACACGGGTTTTGTCATCAGCACATTGTTTAAAGAAGTGCCATGCCAGGGAACTCCTTGAAGCTGCCTTTGGGGTGCTCAGTCCCTGGTGGCGGTGGCCAGTAGCAGGCAAACTCTCTTGGCGACAGCTGTTCTGCTTTTACCCCCTGCTCCCTCTTTTGCTATGCTGTTGGCTCGGTCTCACCACTGCCTCTTTCTCTGAACTATGAAAGTCAGTGGCACGACCTTCATTCCATGTGAGGTCTTATCATCAGAGACGTGTGGACTCCGATGAGGTGGTATTCCCATGTCCTCATCATCAGGAAACATAAGTGGTTGTGCATCAGTGCATTCTATGTCTTCCACCACTGGGGAAGGGCTAGATGGATTCCCTTGGGAAACTCTGCCAGCAGAGTCTTCAAACAGCATAAGAGACTGCTGCATAACTTGAGGCTCTGACAGTTTCCCTGATATGCATGGGGGTGATGTGACACCCAATTGACTAGCGCCTGTACTTGCTCACGCCTTACCATCCTTAGAACGGCATTGGGCCCCACCAAATATCGCTGTAAATTCTGGCGGGTACTGGAACCTGAAGTAGTTGGTTCACTAGGACGTGTGGCTGTGGCAGAATGGCCACGTCCTCTCCCAGCACCAGAGGGTCCACTAACACCACAACGACTGCGTCCTCGTCCCTTACTAGATTCCTCATTGTTACCGTTCACCAAGCACCAATAATAAGAAAAAAAATATTTTTTTCAGTTGTTTTGTATATAGAGATGCTTGAAGGTGTATAAACTCCTATGTAAATGTGCCTGTTTTTCATCTACAGGCTACATTTTGAGGCACCTGTGAGGCCTGGGCCGTAACAGCCAATCTTGGGTGGGGCTCACAGCCTCCTCCCTCCTCTCATTGCAAGCATGGCTACATGCTGGAGGTAACTGGTGAGTACACTGTGGGTCGGTCTTTTACACTCCTGTAATGCGCCCACTGGCCCCTGGTATTGCCCATATGGCACAGGTAGGTGAGTGTTAGGTCCCGAGCTACTTGAGAAACATTGGCGTGGTGCTCGGGCTCAGAAATATCCTCCACAGTAGGATATGTTAGCTAATTCTCAATTTTAACAACAGTATGAGGGTTTAGCAAGACCGCAGAGTGCACCTGTCTTTTCAATAGTTATTGTCATATTGTTTCGAGAAAAGATGTCACTCTTTAGTTATTCATAGACTATTGTGGTCTGAACAAAATTATAGTAACAAAGTAACATAGTTTATAAGGCTGAAAAAAGACATCTGTCCATTTAGTTCAGCCTGTTATCATGCAAGTTGATCCGGAGGAAGGCAAAAAAAAAAAACTGTGAGGTAGAAGCTAATTTCCCTCACTTTAGGGGAAACAAATCCTTCCGGACTCCAATCAGGCAATCACAATAACTCCCTGAGTCAACAACCCATCACTAGTAACTATAACCTATAACATTATTACCCTCTAGAAATACATCCAGATCCCTCTTGAACTCTTTTATTGAATTTACCAACACCACCTTCTCAGGTAGAGAGCTCCATAGTCTCACTATTCTTACTGTAAAGAATCCTCTTCTATGTTTGTGTAGAAACCTTCTTTCCTCTAGAAGCAGAGGTTGTCCCCTTGTCATTGTCACAGTCCTGGGAATAAATAGATCATGGGAAAGATCTCTGCACTGACCCCTTATATATTTATACCTAGAAATATGTTCTCATCATAGGCATCTATGCCCCTTTTGATGCAACCCATTATCTTATTTACCTTGGCAGCAGCTGCCTGACACTGGTTTCTACAGTTAACTTTGCTGTCCACTAAAATTCCTAAGTCCTTTTCCTTGTCAGTGTTACCCAGTGCAAGCCTTCTACAAGATCATTAATAAATATATTGAAGAGAGTACCCTCTGTTTTCTATCACTGAGCCAGTTACTTACCCACATACAGACATTTTCCCCCATTCTCATTTTATATACTAACCTTTTATGTGGTACAGTATCAAATGCTTTGGAGAAGTCAAGATATGCGACATCCATTGATTCACCACGGTCAAGAGTAGAACTTACCTCCTCATAGAAACTGATTACATTAGTTTGACATGACAGATCCCTCATGGAGCCATGCTGATATGCTGTTATTTGCTTATTTTCATTGAGGAACTCCAAGATAGCATCTCTTAGAAAACCTTCAAACAGTTTACCCACGAGTCACGACAGATGTAAAACTTACCGGCCTATAGTTTCCAGGCTCTCATTTTGACCCCTTTTTGAATATTGGCACCACATTTGCTAAGTGCCAATCTTGTGGAACACTCTTTGTCAATATAGAGTTCTTAAATATTAGAAATAAGAGTCTGTCTATGACATTACATAATTCTTTTAGTATACGGTGGTGTATGTCATCTGGTCCTGGCAATTTGTCTATTTTAATTTTTTTAAGATGGCGCTGCACTTCTTCCTGGGTTAGACATGGCACTTTTAATGGGGAATTTACTTTTACAACTCCCCCCTCATCACACTGTGAAGGGCTGACAACATCAGATTTATACTTTTTACCATTCATATAATTGAAGAACATTTTTGGGTTAGTTTTACTCTCTTTGGCAATGAATCTCTCTGTCTCTAGTTTGGCTGCTTTTATTCGTCATTTACATATTCTATTTTTTTCCTTATAGTTTTTCAGTGATTTTGTCATTTATTGCTTTCTTTAAAATTCTAATTATACAGATTGTTTTTTTTCTTGTTTCTTACCCTTTTATTCCCATAAGCTATGTACCTCTCACAATTAGATTTTAGGATGCTTTTAAAAATATGCCATTTTGTGGACTTTGTATTTTTGAGGACTTTGTCTCAGTTTGTTAGGCCAATGGCCTCTCTTAGTTGGATAAATTTAGCTTTTCTTAAAGTTTTTTTTTTTTTTCCTCCCTGAAGAAACATTCTATTTGAATAACAATTGGAATGACAATTGGAAGGTTATTATTTTATGGTCACTATTTCCAAGGTGTCCTCCCACCTGTACATCTGTTGTTCTGTCAGCTCTATTGGTTAATAATGTGCGCCGCAGTTTCCCTGCTTACTGCCATGGTTCCAGGCGCCGTGTTCAGCGGTGATCTGCGGCCGGTGTTTCCCATTCACTGCTGCAGTCCTGGACTCTGTCTGTGTGGGTGCTGTTGTTCTGGGATCCTCTCCACAATTTGCTCTCAGCCCTGGCCACGGCTTGCTTGCTGTTTGTTTCCTGCAGCACTTCTTGGGCTTTATGGGTTAGGTCATGTGACCTCGCTGACCAATCCTAGCCCTCCTGTGCAAATATAAGTGGCTCAGCCCCTTTCCAGATGCCTTGTGTCCTGCTAAGGTTCCTAGTTTCCACTAGTGTTCCTGTGTTCCTGACTCGCATCTGTATTCCTGGACTCTGCTACCTGTTAGATCCCTTTCTGCTTGCCTTGACTCTCCTGTAGCCAACCCGGATTGCCTGACCTGTTCCTGTGCTGCCTGCCCTGACCTTTTGCCTGTCCGACTACGCCTCTTCCTCATCCTTCGGGCCTGCACCTCTGGTACCTTTCTCAGGTACTTCCTGGTCAGCCTGGACCAGCTGCCTCATGTGCCTATCCTCCTCAAGAGGTAGCGACCTGGTGCTCCCCTCGGGAAACTCTATCTCCACTATCAGGGGTACTGTGAAGATCCAGGGGTTCACTTATGCCTGCCGGTTCGTGACACTAAGTCCATTATGACCGTCCCTCTAGTCGGGTCCTGAACCAGTTGGGAAGGGTAATTCTCTTTGGTTATTGCTGAAAACCTGTTTCCTTTATGAGTTCTAAAGGTTTCAGTTTCCCAGTCTATGTCTGGGTAGTTGAAGTCCCCCATAATAACGATCTCATAATTTGCCGCCTCGTCTATTTCGTTTAGTAGAAGATTTTCAGTGAACTCTGGTATATTAGGTGGCTTATAAAAAAACCTCAGATTAGTATTTTATTATTGTTTTTGACTCCATGTTTTTCTACCCACAGTGTCTCCACATGTTCATGTCCCTCACTTATATCTTCCTGGAATGTGGGCTTTACATAAATACAAACCTCTCCCCCTCTCCTTTTGACAATCCTTTCTAAACAGACTGTAACCCTATACGTTAACCGCCCAGTCGTAGCTATCATCCAGCTATGTCTCTGTTATTCCCACTATGTCATAGTCCTCCTCATACATCACTAATTCCAGTTCACCAGTTTTATTAGGGAGGCTTCAGGCATTAGTGTAAATACAATTGATACAATTCAATTAGATCGCCCAGAGTCTCTATCTGCATCTTCACCTTCTATAATATAATTACCCCCCTCCCAGTCCCTAGTTTAAACACTCCTCCAACCTTTTAGCCATCCTCCCCCCCAAAACAGCTTCACCTTCCCCATTGAGGTGCAGCACATCCCTACTACAGAGCCTGTAGCCAAACGAGAAGTTGTCCCAGTTCTCCAGAAACCCAAACCCCTCCTTCCTACACCAGTTCTTGAGCCACTTCTTAACCTCCCTAATCTCCCGCTGCCTTTCTTGCGTGGCTCGTGGTACAGGTAGAATTTTGGAAAACACTACCTTTGAGGTCCTTGCCCAAAGCTTGTGACCTAAATCCCTAAAATCATTTTTAAGGATGCTCCACCTACCTCTAACTTTGTCATTGGTTCTAATATGGACCATGAATGCTGGATTTTCACCAGTCCCTCCCAGTAATCTGTCAAACTGATCCGCGATATGTCGAACTCATTCTGTACCCCTAATAATTGAGTCTCCCACCACCAGCACTTGTCTGGCCTGCCCTGCTCCCTGGTCCGCTGCTTACTGGAGCTGACATTCCCCTGACTGGCAGAGGAAGTGTCTTGCTGCAGCAGTGCTCTCACTTAACTGACATCCCCTTCATCTTCCAACCTTGCGAACTTGTTGGGGTGTGTTAGATCAGGGCTAGCTTCCCCGGCACTTTTCCCTCTACCACCCTTTCTAAATGTTATCCAGCAACCTGCATCATTTTCCTGAGCCTCCATTCTACCACCCTCCTCCACATCTACCCATAGAGTGCCTGCTCAGTGAGCAGCAAACTCTGTTCTAAATTGCCAACGCTTCTCAGTGTTGAAACTCGCCCGGTTAGATACATGATGTGGGATTCCAAACAAGCAATTTGCTAACATTTTGAACAAAAATATACACCCTCAAACAGCTGTTCCAGGACTGCATACATTAGACAAGATGTGCGCTGGACTGCACTGTCAATAATAGAACACATACTAAATCGGGATTACATAAGAAAAGAGAAAAAATATACACTACAGTGCAGTGATAAGCAACTGATTTAGCGTAGTCCCCTCCTAAAGTCCCTGAAACTTAAGTCACTTAATCTAAAGTGACACTTAATGCAAGCACACCGTAAATCAAACACGCGAATGCTCACACACTCGCGTTATTTGTCTGCTTGTATAAGTGCTGCTCCAAAACAACTTCACACCAGACTGCTTTTTTTCCTTTGGATTCAAAATATTAACAAAAAATCCCTTGACATTGATTTCTGATCTCTTTAACAGGATCTGCTGGCAGAGCTCTTCATTAAATTGTATCACTGAGCTGCCTGATAACATATCCTCATTCTTGAGGATGATGAATGTCAGCCTTTAACACCCAAAGTCATATATATTATCACTCACACAGATACCAGTTTAGTCTCAACGGAAAAAATCAGGTGACACCATGCAGTATATGGATAATGATTTCCTAGACTTTGCATTTGATGAATCCCATGAAGTTAAATGTAGTACTGCTGGTCTTTCTAGCTCCTCCCAATGTCACTCTTTACTGATATACCACAATCTTCTGATAACATATGGTTAGGCCTTAACCTGATAATGACAAAGAGCCTTGCATGTATGTTACTTGGGGCTGGGCTTTAGTCACACGCAACGTACATGTATAATGCAGAATTAAAGTTCAGTCACTGACAGCCAGAGAACCCCAGGAGAAGACAGAAGTGTTTTATTACTGCTTTTGCCTTTTGCTTTCTTCTGTACATTTCCACTTCCTCTATTGGACTTGGCGATCACATGATCCCTGAGTGTCTCGGGCAGGTCTGAGATTGATCAGCTCTGCCTGTGTACATACCACACAGTGGGCTGTTTTTACCTAAAACTAGGGTTCCTTTGGATGTCATAATTAAAGTGAAAAGTGCAAAATAAAGAAAAAGTGCCCCCCCCAGAGATCTTTTAATGATCTATTGGGGAACATATTGTGTGCCATGAAATAAAAAAATAATTTTTTTTTAATAAAACACAAAAAAAAGAAAAAAAAAAGTACACATGCCATCCAAAGCATGTCGCCATAGTCATCCTGTGCACACAATCCTATACATACAGTATTATAAATCAAAACAACCAGCAAAAAATAGGAAACTCATTTTAACCTCTTAAGTACCCGGACCATTGTTTTTGTATTTGTCGTTTTTTCATCCCCACGTTCCAATAGCCATAACTTTTTTTTCCATTCATATAGCCTTATGAGGACATATTTTTTGTGGTTTAAGTTGTATTTTTTAAGGGCACCATTTAATTTACCATGTCTGTTATTGGAAAATGGGGAAAAAATTCATTGTGGGGTTAAATTAAAAAAAAAAAAACACAATTCCACCAAGGTTTTGGGTGATTTTATTTCACAGCTTTCACTATGCATTAAAAATGACATAATGTTCTCATTCTGCAGCTCAATTTCAATACAGCGATATCGAACTTGCATTGTTTTTTTGTTATACTACTTTAAAAAAAATAAAAACCTTAGAAAAAAAAAGAAAGTTTTCTTCGCATCACCATTTTCCCCCCATTTTTGCAGAACAAACTGTAGTTTTTATTTGTACCATTTTTTTTTTGGGGGGGGGGAGGTGTCTAAAAAAAGGCAAATTGTGTGGTTTTCATTTTTTTTTCTGTTATGGCGTTTTTTAAAAATATTTTGTTATTTTAATAGTTCAGACATTTTCGAATGCAGCGATACCTGATATGTTTATTTTTTATTGTTTATAGATTTTTATATGTAAAGTTGGGAAAGGGGGGGTGATTTAAACTTTTAATATTTTTATGTTTTTTTTTTTACTTTTACAGTAATAACTGGAACTGGAATTAGTAATGACTGAGGAAGACTATGACATGGTTGGAATAACTGATGGCTGGATGATAGCTATGACTGTAGTAGTTAACGTGCAGGTTACAGTCGGTTTAGAAAGGATCGTCAAAACCAAAATGGGGTTCGCCATTATGTCCTAGCTAAAGCCCACGTTCTGAGAAGATATAAGTGAGGAAAATGAACATGTGGAGTCACTGTGAATAGAAATACATGGAGGCAAAAAGAATAATAAAATACTGATAGGAGTTTGTTCTAAGCCACCTAATATACCAGAGTCCACAGAAAATCTACTACTAAGGGAAATAGATGAGGCAGCAAATCATAATGAGGTTGTTATTATGGCAGACCTCAACTTCCCAGATTTAGACTGGAAAACCAAAGACAATTACCTTTCCCAACTGGTTCAGGACCCGACTACAGGGATGGTCATACTGGACTTAGTACTAACCAATAGACTTGACAGAGCAACAGATGTGAAGGTTAGGGGGCACCTGGGAAATAGGAACCCTAAAATAATAACTTTCTAATTGTCATAAAAAAAAGTGTTTCTTCAGGGAGGCACAAAAATATAAAATTTCAAAAAAGCTAAATTTGACCAGCTAAAAGAAGCCATTGGATTCACTAACTGGGACAATACCCTCAAAAATAAAAATGCAGCCAGAAAATGGGATATTTTTAAAACCATCCTCAACTCTAATTGTGAGAAGTACATACTTTATAGAAAAGAAAGGTTAAGGAACAAGAAAAAAAATATGGATATATAGAAATGTAAAGAAAGCATTTAAATCACTAAAACAGGAGGGAAGCAAGGAAACACTGAAAAACTATAAGCAAAAAAATAAAATATTTAAAAGACAAATAAAAGCAGCCAAACTGGAGATTCATTGCCAAAGAACGTACTAACCCTAAAATATTCTTCAATTATATAAATGGTAAAAAGTATAAAGCTGAAGGTGTCGGCACTTTATAGAGTGAAGAGAGAGATGAGAAGAAAGCAAAGCTATAAGTTATGTTATTCCCCACTGTATTCACTGAGGAAAATACACTTTCAGATGAAATGCACAGTGTAAAAATAAATTCCCCATTAAAAGTGCCTTGTCTGATCCAGGATGAAGTGTAGTGGCACTTAAACAAATTGCCAGGACCAGATGACATACACCACCATATCCTAAGAGAATTAAGTAATGTCATAGCTAGACCCTTATTTATGATATTTAAGGACTCTATAATGACAGAAAGTGTTCCACAAGATTGGCGCATAGCAAATGTGGTGTCAATGTTAAAAAAGGGGTCAATATCAGAGCCCGGAAACTATAGGCCAATAAGTTTAACATCTGTCGTGGGTAAGCTGTTTGAAAGTTTTCTAAGAGATGCCATCTTGGAGTGTCTTGGGATTTAATTAGTTTCTATGAGGAGGTAAGTTGTAGACTTGACCAGGGTGAGTCAATGGATGTCATATATCTTGACTTCTCCAAAGTATTTGATATGGTGCTACTGTATATAAAAGGTTTGTATATTAAATGAGAATGCTAGGACTGGGAAAATGTGTGTATGTGCGTAAGTAACTGGCTCAGTGATAGAAAACAGAGGGTGGTTATTAATAGTGTTGAGCCAAGGGAGCTTCGGATCATAGATCCGAAGTCCCTTCGGTCAAAACTTCTCCTCCTCGGCGGAGCCCATACATTTGAATGCGGTATGGACATAGATCTCTGTATAGCATCCAAATGTATGGGTTCCGCCAAGGTGAAATTTGTTATCTCCAATGTCTTGTGAAACTTCGGTGAATAACGCCAGCTTTGTTTTTTCAAATTGAAAACAATTTTAAAATTGGGATCCGAAGTCGGCTTTGGTACCTAATAGTACCTGGGCACCGAAGCTTACTTCAGATCCCAGTCTCGTTCAACTTCAGAGATAACAAATTCCAACTCGATGGAGTCCATACATTTGAATGCTGTATGAAGACAGATCTCCGTACAACATTCAAATGAAGTTTTGACCGAAGAAACTTCAGATCTATGATACTAAGCTTGCTTTGCTCTACAATAGTTATTAACGGTACACACTTAGATTGGGTCACTGTCACTAGTGAGGTCCCAAAGTGGTCAGTATTGGGCCCTATCCTCTTCAACATTTTTTTATTAATGATCTTGTAGAAGGCTTGCATGGTAAAATATAAATTTTTGAAGATGACTCTAAACTGTGTAACAGGGGCGGACTGAGAACCCTCAGGGCCCCCGGGCAAAATAAATCAAGGGCCCCCTTCCAGGCCACACCCACATCCCGCCTCCAGCCACTCCCATGTCCCGCCTCCAGTCACACCCATATCCTGCACAATAATTTATTTAATTAGAAGTGCAACATAAATAACGAATGCAAAAACCAAACTGTGCACAATAAATAAATGCACAAACCAAGACAGGTGCATTACAAAATCATAAATAAACAAAACCAAAGCATTACAAATCCTAAAGAGGCAATTAAATATGAAAATAGCACTGTTATGGGGATCTGTGGATGACACTGTTATGGAGGATCTGTGGATGGCACTGCTATGGGGGATCTGTGGATGACACACTGTTATGGGGGATCTGTGGATGACACACTGTTATGGGGGATCTGTGGATGACGCACTGTTATGGGGGATCTGTGGATGACACACTGTTATGGGGGATCTGTGGATGACACACTGTTATGGGGGATCTGTGGATGACGCACTGTTATGGGGGATCTGTGGATGACACACTGTTATGGAGGATCTGTGGATGTCACTGTTATGGGGGATCTGTGGGTGACACTGTTATGGGGGATCTGTGGATGACACTTATGGGGGATCTGTGGATGACACTTATGGGGGATCTGTGGATGACACTGTTATGGGGTGATCTGTGGATGACACTGTTATGGGGATCTGTGGATGACACTGTTATGGGGTGATCTGTGAATGGCACTGTTATGGGGTATCTGTGGATGACACTGTTATGGGGGATCTGTGGATGACAGTGTTATGGGGATCTGTGGATGACACTGTTATGGGGGATCTGTGGATGGCACTGCTATGGGGGATCTGTGGATGACACACTGTTATGGGGGATCTGTGGATGACACACTGTTATGGGGGATCTGTGGATGACGCACTGTTATGGGGGATCTGTGGATGACACACTGTTATGGAGGATATGTGGATGTCACTGTTATGGGGGATCTGTGGGTGACACTGTTATGGGGGATCTGTGGGTGACACTGTTATGGGGGATCTGTGGGTGACACACTGTTATGGGGATCTGTGGATGACACTGTTATGGGGGATCTGTGGAGGTCACTGTTATGGGGGACCTGTAGATGACAGTTATGGGTGGATCTGAGGATGGCACTGTTATGGGGGAGGGCACTGCTATGGGGGGGGATCTATGGATGACACTATATAGCAACTTATGATGCATGTCATCCACATATCTCCCCCCATAACAGTTCTTCTCACTGAGTCCAGTCCATACACAATAACCAGGCCAGCCTTTTGTGATTACTAGTGAAGAAATCAATTGTCACAGTAGTACTACTACTTTAGTAAACTTTACTACTACTTTACTTGAACAACTTCACTTGCAGGCTGCTGCAGCACATCTGGGCCGAAACAGCAGGCAGGGCAGGAACCAGGAGGGGAACTTGGGAAGTGGGCGCGTCACGTGGATGGTGTGGACGGTGCTCTGACTGTCTGTCTACTCTGTGTGTGGCGCAGGCAGGCCTCAAAAATCGTTGAAGACGTCAGTAACATAACATCACGACTCACTGACGTCACCGCAGCGCGCCTCTGCGCCGCACAGGACCCCATGGCCGGCCCCTCCTCTCCTCCTCTGCTCCGGCTGTGATACTAAGCTTGCTTTGCTCTACAATAGTTATTAACGGTACACACTTAGATTGGGTCACTGTCACTAGTGAGGTCCCAAAGTGGTCAGTATTGGGCCCTATCCTCTTCAACATTTTTTATTAATGATCTTGTAGAAGGCTTGCATGGTAAAATATAAATTTTTGAAGATGACTCTAAACTGTGTAACAGGGGCGGACTGAGAACCCTCAGGGCCCCCGGGCAAAATAAATCAAGGGCCCCCTTCCAGGCCACACCCACATCCCGCCTCCAGCCACTCCCATGTCCCGCCTCCAGTCACACCCATATCCTGCACAATAATTTATTTAATTAGAAGTGCAACATAAATAACGAATGCAAAAACCAAACTGTGCACAATAAATAAATGCACAAACCAAGACAGATGCATTACAAAATCATAAATAAACAAAACCAAAGCATTACAAATCCTAAAGAGGCAATTAAATATGAAAATAGCACTGTTATGGGGATCTGTGGATGACACTGTTATGGGGATCTGTGGATGACACTGTTATGGAGGATCTGTGGATGGCACTGCTATGGGGGATCTGTGGATGACACACTGTTATGGGGGATCTGTGGATGACACACTGTTATGTGGGATCTGTGGATGACGCACTGTTATGGGGGATCTGTGGATGACACACTGTTATGGGGGATCTGTGGATGACACTGTTATAGGGGATCTGTGGATGACACTGTTATGGGGGATCTGTGGATGACACTGTTATGGGGGATCTGTGGATGACACTGTTATGGGGGATCTGTGGATGACACTGTTATGGGGGATCTGTGGATGACACTGTTATGGGGGATCTGTGCATGACACTGTTATGGGGTGATCTGTGGATGACACTGTTATGGGGATCTGTGGATGACACTGTTATGGGGTGATCTGTGAATGGCACTGTTATGGGGATCTGTGGATGGCACTGCTATGGGGGATCTGTGGATGACACATTGTTATGGGGGATCTGTGGATGACGCACTGTTATGGGGGATCTGTGGATGACACACTGTTATGGAGGATATGTGGATGTCACTGTTATGGGGGATCTGTGGGTGACACTGTTATGGGGGATCTGTGGGTGACACTGTTATGGGGGAGGGCACTGCTATGGGGGGGATCTATGGATGACACTATATAGCAACTTATGATGCATGTCATCCACATATCTCCCCCATAACAGTTCTTCTCACTGAGTCCAGTCCATACACAATAACCAGGCCAGCCTTTTGTGATTACTAGTGAAGAAATCAATTGTCACAGTAGTACTACTACTTTAGTAAACTTTACTACTACTTTACTTGAACAACTTCCCTTGCAGGCTGCTGCAGCACATCTGGGCCGAAACAGCAGGCAGGGCAGGAACCAGGAGGGGAACTTGGGAAGTGGGCGCATCACATGGATGGTGTGGACGGTGCTCTGACTGTCTGTCTACTATGTGTGAGGCGCAGGCAGGCCGCAAAAATCGTTGAAGACGTCAGTAACATAACATCACGACTCACTGACGTCACCGCAGCGCGCCTCTGCGCCGCACAGGACCCCATGGCCGGCCCCTCCTCTACTCCTCTGCTCCGGCTGCCGGGCCCTTCCCCTGCCCCTGACGTCACGGACGTACATGTAAAGTAAGCGAATGGCACTGCTGTAGAGTAGATCACTTGTGCTGCGCTGCTGCGCACGTCACAGCCGCGGCACAGCTGATCTCTTTTTCTCTATACTGAGTGGGCAGCCGCCGGGCCCCCTTCCCGGCCGGGCCCTCGGACCATGTCCGAAGTGCCCGACCGCTCAGTCCGCCCCTGCTGTGTAAAGTGATTAACACGAAAGACAGTACACTACTACAGATTGATCTGGATATATTGGAGGCTTGGGCAGAGAAGTGGCAGATGAGGTTTAACACTGACAAATGTATAGTTATGCACATTGGAAGGAAAAATGCGTTACCAGTACATACCAAATAGTAAAACACTGGGTAACACTGACATCGAAAAGGACTTAGGAATTTTAGGGCACAGAAAACTAAACTGTAGAAATTAGTGTCAGGAAGCTGCTGCCAAGGCAAATAAGATAATGGGTTACATCAAAAGGGGCATAGATCAGACCATACATGGATTACTGTGTACAGGGGCTCCTGAGAACAAGACAAATATAGCAGAGCTGGAGAGGATACAGAGGAGTGTAACTAAAGTAATAACTGGAATGGGTGGACTGCAGTACCCTGAAAGATTATCAAAATTAGGGTTATTTAGTTTAGAAAAAAAACGATTGAGGGGGAGATCTAATAACCATGTATAAATATATCAAGGGTCAGTACAGAGATCTCTCCCATCATCTATTTATTCTCAGGACTGTGACGAGGGGACATCTTCTGCGTCTAGAGGAAAGAAGGTTTCTACACAAACATAGAAGAGGATTCTTTTTGGTAGGAGCAGTGAGACTATAGAACTCTCTGCCTGAGGAGATGGTGATGGTGAACTCACTAAAAGAGCTCAAGAGGGGCTTGGATGTATTTCTGGAGTGTAATAATGCTGCAGGTTATATTTATTCGATTTCTAGAGAGGTCGTGGATCCAGGAAGTTATTCTGACTGCCTGATTTTTTTCCCCTAAAAAGAGGAAAACTGGCTAAACTAAATAGCAGGCTAAACTGAATGGACAGATGTCTTTTTCCAGCCTTACAAACTATGTTACTATGTATTTTACGTAACCTTTAACTCCATTAAGAGGTTAGAACTTGGGATTCTTTCATCCTTTGTCCTGTTCACCCTAATAGAGAACTATAAGGCCTCTTTCACACGGGCGTCATGTTTGATGCCTGGATAAGAGGCGTGTGCGTTGCAGGAATATGCGCTATTTTTTCGCGCGGGTGCAAACGTTTATAATGCGTTTTGCACACGCGAGTGAAAATTCGCCATGTTTGGTACCCTGACCCGAAGCCGGACTTCATCACTGAAGTCCGGTTTCGGGTAGAGTATTCTGGAGAATTTATTATTTTCCCTTATAACATGGTTATAAGGGAAAATAATAGCATTCTTAATAAAGAATGCTTAGTAAAATTAAGATGAAGGGGTTAAAAATAATAAAAATTAACTTACCTTAGCCACTTGATTGCGTATTTGCGATCTGTCTTCTCTTTTCCAGCATCAGCTAACAACTAAAGGACCTGTGATGACTTCACATCACATGGTCCAATCACATGGTCCATCACCAAGCTGAATAAACACCACACCAAACAAATCTCCCACTATCACTTTTTTAAGTTTTTGTGTTAGGTGGAATAGCGCTGTGTACCAACTGCATCCCTAAACGTGGGGCTTTTTTAAAAATGATGTTCAGTTGGGTAGGCATTTCTTTACCTAATTACGGATCATTTTTTAGAATAGCCCAATTTTTTCTCATCGCATTTTTAATAAATCCTTCCCCAGAGCTGTAGTTAGTTAAAAAAGCAAACCTTCTTTTTCTCCTTTCTTCTTTTTTATATCTTCTTTTTCACAGGTTCTACCCTTTTCTACCATCAATTTACATTCTTCAAATTTCTTCTCATCATATCCCCTCTCTAAAAATCGCTCCTTTAGTATGTCATTTTGTACCCTGTAATCCTCCACATTAGTGCAGTTACGGGACATTCTTTTAAATTGGCCCATCGGGATATTTTGTAGCCAAGGTTCGTGATGGCAACTTTTAATGTCTACAAAGGAATTGACATCAGTATCCTTAAAGTGTGTTTTGGTCTTGAAGTGCCCATTCTCAATTTGTATACAAAGATCTAAAAAGCTAATGGAGGAATCACTAATTTCACCAGTAAAATGTAAATTCCAGTGGTTCTCATTTAGATTGAAAATAAATTCAACGAGTCCCTCTCTCGCCTTCCCATAAAAGGAAGCAATCATCGATATATCTCCTCCAGAGGGTTAATTTCCCTCTGGAGGAGTCTTCTCCCAAGATGGGGAGGATGTTCTCGTCTTCCCAGTATCCCATAAAAATATTGGCACAACTTGGGGCGAATTTCGCCCCCCATTGCCGTACCAGAGGTTTGGACATAAAAGGAGTCTGGGAACCAGAAGTAATTATAGTCTAAGCAGTAGGATAAACAGTCCAAAATGAATTGGTTCTGTATTTCCCCTATATTGGGGTCCTTCATTAGTCTGTCTTCTACTGCTTTAAGACCTAACTGTTTTGGAATCACGGTGTACAGGGAGGTTGCGTCTACCGTAGCCATCCATGTGTTCGTTCTGACGGGACCCAGATATTTATCAACTCAATGACGCTACCAGTATCTTTAAGATACGATGGATTTTGCACAACATAGACCTGCAGAAAATGATTGATATATTCTGTTATCCTACTAGTTAGGGAATTTAACCCCAATACTATGGGCCTCCCCAGAGTGTTGGTCAGGCTCTTGTACACTTTAGGTAGGTGGTAGCTAACCGGAACCACCGGATGCGGAACAGTAAGATATTCATATTATTTTCTATTCAATATGCCTTTCTCCAAACCATCTTTCAATAGCCCATCCAAAATTTCTTATATTCAGTGGTTCAATTTTTTATAGGTGCTGCTATCCGAAACCAATCTTAACATTTATTTTTCATAATTCTCCCGGTCCAAGTCATTCCAATCAGAGAAATCACACTGATTGGATGAGAGGCACATTGAATGAATTAGGATACAACAGAAGTTATTATAATAAAGACCATGATGCTTTTAATAGACCAAGTTTTAACAATTTTAGACATATGTACCATCTGGAAAAACAATTTGAGAGTCGAGGGCATCCTAGGCAGCCTTCGGGTTATAGGAGATATCATTATAGGAATCCCCAGAGATATCCCTACTATTATGGAGAGCATAATATGAGAAAAATGGAGTGGAGAGCTCAGGGGGTTAATTGCAACACACAATTGAGAGAAAACTGTCATCCGACACAGGTGGATAATAGGGATAGAAGGGAGGTACAAGCTAACTGCGACCAGAAAAAAGTGAAGGAAGGGAGCAGTCAAGGAGGGTCAGTACAAGTGAGTCAAAATTTTCCACATCAAGGAATAAAAAGAGTACAGAGGGAACAAGAGGTGAAGGGAAATATAGGAAGGACCCCACAGAAAAGAAGCCTCATAGAGGAAAACGAGGAAAGGAAAAAGTAAGCCCAAAAGGAAAGAAAATGAAGCAGACATAAAGGGTATATTTAATTTGAGTTCGCATATTCTGATGGATGATGAAAAAAAGGTGTTAGGTAAAAGTCTGAAGTTCGCCCCAACAAAAAAATTAAATAAATTTGAAATGTTTTTGGATGTACATAAATACATAAGAAAAGTAAATATAGCCAAGTACTGCATAAGTAACCATACCCCCGAGATCAGAAATGCAGAGGTTAATGGGGAAATTGTACATACCCAGTTAAAAGAAAAATCCAAATTTTATACAAAGAATGGTAATAATGAATGCATTGAGGCATTTAGGAGACGGATATTGAAGGAACTAGATGAGATGGAAGTGAAGAAGTAGTATAAAAACAAAAAGGCACTAAATAATTATTAAACCTGCGGATAAGGGGGGTGGGTTTTGTAATGGACCGGGACAATTATGAAAAAGAAATGTTAAGATTAGTTTCGGCTAGCAGCACCTATAAAAAAAATTGGAAAGTAACCCTACCACTGAATATAAAAAAGTTTTGGATGGGCTATTGAAAGAGGGTTTGGAGAAAGGCATATTGAATGGAAAAGAATATGAATATCTTACTGTGCCGCATCCGGTGGTTACTGTTATCTACCACCTACCTGCACAAGAGCCTGCCCAACACTCCTGGGAGACCCATAGTATTGGGGTTAAATTCCCTAACTAGTAAGATAACAGAATATATCGATCATTTTCTGCAGGGCTATGTTGTGCAAAATCCATTGTATCTTAAAGATAATGGTAGCGTCATTGAGTTGATAAAAAATCTGGGTCCCGTCAGAACTAACAAATGGATGGCTACGGTAGACGCAACCTTCCTGTACACCGTGATTCCAAAACAGTTAGGTCTTAAAGCAGTGGAAGACAGACTAATGAAGGACCCCAATATCGGAGAAATACAGAACCAATTCATTTTTGACTGTTTATCCTACTGATTAGACTATAATTACTTCTGGTTCCGAGACTCCTTTTATGTCAAAAGCTCTGGTACGGCGATGGGGGGAAATTAACCCTCTGGAGGAGATATATCGATGATTGCTTCCTTTTATGGGAAGGTGAGAGAGAGGGACTCGTTGACTTTATTTCCAGTCTAAATGAGAACCACTGGAATTTACTGTTTACCGGTGAGATTAGTGATTCCTCCGTTAACTTTTTAGATCTTTGTATTCAAATTGAGGATGGGCACTTCAAGAACAAAACACACTTTAAGGATTCTGATGTAAATTCCTTCATAGACATTAAAAGTTGCCATCACGAACCTTGGCTACAAAATATCCCGATGGGCCAATTTAAAAGAATGTCCCATAACTGCACTAATGTGGAGGATTAGAGGGTACAAAGTGACATACTAAAGGAGCGATTTTTAGAAAGGGATATGATGAAAAGAAATTAGAAGAATGTAAATTGATGGTAGAACCTGTGAAAAAGAAGATATAAGAAAGGAGAAAAAGACTTTAGGTTTGCTTTTTTAACTAACTACAGCTCTGGGGTAGGATTTATTAGGAGTTGAATTAGTAAAACCGCATCGGCTTGGAGGTGATGCGGTAGCGCAAATAAACCGCAGAGAGGTTGAATGGATCTTTCACCTAAATACATTTCAACTGGATGGGCTTAATGTCAAGTTTGACCTGAAACCATATTTGCTGTGATTGATCTGCTTTTGTGATTATAAGTGATAGATTGTGAACTATATATATTGGTAACAAAATTAGAGCTGAGCTTCAGCTAGTTAGAAGTCCAGTGAAGATATTGATCTCTGCGCCATGTGACACCATTGTTAGCAGTTCTGGATTGGTGGGTTTGGTCACATGACACCTTTGTGAATGGAGGAAGGAACCAACATACTAGTCACTCAACACTTTGCGAGCATAGAGCAAAAGAATAGAATACCTCTGTGGTGAATGTATTTGGAAGGGAGGATTTTATATTGAGATAATTTGATTAATAATTTTGCTTCTCATTCATTTTTATCAATGGCGCCAAAGGAGGTTCGTGATAGGTTGAGATGAGCATGTGTGCACTTTATGAATGAGAATCGTGAGTGGGGAGGATTTTTTATGATTAACTCATGAGAGTTTAGGAGATAATTTTCCCTATGCGTGTTACAATAGTGAGGACAATAAGTGTAATTGGATACATAAAATGTGAATTGAAGAGTTGTTCCTTTTTAATATGTATGAAAAGAATCGGAAGGTGGGGGAGGGTGGGAGCCTAAAAAGGCTCTACCCCCGGAAGTATCTAGAATTCACCCTTGAAGAAGCTTATGAACGAAACCCGCGTCGGGCCACAACGGGATTAGATACTTCATGTTTTAAGTGATATGCATTGATTTTATTATTGTTTGTGAGTATAATAAATCCTATTTAATTCATTCATACCGAAGGTGCTTCACTATGGTGTGATATTTTTGGGTCTTACAGAGGAGACAGCAGGGATTGGGTGTTGGATCCTTGAGAGTGAAGACTCCAATAACCTGCGTTCATAGAAAATTTTCCTGCACATTTTACACATTTTTATAAGGGCAGCGTGGTTCTTACTTTATGCAAGTGTGAACTTACCCGTAACACTAGAAGAACCAGCAGCGCAAGTAACCTTATCTAGTGTTATACTGTGACTGATACGATTTTTATATAGCATCCCTCTGCCTTGCCGCACAGATACTATGATCTGTGTAGATTGCGGTATCTGAGGGCTTAAATGACGAGGTTCGTCATGAGCACCATTCCCTGTCAGTGCAGACGGGTGCCTGCTTTATTAAAAGCTGGAATCCACTGTGTATGGAGCGGGCTCACTGCAGAAACTCGCTCCATACACTATCTCAACCACCACGACATATCGGTACTTCATGATGGTTGAAGGGTTTAAAGAGCCTCAGCATGAGTAACCCTTATCACTGCTCTATATTGTATTTTTTTTCTCTTTTCCTGCGTAATCCCCATTTAGTATGACTTCCATTATTGACAGCGCCGTCCAGTGCACATCTTGTCTGATGTATGCAGTCCTGGAACAGCCGTTCGAGGGTGTATATGTTTGTTCAAAATGTGAGCAAATTACCCGTTTGGAATCGCACATCGAGTCTCTAAATAGGGGAGTTGCAACACTGAAAGCCACTGACAATTTGGAAAAGAGTTTGCTGCTCACTGAGCAAGAACTCTATGGGGTAGATGTGGTGGAGGGTGGTAGCGAGGAGGCTGAGGAGAGTGAGGTAGTTAACTGGGTAACAGTAAGAAAGCGGGGTAGAGGGAAGAGTGCCAGGGAGGCTAGCCCTGATCTGACACACCCCAACAAGTTTGCACGGTTGGCAGATGAGGGGGATGACAGTTCAGGCACAGCACCGCTGCAGCCGACACTTCCTCTGCCAGTCAGGGGAATGTCAGCTCCAGTAAGCAGGGGACCAGGAGAGCAGGGCAGGCCAGACAGGTGCTGGTAGTGGGAGACTCCATTATTAGGGGAACAGATAGGGCCATCTGTCACAAAGATCGTGATTGCCGAACAGTGTGCTGTCTTCCCGGCGCTAGAGTTCGACACATCACGGATCGGGTTGACAGATTACTGGGAGGGCCTGGAGAAGACCCAGTGGTTATGGTCCATATTGGAACCAATTACCAAGTTAGAGGTAGGTGGTGAATCCTTAAAAATTATTTCAGGGATTTAGGTCAAAAGCTGAGGGCCAGGACCTCAAAAGTAGTATTTTCTGAAATACTGCCTGTACCACGAGCCACACAAGAAAGGCAGCGGGAGATTAGGGAGGTTAACAAGTGGCTTAAGAACTGGTGTAGGAAGGAGGGGTTCGGGTTCCTGGAGAACTGGGCCAACTTCTCTGTCGGCTACAGGCTCTATCGTAGGGACGGGCTGCACCTCAATGAGGAAGGGGCAGCTGTGTTGGGGAGAAAGATGGATAGAAGGTTGGAGGAGTGTTTAAACTAGGGACTGGGGGGGAGGGTAATTACATTATAGGAGGGGAAGATAGTGCAGATAGAGACCAGGGGCGAGGTAGTGTGACTGGGGGAGGAATGTAAGGGGGGACTAGAACAGTTCAGAATGAAAGATGTAGGGTATAAAATACACATAAACCTCTCAAATGTATGTATACTAATGCAAGAAGCCTGACTAACAAGACTGGTGAACTGGAATTAGTGATGTGTGAGGAGGACTATGACATAGTGGGAATAACTGAGACATGGCTGGATGATAGCTATGACTGGGCAGTTAATATAAAAGGTTACAATCTGTTTAGAAAGGATCGTCAAAACCGGAGAGGTGGAGGGGTCTGCCTCTATGTGAAGTCCTGTCTAAATCCCATAATTCGAAAATACATCTGTGAGGGACATGAACATGTGGAGTCACATGTGGGTAGAAATACATGGAGCAAAAAACAATAATAAATTACTAATAAGAGTGTATTAAAAACCACCATACATACCAGAGTCCACAGAAAATTTATTACTAAACGAGATAGACGAGGCGGCAAATCATAATGAAGTCGTTATTATGGGGGACTTCAACTACCCAGAGATAGACTGGGAAACTGAAAGCTGTACATCCCAAAAAGGAAACAGGTTCTTAGCAATAGCCAAAGACAATTATCTTTCCCAACTGGTTAAGGACCCCACTAGAGGGACGGCCATACTGGACTTAGTATTAACCAAGAGACCTGATAGAACAACAGATGTGCAGGTTGGGGGACACCTAGGAAATAGTGACCATAAAGTAATAACCTTCCAATTATCCTTCAAATGAGAGTTTCTAAAGGGAGGAACAAAAATACCAAACTTCAAAAAAGCTAAATTTAGCCAACTAAGCGAGGCCATAGGCCTAACTAACTGGGACAAAGTCCTCAAAAATAAAAATACAACCACAAAATGGGAGAGTTTTAAAAGCATTGTAACATCTAATTGTGAGAGGTACATACCTTATAGGAATAAAAGGCTAAGAAACAATAAGAAACCAATGTGGATAAATAGAACCGTAAAGATAGCAATAAATGACAAAAAGAAAGCATATAAATCACTAAAACAGGAGGGGAGCCAGGAAGCACTGATAAACTATAAGGAAAAAAGAGAATATGTAAAAAACTAATAATAATTGCCAAACTAGAGACCCGAGAGATTAATTGCCAAAGAGAGTAGAACTAACCCTAAAATGTTCTTCAATTATATAAATAGTAAAAAATATAAATCTACATAGCAATGAGGGGGGTGTTGCAGAGAGCGACGAGGATAAAGCAAAACTATTAAATATTTTTTTCTCCACTATATTCACTGAGGAAAATAAACTGTCAGATGAAATGCAGAATGTAAAAGTAAATTCCCCATTAAAAGTGCCCTGTCTGACCCAGGAAGAAGTACAGCAGCAACTTAAAAAGATTAAAATAGACAAATCGCCAGGACCGGATGGCATTCCTAAGGGAATTAAGTGATGTCATAGCCAGACCTTTATTTCTGATATCTATACTGACAGGGAATGTTCCACAGGATTGGCGCATAGCAAATGTGGTGCCAATATTCAAAAAGGGTCCAAAAACAGAGCCTGGAAATTATAGACCAGTAGGTTTAACATCTGTTGTTGGTAAACTGTTTGAAGGGTTTCTAAGAGATGCTATTTTGGAGTATCTCAATGAAAATAAGCAAATAACGCCATATCAGCATGGATTCATGAGGGATTGGTCATGCCTAGAGATGAGCGAACACCTGGATGTTCGGGTTCGAGAGGTTCGGCCGAACTTCCGGAAAATGTCCGGGTTCGTGATCCGAACTCAACCCGAACTTCATCCCGAACCCGAACCCCATAGAAGTCAATGGGGACCCGAACTTTTGGGCACTAAAAAGGCTGTAAAAGACACCCAGAGGGATAATATACCGCAATAAACGCATTGCGATTACAACTTTGAGCTAACGATCACCATGAGAACGCCTCCTCCAGTAGAATGTACTGTCGGATCTGAGAATTAAGTTGAAATCGCAATGCGATTCTTATATATTTGCTTAATCGCATTGCGATTTCAACTTAGCATTGCTAAATAATTCCATCCATATCGTTAACTTACTGAGTCAGTAAGTTAACGAATATGGATGGAATTATTTAGCAATGCTAAGTTGAAACGGCAATGCGATTAAGCAGATATATAATAATCGCATTGCGATTTCAACTTAATTCTCACATCCGACAGTACATTCTACTGGAGGAGGCGTTCCCATGGTGATCGGTAGCTCAAAGTTGTAATCGCAATGCGATTAACAAATACATAAGAATCGCATTGCGATTCCAACTTTTAGTACTCAACTTTTAAAATCGTACACCACTTTAAGTTCCAAAGTTGCAATCGCGTTCGAATAGAACTTAAAGCTGTCTCTTAGTCAGTTTTAGTATTGGTGTGCTGTAATAGAAGTTACATTCGTACGCGAATATAACTTAGAGCAATACAGTCAACTTTACACTGTTAGTTTTATTATCGCGATAATATAACTATTCAAGAATCGTGTACGTGCGTCTGTACGTGTGTGCATTACCTCGGACACTATTCTATTTTGCCAGCCACAGCTGAAACCACTGATTTATGGTATTGCTATTTTGGCAATTGAATTTAACCCCAGAAAATAATCTATTCTTTGCCAGACAGCAGACAGTATTATACTTGTCTAGCCAAAGCTGGAACACCAGATTTAGGGGATTGGTATTTGGGCAATTGTATTTAACCCCTTAATAAAATATAGAAATTTCTTTCCTGAGTTTCTAGGGGTGACAATTAGCACAGCCAAGCCCCTGATGTAGGATATAGCAAAAAAAAACTAGTATTGATGGATTGATGGACTTGGTGGCAGCTTCTTCTGGCGCACCACAAGTCACAAAATGGCCGCCGATCAACCCAGAAAATAAGTGACAGAAAAACGCTCTGTGCAGCCTAAAAACCAGCGAGCAAGTAACTAGCAGAAGTTCAATGATTCTCAGCTGTAAATTGATCCGTTCATTAGGTGCTGTTGCTGACTTTAACCTGCCTAATCTCGCCCTGATAGAAGCTGCGTCCTCTCCCTACACTAATCAGAGCAGTGTGACGTGCGGCGCTACGTGACTCCAGCTTAAATAGAGGCTGGGTCACATGCTGCACTTGGCAAATCACAGCCATGCCATTAGTAGGCATGGCTGTGATGTGCTCTTAGGGCATGAAGTAAAACGCTAGCTGATTGGCTGCTGTGCAGCCCTTCGGAAAGCGGGAAGTAATCGACGAACACCGAACCCGAACCCGAACTTTTTTGAAAATGTCCGGGTTCGAGTCCGTGTCACGGACACCCCAAAATTCGGTTCTCGAACTGTTCGCTCAACACTAGTCATGCCAAACAAATTTAATCAGCTTCTATGAGGAGGTAAGTTCTAGACTTGACAGTGGCGAATCAATGGATGTCGAATATCTGGACTTCTCCAAAGCATTTGACACTATACCTCATAAAAGATTAGTATATAAAATGAGGATGCTCGGACTGGGAGAAAATGTCTGTATGTGGGTAAGTAACTGGCTGAGTGACAGAAAACAGAGGGTGGTTATTAACGGTAGATACTCAGATTGAGTCACTGTCGCTAGTGGGGTACCTCAGGGGTCAGTATTGGTCCCTATTCTCTTCAATATATTTATTAATGATCTTGCAGATGGCTTGCACAGTAAAATATCTATTTTTGCAGATGACACTAAACTGTGTGAAGTAATTAACACTGAAGAGGACAGTTTTCTGCTACAGAGGGATCTGGATAGATTGGAGGCTTGGGCAGAGAAATGGCAGATGAGGTTTAACACTGACAAATGTAAAGTTATGCACATGGGAAGGAATAATGCAAGTCACCCGTACATATTAAATGGTAAAACACTCGGTAACACTGACATGGAAATGTATCTAGGAATTTTAATAAACAGCAAATTAAGCTGCAAAAACAAGTGTCAGGCAGCTACTGCCAAGGCCAATAAGATAATGGTTTGCATCAAAAGGGGTGCCATAGATGCCCGTGATGAGAACATAGTCCTACCACTTTACAAATCACTAGTCAGACCACACATGGAGTACTTTGTACAGTTCTGGGCTCCTGTGAACAAGGCAGACATAGCAGAGCTGGAGAGGGTTCAGAGGAGGGCAACTAAAGTAATAACTGGAATGGGGCAACTACAGTACCCCGAAATGTTATTAAAATTAGGGTTATTCACAAAGACGACTGAGGGGAGATCTAATAACTATGTATAAATATATCAGGGGTCAGGACTGTGACTGTGACGAGGGGACATCCTCTGCGTCTGGAGGAAAGAAGGTTTGTACACAAACATAGAAAAGGATTCTTCAAGGTAATAGCAGTGAGACTATGGAACTCTCTGCCTGAGGAGGTGGTGCTGGTGAGTACAATAAAGGAATTCAAGAGGGGACTGGATGTATTTCTGGAGTGTAATAATATTACAGGCTATTGCTACTAGAGAGGGGTCGTTGATCCAGGAAGTTATTCTGATTGGAGTCGGGAAGGAATTTTTTTCCCCTTAAGTGGGGAAAATTGGCTTCTGCCTCACAGTGGTTTTTTGCCTTCCTCTGGATCAACTTGTAGGTAACAGGCCGAACTGGATGGACAAATGTCTTTTTTCGGTCTTATATGCTATGTTACTATGTAAACCAGCCATACTGGTAGGGCTGATGATTCTGATTAAAACACATTTTTAGTTTTGTTTGTATGTTAAACAGCTGAATGGGGTGGGGCTGAATCCTTGGAGCACTGCCTTTGTAACACCCCTTGTGCTCTGCACGCTCCCCTCTTCCCTTGATTAACAGTAAAAGACATCAGCATGCTGATGGCCTTACCATGTTGAGAATAGATGTTTTCTATGCTTTGGTCACATATTACTGATTATAAAGACACTAGCAAAACATATTAGCTTTCTAAGTATAGAAAACCTCCATAGTATTGTAAATATAACATTTTATTATGGATGAAATGAGGGAGAAAAAAATAAATGAAGGAAAAAATCTAGAAGCGTCTCCTGTTATATCTTACATGCAAGGCTGACAACTTACCTCCAGGCTACAGAATTATCATATTGAGGAGTGGTTTTCTATGCTTAGAAAGGAAATACATATTACTGGTTTCTTTATAATCATACCTTGTGCATTTGAAAAAACAGTGATATGTATTAGCTTTCTAAGCATAGAAAACCTCTGTCATTATTAGGGTTAGGCTATAGTAAGTAGTGTATATTATATTGTATATTGTATATTGACTTTGGGGGTCAGTCTCACTATTATCTTCGCCAGACACCACACTTTAAGGTCCAAACAGTGCATTTATTGTGACACACCAGGGAAACAGTACATCAAAATAATAAACACCTGCCCGTCTAGGCTCTAACTAATACATAACGTATCCCTAATTCACGAAGTGGGCATAGTTCACACCCTGTGAACCGATGCGGCTTTCCCAGGCCAAATGTCAACCAGCCTTCCGGCTGTTCAGAGCACCGTTCACACACGGTCTCAGTTCCAATGTCGCTTGGGGGATTTGGCTCACTAGTCCGACTGACTAGGACCCAGCAACCAACTCCCCGGTGTCGCTTCATCCCCCAAGTCCAGGCTATAACCAAGCCTTGTGGCCCCTCAGCCTAGCCCAGCTGAGACCACAGTCACAGAGCTATCCCAGGCCTCTGCTTCAAACTCTCTCCCCCTGATACACACAGAGAGGGTTGATTTATCCCTCCCTGATTAACCCCGCTGGCCTCACCTGGGATTTCCTCAGCTACAGGACAGGTTTGTAATGACAAAGGCTCTTTAAGGCCTCTTCAGGCCTGGTCATTGAAGAGTTAAAAACCAACATACCATATCTTAGACCTGCCAGAAGATCCCTTCACAAAATATATTTACTGTACTCACAGAATATTTAAAATTACAAACTTGTCATAAAAACACACATCAGCACATCTAGTTCTTTACTTGATCCTGGGTTTTGCTACTGCAGCTGTCAACAACATATTCTGTGATCAGCTCTACCCCTGTGTGGTGCCACATCTCAATGATATCCTGAGCTGATCGGAAGCATGTTTGTGCTGTCCTTCTCCTGTAGGAGAATTTCCTCTGCTCTAAATTTGGGAGATGCCTCTTAAAGCGATTGTCTCTTCTTTTTGTAGGATATATGATCTCAGACCTTAGTCTACAGATGGACTCTGAAAAGCTGTTTGCAGTTTTTAACTGACTTCATCCTCAAGGCCTGAGAGCATCCAGTCGTTTCTGGGTATACTAATTATCATTATTATCATCAATTTAACCCACGGTTCTCCATGCTCACCGCACCTATATATGCCCTCACCAGATAAGCGATGAATCATGAATGCCAAGGTTTGGACACCTCAAGTAGACACAACATTAAAAACCTTTAAGCAAGCCTCCTATTCTGCCTCCATCTTGCATCATCCTGACATCACCAGTACAGTAAGTTAAATGTGGATGCATCTTCTTTTTTAGGAGCTGGAGCATTGCTGATCCCGAAGAACTCCAGTATCATACATGTTTTTCTCCAAGGTAATCTCTTCTGCTGGAGGAAGTAATTTTTGGGAGACTGAAAGCTTCTTGCCAGCAAATTAGTCCTGGACAAGTGGAGGTATTCTCTAGAGGGTGCTTGTCACCCAGTAAATATTTAAACTGAGCACAAATATTTTACCTACCTCTGGACTGCTCAGCTGTTCAATCCTAGTCATGCAAAGTAGTCTCTATTCTTTGCTCGTTTCAGTTTCATTCTTCACTTTTGTCCTGCAAAATGAACATCGGCCTGGATGTTCTTTCTCGTTCTTTCATACAGCAGACCAAGTAGCCGAGCCTCAGCATATTATTGATCTGGCCTGAATTATATCTGCTGCTCCTGTCATTGTTAAGGACTTTCCTTCAAGGAAAATACTGTTTGTACAGCCAACAGGAGACACATTCTTGCTTGGGGACATAAATCTAAAATTGCTGGTCACCCAGGAGTCTGTAAGACATCAAACGTAATTTCCTGACAAAATAGGTGGCCTAGGCTTTCCCAGGACATCCATGATAAGATTGCCTCCTGTTCCATATAGGCATAAAATAAGTCCTCTTGGCAAAGACCTATAGGTCTTTTCCTCCCTTTGCTTTTGCCAGATTCTCTGTGGCCACAAATTGCTATGGACCTCTGGTTGTACTGTGATCTGAGTGGTTGTGGACTGTTCATTGCTCATTTCACTCCTCTGATATTAATCTTGTTAACCACTCTCTGTAGACTGCTAAATGTACTCTGCATATAATCCTTACTCAATGGGCGTTGGGTGTTGGAGAATTATCTGCACCATTTCATCTGTTCATGCCATGAAGATTGGGTGTATTTGCTTCCCTTGGCTGAATTCTCCTATAATAGCCACTCAGGAGAGTCTACTGGCTATTCTTCATTTTAGCATATGGCAAGGTATGAGGATTCCATTTCCTTTTCTAGTTTCTTCTGAGGTGCTAGCTTAGGACTATTTTCAGATGTAGCAGGAGACTAAATATTCTCTGATCCAGGTGACTGCTCACATGAAAAGATTTGAGGTTGGTCCTGATGGTAAGTTTGAGGAAAAGAGCATCTTTGATGTCATGGTTAGGAGTAAAGCTTTCTACCTGGTAGATTGGAGGCAATTTGGTCCTGAGTAGTGCGGACAAAAGAAGAGGAAGCATAAGAGGGGTATTGTGATGCCAGTGGGCAACATCTTTCTCCTGGTAAGCAAGGTCACCCGAGTTCTACCCTCCTTATTGCTTCATGCTGCAGGACAGTTGTAGTCTTCACTGCCTGCTTCCTGGCTCTTAAATGGTTCTTAAAAAGCCATCTCACATGTGGTCATTGGTCAATTCTGTCCCTAGCCAAAGGAAGTGGTCCCTCATGAAAATAGGGCCCCATCCCCATGGGAAGGTGTCTGAGCTACTGGTTCCTAGCTTGTCTAGTCCTGCAAAGGTGCACTGTTATATTGTTCTTACGTCCCATACCCAATCTCTTACTGTTTACTGAATTAACCCTTTGCATGAAATCAGCCTATCCTGGCCTCATCTTGCCCTCTGATCACATTTTCACCTGAACTTTGGTGCCAGGCCCATGATCTAATGTCTCTTAACCTTCCTGGGTCATCAGCCTCTCAATGCAGAGTACTCCTGTTTGCCACTGCAGTGAAGTTCAAATCCCCGTACAGGGATAAAAGGGTGAAAACCTGGGGTCCCAATTCTCCTCCCACTCACTTTGATCCACTACAATCCAGCTTCAGACCCAATCACTCAACTGAAACAGCCCTAACCAAAGTTGCAAATGATCTGCTAGCTGCTAAAACGTCATTACTCTGTGATCCTCCTAATTGCCTGTCATATGCCTTTGACATTGTTGAACACCCTTTTCTGTTGCAAACCCTCTCATCCTTCTTCATCAGAGACCTCAGCATCTCTTGGATCTTCTCTTACTTAACCAACAAATCCTTTAGTGTTTCCCATTCATATACCACCTCCTTATCACGCCCTCTCTCTGTTGGTGTCAAACAAAGGCTTTCTCCTGGGTCCCCTACTTTTATATTTATGCATTTGGCCTGGGACAGCTCATAGAGTCCCACGCTTTCAATACCACTTCTATGCTGATGACACACAAATCTGCCTCTCTGGCCAAGATGTCACTTCCCTTTTATCTAGAATCCTAGTGTGTCTATAAGCAATATCTTCATTCTGCTCCTTCCGCTTCTTAAAATTCAACAGTGAGAAAACAGACTTCATTATCTTTCTAACATGTCACTTAGCCCCTCTTTCCATTACAGTTAACATCACCATGCTTTCACCAGTCTCACAGGTCAAATGCCTGTGGATAACATTTGAATCTGGCCTGTCCTTCAAGTCATCTGCCGCTTTCAACTCAAGAACATCTCTTCTATTATCTCTTTCCTCACCCCTGAGTCAACTAAAATGCTAGTGCATGCCCTTGTCACCTCCCGTCTGGCGTTCAGAAGTTTAAAGATAAGGGCTACACATGAGCCATCAGAGCTGTTGTGTGACAGGTTCACTGTAAAACAGAGAGCAAGACAGTCTGCACATATACAGAAACTGAACAAAAACTGCTGATAATGTTTAATAAAGACCAGTTGAGAAAAGGATTTTTGGCCCCAAATAAGTAAGATTCAATATTTAAAAAATCCCTCCAAAGGTGCTCATTGCCTTTAAAGTTGGTGTCACACACAGCATTTTGCTGTCACAAAAAGATATATGTCACACCACCCCTAGGTCACCTTCACACACAAATTTTGGAACAAAAACACCAGTAGCATAAGAAAACGTGTCCTCCTGCATTTAAAATTTCAAATAGACTTTTAGCTGTCATTTGAAACTAGTGTGAACCCAACCTAATAAGGTTTTCAGTCTGCCCATACACATGCAGCTTCTATTCTACTTTACAGCTCTTTCCTGCTTTACAGCCTGCTTTGTTCTCTAGCTGGAAAAAAAAGGTCTTTATAGAAAGGGTAATTTTAGGGTACAGCCACACAGAGCGGCCGTGCTGTGGTCAAGGACAATGTAGCTAATTAGCCACAGCTGCCTTTCATTTAACTAACGAAGACCGCACTGTATAGGCAGTCTTCATTATTAATGGCTGTGCAGTGTTAAAGGTGCCATGCGGCCATCAACAATGGAGACCGACTATACAGTGTGTTCTTCATTAGTTAAATGAAATGCATCTGCAGCTACTTGGGTGCATGGTTCTTGACTGCAGCATGGCTGCAACCCGACTGTATCATGGCCCCTCTGTTTGGCCGTACCCTTAGATACTTATTAGGTATTTGTCCTGATTATTTTGACATTACACATTGCCTACTCCTAATAGAACATATAGCTGTGCTCAAATTCAGATTTTTTTAAATGTCTTTGAAGTAGATCCATTAGTAGAGATATAGAGTGTTGTTCTAAATGTGAGACATATTGCTCACAGTGCTCCAGCATCACTGTAGCTATATCTGTCATATATGATCTTTAAATAGAGTTTAAAGCCAAATTATCTTATATGGCATTAGGAATCAGATATCAATGCGTCGTTATACTTAGTAGAATGGCAGAAACACTTCCCATATGGAAGCTTTCTATTAAAGGTATGGCCATTTCTACTGTTACTCATCACAGTTTATAACAGTGTCATTAGGAGGTACTTTTTGACTGGGTTCTAAGTAATGTACCTAGTTACTCTGGTATTTTAATTTCTTATATGTTAGCCTCTGGCTGCTTGCATTACCATAGTTAGCTAGTGGAAGCTGTGTTCAATTTTTCTATGGTAAGAAGAAAACTTAAAGTGGTTGGTCTAAGTTTTATACTTATTTTTAAACCTATAAACAATAGATAAGGAATAACTGTTTAACTGGTGGTGATCCAACTGCTGAGCCCATCATCGGTTGTGTGAACTGACGATCCTATGTCTTCCCGCATGAATGGTCAGGAGTAGAGATAAGCGAATTTAAAAAAAATTAAATTCAGGTGGTTCGACGAATTTTCCCAAAAATGTAATTAAATCTGAATTTATTGTCACCACCTACTGGTTCAGATTCTGCTCCATGTCTTGCTGCTGCTGGTGGGTGGTATCTTCAGTAGGCAGGTGAAGAAAAGTGCTCATTACAGACTCCAGACTTAAGTTGTTGCTAATGGAGCTGGTGCTGCCCCTGCCAGCGGCCCAACCCCCTCCAGCAGCCATGGCAGTGGAACGAGAGCTTCGTTAGGATGGGCGATGGCGCATAAAGGCAGTGGCTAACTGACTACATAGGATGTCTTGATAGTAGTTGAGTTTATCTTCTTTCTCAGCTGGTGGAAAAAAGGGCCCTCATTTTGGAGCAGTAGTGAGGGTCTAACATGGTGGAAAGCCATTTGTCATCCCTACCGAATGGTGATAATAAGGCTGTCACTACACAAGCAACTGAGCATGCATCTGGCCATTTGAGTAAGGTACTCAGAGGGACTGCCTGCCTCCACTGCATACTGCCACGGTGTGTCAGGGTCATCTGCCTGGTCTTCCTCATCACACTCTAGCTCCTCCTGCTCTTTACCTTTCACTTGTGCAGAAAAAAACACCCATATCTGTATACTTTGCTTGTGTATGAATGTCTCCTCCTCCTCCTGTGTCAGTTCAGCCCCCAGAGGACACAGGTGGCCAGCTATATTTATCAGCATCTACTCCAGGACATGAAGTCGTGGAATAACGTCTTTCATCCCCTAGTCTTGGCGACTAGGTGCAGAGTCCACCACATGGTACTGTAGTACCAGCAACTTGGTCAGGAGCACATTCAACTTCTGCGCCATTGGATGAGTGCTCGCTTACTGTTGTCTTTTTGCAATTGCTTCGGTGACCGATTGCTGATGAAACAAATGACGAGGAGTAGGAGGAAGCTCAGGAGTATCACAGCCCTATAAATAGCCTCAGCCATCTTGGATTGTGCCATTTACCATTGCAATTAGTGCAGGGAGAGATGTCAGCAGGCGCTAGGGACAGTGTTAGAAAAAATTTCAGGGAAAGATTATTCAAGGTATAAGGAAAGGAGAGTGAGGAATCATTCTGCAACATTTATGTTGAACTGGGTTCAGTAGGGGAGGTTACAGCCTGGGTAATGGGAACAATCCTATTACACCTTGCTGCACTGACTGGGGATCCAAGTTACCATTATACAGCTCTGTAATTCCAGCAAACCGTTCTTATTAGGGTGCAAGTGCTGTTTGAAACAGGTTTATTACAAGGAAGTATTTCTAAATCTAATTTGCCCTTGTGCGGTGCAGTTATATGTTATAAAACCTTTTGTGTAGTGTATTTGTGGAAAAAGAAAAAATATATTTGCCGATCAGCAGTGCAGTTATATGTTCTAAAGCCTTTTGTGGCGTGTATTAGTGGAAAAAGAAAAAATATATTTGCTGATCAGCGGTGCAGTTATATGTTCTAAAGCCGTTTGTGGCGTGTATTAGTGTAAAAAGAAAATATATATTTGCCATTCAGCAGTGCAGTTATGGTATATTTTCTAAAGCCTTTTGTGGCATGTATAAGTAGAAAAATAAAAATATATTTGCCGTTCAGCGGTGCAGTTATTTGTTCTAAAGCCCTTTTTTGTGTGTATTAATGGGGAAAAAAGGGCTTATTAGCCGTTGTGTGGTGAATTGAGAAAATTGCAGACTTTTTTATGGTGTTTTAATGTCCTTTTTATTTATTAATTTGATCTAACAGTATGTCAGACAGAGAAGTCCCAGGCCCTACACAGGGGAGTGGCAGAGGCCAAAATGTTTCTGGTGCAGGCACAGGTTGCAGCAGAATAAGGGGACGTGGCAACAGGGGTAACTTCGAGAGGCCTGAGCTCCCAGTGTCAGCTAGCGGTCGTGTCTTGACCAGCAACCCAGCGCTTCTTGAATGGTTGACTCGATCTTAGACTTCGTCGCAAGTGACATCAGATACCCCCAGCCAAGAGTCAGTGGGCCACTCTGTTGCCTCCTGATGCTGCCGCCACCTCCACACTCTGTCATTGGGACACTCTGTGGTCTCCTCATGCTGCTTCCACCTCACCACTTCATGACTGTGCCACTATTTTACCTTTCAGCTTGGCTGACATCATCATTTATTTGACCCTTCTTCTGATCTGTCAGAAGGAAGGAAGCAGCATGGTCTCCTCATGCTGCTTCCACCTCACCACTTCATGACTGTGCCACTATTTTACCTTTCAGATTGGCTGACATCATCATTTATTTGACCCTTCTTCTGATCTGTCAGAAGGAAGGAAAAATTAGACACACAACAGATCCTGTCTGTGTAGCAGCTGTAAGGCCTCTATGGTCCCATCAGAATTGGCTTGTGATTTGGTAGCCAAAAGCAGGAGTGGGTACATTAGCAATACTGATGTATTACTGACCAAATGCTGACTGAGTGATGGCGGATGCTCAGCAGACAAGATCTATTTTTTTGTGTGTTATTGTTCTGACGGATCAGAGGAAGGGCAAAATAATCAGTGACTTCAACGCAAACTTACTGCTGACACACTCTCCCCTCTTTCGGGGGGCTTTACTTGTATAAGCGTTTAATAGAACAGGTCCTGTAGACATCTATGTGGAATCAACAGACGACGGTGTAAAATGAGTGCCCTTCTTCTTAGCGCTAACATCGACCTGTAAGGCTGAGTTGATACTTGAGTTATTTTGTCAGTTTTGGCCCCGTGACTGCCCAAATAAGTGAAGTGTGCAGAGATTCTAAGAGCGCCGTCTGTCATCTGCATGTCATATGGACTCACAGTATTATTTCACTACCATTGCGTGTTACTGCAAGGAACAGTGTTCTACATCACTATAAAGGATCTCTGTAGCCAGGAAAAAGCCATTTTTTAACGAAATTTGCCGCAAATAAACTCGGATCGAACTGAATTTTTTCCCAAAAAATCAACGAACCGGCGAATCACATTTTTGAAAAATTCGCTCATCTCTTTTCGGATCAAATTCCACTTCGTCAACTTTGATTCGCTCATCGCTAGTCAGGATCTAACTCAGTCATAAGTGCCATTGTACAGACCAATCAATAAGAATCAGCACATTAGAAACAACTTCTTCTCATCAGCACTGAGCACATTAGGTGAACATTATGGGATGGATTCAAAAGAGCACCAGAGTACACTGACATAAAAAGCTATTGGTTAACGCATGGTCAACAAACAACGGGGGAGATTTATCACACTGGTATAAAGTAGAATTATCTTTTTTGCCCATAGCACCCAATCAGATTCTACCTTTCATTTTTCAAAGAAGCTGTGAATAATAAAAGGCGTAATCTGATTGATTGCTTTGGGCAACTAAGCCAGTTCTACTTTACACCAGTTTGATAAATCTCTCCCAATGTGTTTAAAAACACAGTGCACCGTTACATGTGCTATCCTTTTCATATTAGAATGCTTTCACAAATTATCGGGACTGATAGTGTTGAAACATAGAGGGTATTCTGGGGGAAAAAACAGTGTCCTGTTATAAGCAAGTGTCGAAAAACGATGCCTCAACAGCAGCAGATCCCTTAACAGGGACAAAATGCCTTTCCATAAATATACATGCACAAATGTTAATTGTCAGAAGAAAGCGTGACATGTGCTGCACAAGCGTCCATAAATGATGCATTAACGGGGGCATAAATGCACAAGTATTATTTGTTGAAGGAAATGGCTTGTTCAGAACTAGGAGTGCAGAAGTAGAAAGGGGAAAAAACAGAGTGTTACCAACAAAATTCACACCGGAGGTAAATTCCGTGAGTAACAGCCGGGCGCCAGTAGTTGTGTACAAATAAGATTATGGTGGGTGAGCGGCTGCCAAGGTTGGTTAGGAATACATCCAATGAGGTATGTATTGGTAGATACAGGTGCAAAAATATAAAAGGGGGTCTAACCACCGCAAGGGGCGCCAGTCACCAAAGGTCAATCAGATGAGACGGGTGAAGAGAAACGAATCCAATGAATATGAAAGAAACAGGTAAAAGTGGTCGGTATACCTATGAATAAATATAACCCGTATAAAGATGGACAACGGTGAGCCAATATAAAAAGACGGATATTAAGAAATATGTTAAACCATGTACATACACAGTGACAAGGCCAATACTCAATTGATATTATAAATTGAGAAACCGTTGTTTACTCACTTCACGAGGGGAGATCGTCTAGGGGATAAGCTCAAGACACTCGAAGACTGGTCTCCCCTGCCAGGGTCACACGTCAATGAGGAAATTGCTGCAGTACTCTGGAGAAAAACGTCTGGAAAAATCCTTTAGTGACAATAGTAGCCAGGCTCGACGTGTTTCGGGGGTGAACACAAAAAAAAAAAAACTTCCTCAGGAGCAACATACATGGACAGATATCTTGGTACAGGTATATATATAATGTGGGGAGTCGCTCTGGTAGATAGCAGTGCGGGTGCAGTATAGAGGCAAAACGGAGTCCAGAAAGTGTAGCAAACAGTGTTTAATTCACACTTGTAGCAAATACACAGCAAACAGTCACTTGGTGTTAATTCACACCCATCAGAAAACGTGCAGCAAAACGAAACAGTCAAAAACAGGTTCCAGTCACCTGGGAGGCTTTAGGTGCAGGTTCGCACCTGGCTGTAAGTCCAGCCGCAAGGCGATCTGCACTCCTCCTTGCTTGGGGTCTTGCTTCCAGCCCAGAGAACTCCACACAGCAGAGCATGGATCAGCACTCTCAAACTCAAGTGATTCCACAGCCTAACAGCAGCTCCAGGACAATCACAATCAGCTGCTGAGGAGGCTGCCTTTTAAAGGCCCGGATAAAGTCCGGCCTGGACCGTGGGGAATAGGCACCCACCCAACTCTTTGCCTACTCCCAGTAAGAGCCGGCCCGGATTGGCTTTGCAGCCAAACTAAAAAAACAAGGTGTCAAACAGCACTAGCTGCTGCTGACACACGAAAACCCGGCTCTTACCTCACCGAGGCCAGGAACCTCGGTGACACGTACCTGCCATCGACCACGGTACCTTGCACCCTCTTACACACCCCCCCCTTTGTTCAACCCTGAGGGGGTGAACACATGTGAGGCAGTGGACGCGGGACAGGGCATCTGCGTTACCCTGCAAGCGGCCTGACCTGTGTTCTACAGAGAACTTAAAGTTCTGCAGGGATAGGACCCACCTGGTGACCCGAGCATTCCTCTCCTTTGCCTGGCTCATCCACTTGAGAGGGCAATGGTCGGTCACCAGACGGAACCTCCTCCCTAACAGGTAGTAGCGGAGAGATTCGAGTGCCCACTTGATAGCCAGGCACTCCCTCTCCACTATACTATACCTGGACTCGGCGGGACTGAGCTTACGGCTCAGGAAGACAACGGGATGTTCTTCCCCGTTGACCTCCTGAGACAGTACCGCACCGAGGCCTACCTCCGAGGCGTCGGTCTGTACGACGAACTCCCTGTTGAAGTCGGGTGTCACCAAAACCGGGGACCCACACGGGGCCGACTTCAACGCGGAGAAAGCCTCCTCCGCCTTCTCACTCCAGCTAACCTTCCCAGACTTTCGCCCCTTCAACAGGTCTGTCAATGGCGCTGCTATTGTGGCAAAGTGGGGCACAAACCGCATGTAGTACCCTACCATTCCCAGGAAGGACTTTACCTGCCTGGTGGTGACCGGTCGGGGCCAGTTACGTATGGCTTCTACCTTAGTTACCTGCGGCTTGATGACTCCCCGCCCAATAACATATCCCAGATATTTAGTCTCTTCCAACCCAATCGCACACTTCTTTGGATTGGCGGTTAGACCAGCTTTCCTCAGGGCATCCACTACCGCCTGCACTTTGGGCAAATGGCTTTCCCAGTCGGTGCTGTGGATGATTACATCATCTAAGTAGGCCGAGGCGTACCGACGATGAGGTCGCAGCACTATGTCCATTAACCTTTGGAAGGTGGCGGGGCGCCATGCAGGCCAAAGGGTAACACCTTGTAGTGATACAGGCCCTGCGGAGTAACAAAAGCGGTTTTTCCTTGGCCGACTCCGTTAAGGGTACCTGCCAGTACCCTTTAGTGAGGTCTAGCACAGAAAAATACCGGGCTTGTCCTAAATTCTCAACAAGCTCGTCTACCCGGGGCATGGGATACGCATCAAACTTGGACACTTCATTTAACTTGCGAAAATCGTTGCAGAACCGCAACGTCCCATCCGGCTTGGGTATTAGAACTATGGGACTGGCCCACTCACTTTTCGACTCCTCAATGACATCAAGCTTCAACATTAATTGCACTTCCTCCGCGATGGCCCGTCGCCGAGCCTCGGGTACCCGGTATGGTTTTAACCGGATCTTGGCCTGAGGCTCAGTGACGATGTCATGTTGGATGAGAGACGTGCGGCCAGGGAGATCCGAGAACACATCCGTGTTCCGACTGATGAACTCCTGACTTCCTGAACTTGTTTGGAAGACAGGCTGTCTGCAATTTTACCGTGGCTACCGCTTCGCAGGCCTCGAACTGTGGGGCTGGACCCTTCTCACCCAGAAGCCCTGGCCGGGGGCTGTTGTCGTCGGTCGCGTTCCTATCTTTCCACGGCTTTAGTAAATTCACGTGGTACACCTGCTCCGGCTTGCGCCGCCTGGCTGGTGTACCTTGTAATTTACTTCCCTACCTTCTCAATCACCTCATAGGGGCCCTGCCACCTAGCTAGGAACTTGCTGTCAAGGGTGGGTACCAGAACCAAAACCCGATCTCCCGGATTGAAGTCCCGTACCCGAGCCTGACGATTATACACCCTACTCTGGGCTTGTTGCGCTGCCTCCATATGCTCCCGGACCAGCGGCAACACCCTTTCCATCCGGTCTTGCATCTGGGTGACATACTCAATGACACTTTTGTGGGGGACAGGCTGCTGTTCCCACGCTTCCTTGGCAATATCCAACAGGCCTCGAGGGTGTCTGCCATAAAGCAGTTCGAAGGCGAGAACCCAGTAGAGGACTGGGGCACCTCTCGCACTGCGAACATGAGATAGGGCAGAAGCAGGTCCCAGTCCTTCCCATCTCTAGACACCACCCTTTTTAACATATTTTTTAGAGTTTGGTTAAACCTTTCGACAAGACCGTCCGTTTGCGGATGGTAAACGGACGTCCGCAATTGCTTTATACGCAATAATTTACACAGTTCCCTCATAACTTTAGACATAAAGGGGTCCCTTGGTCTGTCAGAATCTCTTTTGGCAGGCCCACACGGGAAAACATTTCCATTAACTCTTTGGCAATGAGCTTAGCCGAGGTATGTCGCAGAGGCACCGCCTCCGGATACCGAGTGGCGTAGTCGAGAACTACCAGAATGTGTTGGTGGCCCCTGGCAGACTTCGGTACAGGCCCGACTAGATCCATAGCGATACGCTCAAACGGGACCTCAATGATTGGAAGAGGCACAAGGGGACTACGGAAATGTGGCTGGGGGCTATTTACCTGACAGGTTGGACAAGATTTACAATATTCTTCTACCTCCTTAAACACACCAGGCCAATAAAACCGCTGCAGTATGCGGTCCTGCGTTTTCTGCCACCCCAGGTGTCCCCAAGAACATGTTGGTGGGCAAGCTCCATGACCAGCTTGCGATACGCTGTGGGCACCACTAACTGTTCAACAGATTCACCCGGATTTGGTTCACCCGATATAACATTTCTTGGTGAACGACAAAGCGGGAAATATTAACTCAGCCCCTGGCTTCTGGGGTTTACCATCAATTTCCACCACATTCTCCCAGGCCCTAGTTAGGGTTTGGTCCCGGTGTTGGGCGGTCCCAAAATTGTCTCCGGAGACGTGGAGGTCTGCCAACTCAGGTCCTGGTGGCAAGTCCTCCATGTCTCCCACCATTACACTCAGTGGGGGTGTCTCCCCCTCTATCACAGCAGTGGTGGTCACCCCTACCGCAGGCCCTTCGGACTCGGGCTCCCAGGGCTCTGGCCCCCACTGGAACCAGGCCACTCTGCTAGGGTTGCCCCTGTCTCAGGGCTATTAGTCACTTTCATCTCAGGCCATAGTGACGGAAAACCAGGGAAGTCTCTACCAATTATTAGTTCATACGGTAGCTTTGTGGAGATCGCCACTTCACAAGTCCATGTGCCGGCCGCCGTGGATAGAGACATTACAGCAGTGGGATAGTCCTTTAAGTCTCCATGTATGCACACCACACCAACTTTCCGGCCCGTATACTGGGTGGGCTGTACCAGGGCAGCACTTACCAGGGTTACTAGGCTCCCTGAGTCCAACAGCGCCACTGCCAGGTTATCACCCACTTGCACCTGGCACAGGTGACGATTGTCTACTGTCTCGGGGTGCCGGTTGCACACAGTCTCCGGGCATACATGGAAGCCCGGTACCCATAATTAATCTCCATGGGTTCTCCCCACTGTGGACAGTCGGCCCTTACGTGGCCAGGCTCGTGACACCGCCAGCAGACTATCGGGGCCGGGTCTACAGGGGTACACCCGAGCAGGTTTCTCGGGTACCAGTCGTCGGGACTGGATGGGAGACCTCCGGGGTTTGACCGGCCCCTCCCAACAACACCCCCTTTCAAGTTTTGGGTGGCCTCATAGCGCTCCACCAGGTCGACCATTTCTAGGGCATTGGTGGGTGATACCTGGCCGATCCAGTGCTGAAGGGGGTAAGGCAAGGCCCTCCAGAACATGTCAGCCAGCAGTCGGTCCAGCATAGCAGTCGGACTTAGAATATCAGGCTGCAGCCATTTTTGCAACCTGTGCAGCAACTCATAGTACTGCGGCCGGGCGGGTTCAGCCGCTTTAAAGTCCCACTGGTGGACCCGTTGAGCCCGGACTAACACGTTTACCCCCAGCCTGGCCAGGATCTCCCCCTTCACCGTGGGGTAATCAGCAGCCTGGTCATCTGCTAAGTCAAAAAAAACTTGTTGGGATCCGGATGCCAGGAACGGAGCGACCACCTCAGCCCACTGGTCACGGGGTAACTTCTCCCTCACGGCCACCTTTTCAAAGACCGCCAGATACGTCTCCACGTCGTCCGAGGGGTCATCTTTGGGATCGCCGCACGGACCGCTTTCCGGGCATCATGGTCGTGGTGGGACGCTCCTGCAGCTTGTAACGCCATCACGTGCTGTAAAAGTAGTTGGTTGGTCTCCCGCTGCTGCACGTTAGCCTCCATGAGGGCTTTCACAGCCGCCTCCATGTTGCCAGAAATTCCTGTTTGCAACTTTGCCGGTTTTATATATGCCATGCACTTGTGCTCAGCAAAACACAAACAATTCGGCGTTCACGCCAGCCTCACTGCGCATGCCCGCATCCGACACCAAATGTGGGGAGTCGCTCTGGTAGATAGCAGTGCGGGTGCAGTATAGAGGCAAAACGGAGTCCAGAAAGTGTAGCAAACAGTGTTTAATTCACACTTGTAGCAAATACACAGCAAACAGTCACTTGGTGTTAATTCACACCCATCAGAAAACGTGCAGCAAAACGAAACAGTCAAAAACAGGTTCCAGTCACCTGGGAGGCTTTAGGTGCAGGTTCGCACCTGGCTGTAAGTCCAGCCGCAAGGCGATCTGCACTCCTCCTTGCTTTGGATCTTGCTTCCAGCCCAGAGAACTCCACACAGCAGAGCATGGATCAGCACTCTCAAACTCAAGTGATTCCACAGCCTAACAGCAGCTCCAGGACAATCACAATCAGCTGCTAAGGAGGCTGACTTTTAAAGGCCCGGATAAAGTCCGGCCTGGACCGTGGGGAATAGGCACCCACCCAACTCTTTGCCTACTCCCAGTAAGAGCCGGCCCGGATTGGCTTTGCAGCCAAACTAAAAAAACAAGGTGTCAAACAGCACTAGCTGCTGCTGACACACGAAAACCCGGCTCTTACCTCACCGAGGCCAGGAACCTCGGTGACACGTACCTGCCATCGACCACGGTACCTTGCACCCTCTTACAATACACACACATATTGTTGGAGAAGCACATGGTGGGGAGGGTCAAACAAATGACCTCACTTCCTGTGTTAGAGAAGCACATGGTGGGGAGGGTCAAACAAATGACCTCACTTCCTGTGTTAGAGAAGCACATTGTAGGGAGAGTTAAACAAATCACCTCACTTCCTGTGCTAGAAAAGCACATGGTGGGGAGGGTCAAACAAATGACCTTGCTTCCTGTGTTAGAGAAGCACATGGTGGGGAGGATTAAACAAATGATCTCACTTCCTGTGCTTTAGATTCACATTAATTGCAATTCATATTTGATTGGTATTATAGGCCATACACTATTAGTGTAATTGTATATAGGGGATATTAATAGGTAAATAAATGAACAGTGAATTGCAAAAGCGCAATGGGCATAGAGATGCGTCCACTTCCTGTCAGTGGAACATATCTCTGGGGCGCGTTATGTCATTTCCGCTTTCACCTGTAAAGCCAATGCCAGGGAAATGGAGATGCGTCCCCTTCCTGTCTGTGGATCGCATCTCTGGCGCGCACACAGTAGATTTCCTCCTCCAACCTGAGGGAGGAGTCCACCGGAGTGCTTCAAAGAATCGGGCTGGCTGCTGCGCTCTGCCGAAGTGTCGGCCTGCGTTCCTGGCAACCAATCGCTGGGGCCGGATGCCAGGGGGCGGGGTCTATTCATGGAGGAGTCGGGAAATGAATCGGTAGTACTTGGTAATGGATATATGCATATGGGCTGCTAAGATAATGGAAAATATTATTAAAGTAACATATTAAGGCAAATTCTTGTATGGGACAGATGGGTGGTCATAAAATGCATAAATACAAAATACATAAATATCCCATATGAAAGTATCCCAAATGTACAGAATGAAAGCAAAATGGGTTAAAATAACTAAATAAATAAATAAAGAAATGTTTGATGATTTAGACATCACACACACTTCTTCAGATATAAATGAACAGTTACATGAATAGATAGAGACCAATGTACACATGAGGGAATAAAAACGGTACTTATGTAACATATTAAAAATTGTCATAAAATGATAATAAGGGTGTTTTAATTAGCCTATGATAGCTAAAAGAATGGCCCGGGGTAAAGGGCTAAAACCATATTCCTAAAATAAAATACTAAAATCATGATAAAAATAAACTAATAAATGAATGCCATAAATCAATGCATGAGCATAATACACTGAATCCACTCAGATTAATAGTATGCATATTCAAGTGTTTCGTTGAGGCCGAAGGGTGTCAGTGTGTTAAAACGGAAGATCCAAAACATCTCTTTTCGACAAAGAGATTGATATGATTTGGATACATGTTTAAGAGGTGTCAAATGGCGTGAGATGCAGTGTGTCATGATTTTACATCGGATGTTGGAGCGGTGCTCATTCATTCTTTCACGGAGCGTTTGGGTTGTTCTCCATATGTATTGTAGATTGCATGGACATTGGAGGAGGTATACGATATTTTTGGATCCGCAGTTGAGATTTTGTTTTAGAGTGAAATTCTCTTGTGAGCTGGTGCTGGTTATGGTCTGCGTATTATGGGTAATCATGGGGCAACACATGCATTTTTTGATATTGCATTTGTACGCTCCTATTTTTACATTGGTTTCACCTGTGTACATGTTCCCTTTGGTAGATAGTTTCAGAAAAGAGAGAGCTAGGATACTTTTTAAAGTTTTTGCACGTGATAAGTCACTATTGGCGCTTTGGGGATAGAGTCTTTTAGAATTGGGTCTTTTTGGAGGACTCCCCAATGCTTGGAAAGTATTGGCCTGATCCTAGCATGTTCCGAACTATATCTCGTAATCAGATAAAAAATGGAGCTGATACAATACTTGTTTTGTTCTGTTTTGGTAATAGTGCCTCTTTTTGACTATCCTTTAGAAACATAGAATGTGTCGGCAGATAAGAACCATTTGGCCCATCTAGTCTGCCCAATATACTGAATACTATGAATAGCCCCTGGTCGTATCTTATATGAAGGATGGCCTTATGCCTACCTGATGCATGCTTAAACTCCTTCACTGTATTTGCAGCTACCACTTCTGCAGGAAGGCTAGTTCATGCGTCCACTACTCTCTCAGTAAAGTAATACTTCCTGATATTACTTTTAAACCTTTGCCCCGCTAATTTAAAACTATGTCCTCTTGTAGCAGTTTTTCTTCTTTTAAATATTCTCTTCTCTTTTACCGTGTTGATTCCCTTTATGTATTTAAAAGTTTCTATCATATCCCCTCGTTCTCTTCTTACTTCCAAGCTATACATGTTAAGGTCCTTTAACCTTTCCTGGTAAGTTTTGTCCTGCAATCCATGTACTAGTTTAGTAGCTCTTCTCTGAACTCTCTCCAAAGTTTCAATATCCTTCTGCAGATATGGTCTCCAGTACTGCACACAATACTCCAAATGACGTCTCACTAGTGCTCTGTAGAGTGGCACGAGCACCTCCCTCTTTCTACTATTAATGCCTCTCCCTATACACCCAAGCATTCTGCTGGCATTACCTGCTGCTCTATTACATTGTCTGCCCACCTTTAGGTCGTCTGATATAATGACCCCTAAATCCCTTTTCTCAGCTAAGGGTTCTCTTAAGGGATTCACTGACAAGTTTTTTTGGATAACCCTTCTCAACAAACCTTTCTTTTAATATTCCTAGTTGGGTTCGACAAATGTGGTCTTCCCTGCAGTTTCTTCTAACCCTCTTCTTTTGGCTATAGGGAATATTTTTAAGCCATTTACAGTGATAACAACTCTTGAATTTGAGATAACTATTTGCATCGACCTTTTTAAAGTGTGTTTTTGTAATGATTTTGTTTTGTGTTGCTGTGAGGTGGATGTCTAAGAAAATTGCTTCTTTTTGGCTGAATTCCATAGTAAAACTCAGGCCCCAGTCATTCTTATTTAGTTTTTCAATCAGTTCTAGTAGAGATTTTTCATTATTCCCCAAGGTAAAAAAAATGTCGTCTATATACCTGCGGTAAAGTTTAATATCTGTTTGGGCAAGGAGGCCAGCTTTCTCCTCGAATATCTACATGAAGAGGTTAGCTTAAGCTGGCGCAAATTTCGTACCCATTGCGGTCCCCCTTTCTTGTAGGTATACTGTATTATTGAATGATAAATAATTATGATGAAGAATAAAAATTGATGGATCTTAGAATGAAATCTTTTTGTAAGATGGGCATTAATGGGTCCGTATGTAGGAAGTGGTTCACTGCTGAGACCCAAAGTTCATGTTTAATGTTACTATAAAGAGATGCAACATCTAATGTAACAAGAAAATCGCCATCTGACCAACGGAAAGAATCAAGGATATTAGTAAGGTGAGTGCTATCTTTAAGATAGGATGGAAGTTTAGATACATATTTTTGTAGATATTGGTCAACATATGCTAAAAGGTTGGATGTTAGGGATCCGATCCCAGAGATAATTGGTCTTCCCGGTGGCTTTTCAAGGTTTTTGTATATCTACGGAAGAAAGTAAAACTGTGACACGGATGGATGTGGAGTGGCAAGGAAGTTCTTTTCTTTTTGGTCCAGAATGCCAGCAGTGTAACCTGAATCTACGAGTTCGAATGGGGATTTTTCGAAGGGAATGCTGGGGCCCTCCTTAAGTACTCTATAGTATTCAGCAGCGGATAAAATTATTTTGGATTCATTAATGTAGTAGTCTTTATTCATTATCACAAAACCTCCCCCTTTATCTGCACTTTTAATAATTATGTTCGGGTTATTTTTGAGGTCTTTCATTTCTTTTTTCTCTTTCTGAGATAGGTTGTCCCCAGAGAGAGATCTGAAAGCATCCTGTTCAGAAAACATGGACTTGAAATAGTCAAGGATCATGTTATAGAAGCTTTCTACATGTGGACCACGGTTTTCAATAGGGTAAAAGTTGGACTTGCCTTTCAGGTTGGACAGAATGGGGCTCAAAGTGGGTGCTGGGGTGGCTGTAGTAGTAGCAGACGAGGTTACAGTGAGTATGGCAGAAGGTAATTTAGTATTATCGTGAGTATTATTTATCATTATTGTTCCACTAGCCTGGAACAATTCTCTCTTTTAATTTGGAGCATCAACAGTACAATGTGGATGTGGAAAGTGTAAGGTAATAGTGGCATGTGGCCGCAACAGTAGTGGCTGCAGTAGCAGCGCAGCATGGAACAGACAAGGTAGTAGATAGATATGTGGGTGACAGTTTAGGGGTAGTAGTATTAGTAGTGGAAGCTGTGTAGGGGTAATTGAAGAGGCAGTAGGGGATTAGCAGCAGGGAGTAGCAGCTACGACAGTGGTGGCAGCAGTAGCAGCCATATGTTATGAAACATGATGGTAGGCAGGCAGACAGCGGCAGTTGCATGGCAGTATCGGGTGTGGCAGCAGCAGCCAAATGGTACAGTACATGATGGTAGGCAAGTAGATAATGGCAGTGGCATGATGGGGCACAGTCATCAAGGACTGATCTATTCATCAACCTGAGCTGGAGGAATGTGCTCACGCTTTAGGACCCCTAAAATGCCAGGGCAGTATAAATACCCCACCTGTGACCCCATTTCGGAAAGAAGACACCCCAAGGTATTCCGTGAGGGGCATGGTGAGTTCATAGAAGATTTTTTTTTTTTGGCACAAGTTAGCGGAAATTGAATTTTTTTTTTTTCTCACAAAGTCTCCCTTTCTGCTAACTTGTGACAAAAAGTTTAATCTTTCATGGACTCAATATGCCCCTCAGCGAATACCTTGGGGTGTCTTCTTTCCAAAATGGGGTCACATGTGAGGTGTTTGTACTGCCCTGGCATTTGAGGGTCTCCGCAATCATTACACGTATGGCCAGCATTAGGAGTTTCTGCTATTCTCCTTATATTGAGCATACGGGTAATGAGATTTTTTTTTCCGTTCAGCCTCTGGGCTGAAAAAAAAAAATGAACGGCACAGATTTCTTCATTTGCATCGATCAATGTGGATGAAAAAATCTCTGCCAAAAAATGTGCAAAAAAAAAAAGAGGGGAAAGGACATAGGAGTGCTTGCGAAGTAAGGCCCTATTCACACGTCCGCAAAAATGTCCGCATCTATTCCGCAATTCTGTGGAATAGATGCAGACCCATTCAGTGTGAATGGGGCCGGCGGTGATGTGGAGAGCACACTATGATGCACACTATGTGCTCTCCGCATCAGCATTTGCGGAGCTGCGGCCGCGAACTTCCGGGTTTCGGCCCCGAAACATCCGGCCGAAGCTCCGCAAAAGCATGTCCTAGTCTTGTGCGGACAAGGAAAGGCATTTTCTATATAGTTCTGGCAATGTGCGGATCTGCAAAATGTGGAAAGCACATTGTCCGCAAAACACATACGGACGTCTGAATGAGCCTTACAGGGGGGTGATTAGTGACAGGGGGTGATCAGGGGGGTGACATGGGGTGATCAAGGGGTTACTCAGTGAGGAGGGGGGGTGTTGGTGTGTGGTGATTGGTGCACTTACATAGCTGCCTGTGTCCTCTGGTGGTCCCAAGCAAAAGGGACCACCAGAGGAGCAGGCAGCAGGCATATCAGACGCTGTTTACAAAATATATGCGATTCAGATGCCTATTGTTTAACATCTACAGCCTGCCAGCGCATGATCAGCGCTGGCAGGCTGTAGTTAAACTTCCTTCCGCTGCGATGCTGTGAGCGTGCGCGCTCACAGGAAATCTCGCCTCTCGCGAGATGACGCACCGATGCGTCTACGAGGAACATCCCGGCCGCCCGCAGGATGCATCCCTGCGTTAGGCGGTCGGGAGGTGGTTAACAAATATGATTAGTTTGGAATTTAATTGCTTATCCTTACACTTGATTAATTGGGATACATCATTTTTTTTTAATTATTTGCTTCAAGGACTCACAGAAATCTATATATACAGAATTAAGCATCTACATCTCTGTTATATTCTGCAGCTAGATATAGTACTTAAAAATTTGCTTTACAGCATGGCTGGACAAATCCTTGGAGATTGGAAACCAATATCTCTAAAAATCTGTTAGCATGTAACTTTTTAAAGTTTCTCTTATATTGATGTTTATGGACGTACTTACTGACTAAAAAGTAACTAAAAATATCTTAGACTGATTGTAACTGGCTACTTCTGTAATTTGCCTACTCTTGCTCACAGCTATTTTAGCTGCCCCGTTATAACACCCTTTTCCTTCCCTCAAGATAATGAGTACTGAATCTCTAATGTACTAGAAGTTTGTGACATGAGGGAAATGAAAGCCAAGGTATTTCACTTGAAAGAGAGGATTGCAAAATTAAATTACAGGATGATGTTGCAGTATTGCAGTTTAGCAGCATTCACTTGAATTAAACTGAGCTGCAAGATCATGCAATGCCTATAGACAAGGGTGGTGCTCTTTTTAAATCCTGGACAACCCGTTTATAAAAATGCAATACTAATATATTCATAAATAGTCTTCGCAAGTATCATTATATCCGATTACAGTAGGTAAACTTGATTTTAAAATTATGAAGAAGACAAAAAAAAAACGGTTTTGTTCTTGCTATCTTGGTAATCATGATAAGAGTGTCATCTGCTAGATTCTATCTACAGAGGCGGATGTGCCGTAATCAAGTGTAACTTACTGTAACTGCAGGGAAGTGAACAAGCAACATTTGTATGGCGAGCTGTCTCAAGACTATTAGTTTCAGCATGACTTATCAACCAAAAAAGGCATATGCATTCAGCACTAACTGGAGAGTTTGCTGCGATACATGTGAACGCACATGTATGCAATAACAACCAACTCAATATCTTTCAGTAGATAGATCTTAGATCTTAATCCCATTTTTGTTCTTAATAATCTTATATTTCTATTACAGAATAAATCTGTCAGAAACAAAAAATACTATTACCCCTAAAACTGTGAGATATCTACAAAAATGGAAAAGCTATTGAGATCATACACCCAGAAAAGTAGACAGGAACCTAATGTAGATTTTACTTGCTGATCACTACTCCCATCATGACTGCACACCACCTGCCACATCCTTCCTGTTCTAAAACAGAAAAGCAAATATATAAGATTTTAGAATTAATGTTTAACTCACCAGCTCCATATCTCTCTTTGATAGTCTTTTGCCAGGGAGTCATGTTTGGCCAGCCCAGCTGAGCCTGAAAACACAAATGTCGCACACAACAGAGAGCTTTCAAGTGTCCTTCAAAAGTCTTGTAGGACCATGTAGACTCTCACCGTCGAGTATGTGTAGTTGTAGGCAGCAGATTGAGATGAATCCTCCCAAAGACACTCCTACTAAGCACTTCCTTCTTAATCTGTGTCAAATACTGTGTTTAGTGAATTTTCTTTCTCAGAGTACAACAGAATTTGCCATCTCAGCTGATTAGAAAATAACGTAAAAGATGTAATTGAAGAGTTACATACTGTAGTAGATACATCAAAGTTGTTTCATACCCTTCATATAATTTTGTATTAGTGCAATGCATCTAAAATTAAAAATTGCTTATGGTCTTGGATCTTTAGGTTCTATGAAGATCTACTTTTCTCCTTGGTTACGGAATACATAAAACCTGCAAAGTCTGATCTTGTATTGTATAAGCTGGCCTTCCATATTAGCTAGATGTTGTCCAAATCTGCCAATGTCTAACTTAATTCGAATGGGGGTCGAACTGAGCTTGATCAGAATTTCAGAATTCATATTCAGAATTTCAAGAAAATTTTAATTCGCAACAATTAATTTTTTTCTAAAATGGTGGCTACACACATGTTACAAGGTGAAAGTTGGAAGCCCAGTAAGGACATATGACCCATAATGCCATGCAGCCAGCCAATCAGCAGATAGTCACCCACTGTGATGTCACAGCCATATAAAAAGCCTAATCCTGCCTGCTCTCCGCCATTTTACAGTGTAATGAGCATAGGCACAGATGTGCTTAATGCTAGAGACAGAGTGTAACAAAGCTTTAATTGTATAATCTTAGATAGGGACAGTGTAGGGAGATTATAGGGAGAGTTTTCAGACACTGGAGAGCCTAGGAAGACAATCACACTGAGCATCTTGTTTCACTGCTGTGCCATAGACTGACTGTACATGACAATTAGTCTTAATTGCCAGTCTAATATACAGACTAGTGTTGAGCGAACAGTTCAAGCATAATTTGGGTTCGTACCGAATTTTGGGGTGTTCGGGACCCGGACCCGAACATTTTCAAAAAAGTTCGGTTTCGGGTCCGTTGTTCGGCGATTTCTTCCCGCTTTCTGAAGGGCTGCACAGCAGCCAATTAGCTAGCGTTTTACTTCTTGCCCTAAGAAGCCATCACAGCGATGCCTACTAATGGCATGGCTGTGATTGGCCAAGTGCAGCATGTGACCCAGGCTCTATTTAAGCTGGAGTCACATAGCGCCACACGTCACACTGCTCTGATTAGTGTACGGAGAGGACGCAGCTTCTGTGAGGGCGAGATTAGGCAGGGAAAAGTCAGCAAAACCACCTAATGAAGTGATCGATCTACAGCTGTGAATGATTAAACATCTGCTAGTTAATAGCTCACTGGTTTTTAGGCTGCACAGAGCGTTTTTCTGTCACTTTTTTTGGGGGTGATCGGTGTCCATTTTGTGGTGCACCAGAACAAGTTGCCACCAAGTCCATCAATCCATCAATACTAGTTTTTTTTTTTTTTTTTTGCTATATCCTATATCAGGGGCTTGGCTGTGCTTATTGTCACCCCTAGGCACTCAGGATAGCAATTTCTATATTTTATTAAGGGGTTAAATTCAATTGCCAAAATAACAATCCCCTAAATCTGGGGTTCCAGCTTTGGCTAGCCAAGTGTATTACTGTCTGCTGTCTGGCAAAGGATAGATTTTTTTCTGTGGTGAAATTCAATTGCCAAAATAGCAATACCATAAATCAGTGGTTTCAGCTGTGGCTGGCCAAGTTTCATAGTGTCCTGCAAAGGATATATTTTTTTCTGGGGTGAAATTCAATTGCCAAAATAGCAATCCCCTAAATCTGGTGACACAGCAGTGGCTGGCAAAGTATAATAGTGTTCGGTAAAGGATATATTTTGTTCTGGGGTGAAATTCAATTGCCAAAATAGCAATACCCTGAATCTGGTGTTCCAGCTGTGACTGGACAAATTTAATAGTGTCCAGCAAAGGATATATTTTGTTCTGGGGTGAAATTCAATTGCCAAAATAGCAAAACCATAAATCAGTGGTTTCAGCTGTGGCTGGCCAAGTTTCATAGTGTCCGACAAAGGATCTTTTTTGTTCTGGGGTGAAATTTAATTGCCAAAATAGCAATACCCTGAATCTGGTGTTCCAGCTATGACTGGACAAGTAACCCCTTAATGACCGGGCTCATTTTCACCTTAGGACCAGGCCATTTTTTGCAGATCTGACCAGTGTCACTTTATGTGGTGATAACTTTAAAACGCTTTTTCTTATCCAGGCCAATCTGAGATTGTTTTTTCGTCACATATTGTACTTCATGACACTGGTAAAATTAAGTCGAAAAATTTCATTTTTATTTATAAAAAAATATCAAATTTACCAAAAATTTGGAAAAATTTGCAATTTTCCAAGTTTCAATTTCTCTACTTCTATAATACATAGTAATACCGCCCAAAAAAGTTATTGATTTACATTCCCCATATGTCTACTTCATGTATCGATCATTTTGGGAATGCCATTTTATTTTTGGGGACGTTACAAGGCTTAGAAGTTTAGAAGCAAATCTTGAAATTTTTCAGAAATTTTCAAAAACCCACTTTTAGGGACCAGTTCAGGTCTGAAGTCACTTTGTGAGGCTTACATAATAGAAACCATCCAAAAATGACCCCATTCTAGAAACTACACCCCTCAAGGTATTCAAAACTGATTTTACAAACGTCATTAACCCTTTAGGTTTTTCACAAGAGTTAATGGCAAATGGAGATAAAATTTCAGAATTTCGATTTTTTTGGAAAATTTTTCGTTTGAATCCATTTTTTCCAGTAACAAAGCAAGGGTTAACAGCCAAACAAAACTCAATTTTTATTGCCCCGATTCTGTAGTTTTCAGAAACACCCCATATGTGGGCGTAAACTGCTGTATGGCCAAACGGCATAACACAGAAGGAAGGGAACGCCATATGGTTTTTGGAAGGTGGATTTTGCTGGCCTGGATTTTTGACACCATGTCCCATTTGAAGCCCCCCGATGCACCCCTAGAGTAGAATCTCCAAAAAAGTGACTACACCCCTGAAGGTATTCAAAACTGATTTTACAAACTTTGTTAACCCTTTAGGTGTTCCACAAGAGTTATTGGCAAATAGAGATGAAATTTTGGCATTTCTATTTTTTGTTACCTTGCCTCAAAAAAAGTGTAATATAGAGCAACCAAAAATCATATTTACCCTAAAATAATACCAACAAAACTGCCAACTTATCCCATACTTTCCAAAATGGGGTCACTTTTTTGGAGTTTCTACTGTAGGGGTGCATCAGGGGGGCTTCAAATGGGACATGGTTTCAAATAACCAGTCCAGCAAAATCTGCCTTCCAAAAACCATATGGCGTTCCCTTCCTTCTACGCCCTGCCATTTGGCCATACAGCAGTTTACGACCACATATGGGGTGTTTCTGCAAACTAGAGAATCGGGGCAATATATATTGAGTTTTGTTTGGCTGTTAACCCTTGCTTTGTTACTGGAAAAATTTATTAAAATGGAAAATTTGCAAAAAATAGCTCTTTTCGGACCGTTTTTATTTTTGTTATTTACATCGTTGAACGGACAGGTTAGATTGTGTGCTATTTCTATAGAGCAGGTTGCTACGGATGCGGCAATACCAAATATGGCTACTTTTTGGGGGTTTTGTTTCAGTTTTACATAATACAGCATTTTTGAAAAAAATTATTTTTTAGTGTCTTCACATTCTGAAAGTTATATATTTTTTTTATTTTTTGGGCGACTGTCTTATGTAGGGGTTCATTTTTTGTGGGATGAGATGGCGGTTTGATTGGAACTATCTTGGGGTGCATATGACATTTTGGTCGCTTGCTATTACACTTTTTGTGATGTAAAGTGACAAAAATGGCTCTTAACACCGTATTTTTTTTATTTTTTTTGTTGTGTTCACCTGAGGGTTTTGATCATGTGTTATTTTTAAAGAGCAGGTTGCGCCGGACGCGCCGATACCAAATATGTATACTTTTTATTTATTTATTTAAGTTTTACACAATATTATCATTTTTAAAACAAAACAAATCATGTTTTAGTGTCTCCATAGTCTGAGAGCCCTATTTTTTTTTTTGGGGGGTTATTGTCCTATGTGGGGTATCATTTTTGCGGGATGAGATGGCGGTTTTATTGGTACTATTTTGGGAGGCATATGCCTTTTTGATCACTTGGTATTAAACTTTTTGTGATTCAAGGTGACAAAAAATGGCTTTTTTACACAATTTTTTTGTGTTTTTTTTTACGGTATTTGCGTGAGGGGTTAGGTCACGTGATATTTTTATAGAGGAGATTTTTACGGACGGCGATACCTAATATGTGTAGTGTATTTGTTTTTATTTTTATTCAGTGATATGTATTTTTCTTATTTTTACTTTTTTTCACTTTTTTACATTTTTGACCCAGACCCACTTGGTTCTTGTAGATCCAGTGGATCTGGTGTCTATATAATACAGTAAGTACACTATATAGTGTACTTACTGTATTTTTTACTTTACAAAGTCTGAATAGGCTTTTGCCTTTAGCAAAAGCCCATTCAGAGTTTCAGTACCATGGCAAGCAGGACGCTTCTGAAAGCGTCCTGCTGCCATAGTGGCTCATCACCCGCTGCCACAAGAGAGCAGCGGGTGATGGAAAGAGAGGTGAGCTCCCTCCTCTACTATCCTATCCCGTCGGGGGCTGCAAGGTACAGCAGCCCCCGATGGGAGAGGGAGGGAGCTCCTCCATGTTAACACCTTCTATACCGCGGTCCGTACGGACCGCGGTATAGAAGGGTTAAACTGCTGACATCTGCAGCACAGATGTCAGCAGTTTATAGCAGGGGTCAGCAATGTGCTGACCCCTGCTATACCCACTAGACACCAGGAAAGCGTTTGGAAATCCACGCCCGCCTCCCGCGCCACCCACCCGCAGCACCGCCCGCAATCCCCCTGCACTGCACCGTGGGGATCAGAGACTACAGATAGCGCAGCAAACCGCAGGTCTGAATTGACCTGCGGTTTGCTGCGATCGCTGACATAGGGGGGTCACGGGACCCCCCTGGGCATTGTGCCAAGATGCCTGCTGATTGATTTCAGCAGGCATCTTGTTCCGATCACAGCCACGTGCGCAGCGGTGATCGGAAATTCACAGGGTGTACATGTACGCCCTTGGTCCTTAAGTACCAGGACGCTAGGGACGTACATGTACGCTCTTCGTCCTTAAAGGGTTAATAGTGTCCGGCAAAGGATATATTATATTTTGTTCTGGGGTGAAATTCAATTCCCAAAATAGCAATACTCTGAATCTGGTGTTCCAGCAGTTGCAGGCCTAGTTTAAATCTGTCTGTAACAGGGTATATTATTTTCTTTGGTGAAATTCAATTGCCAAAAGAGCAATACCATTAATCAGTGGTTTCAGCTGTGGCTGGCCAAGTTTCATAGTGTCCTGCAAAGGATATATTTTGTTCTGGGGTGAAATTCAATTGCCAAAATAGCAATACCATAAATCAGTGGTTTCAGCTGTGGCTGGCCAAGTTTCATAGTGTCCTGCAAAGGATATATTTTTTCTGGGGTGAAATTCACTTGCCAATATAGCAATACCCTGAATCTGATGCTCCAACTGTTGCAGGCCAAGTGTTAATCTGTCCGTAAAGGGTATATTACACTCAAGATGTATATACAAAATAGCAATCCCCTAAATCTGGTGACACAGCAGTGGCTGGCAAAGTATAATAGTGTTCGGCAAAGGATATATTTTGTTCTGGGGTGAAATTCAATTGCCAAAATAGCAATCCCGGAATCTGGTTTTCCAGCTGTTGTAGGCCTAGTTTAAATCTGTCCGTAACAGGGTATATTTTTTCTGGGGTGACATTAAATTGCCAAAATAGCAATACCCTGAATCTGGTGTTCCAGCAGTTGTAGGCCTAGTTTAAATCTGTCCGTAACAGGGTATATTTTTTCTGGGGTGAAATTCAATTGCCAAAAGAGCAATACCATTAATCAGTGGTTTCAGCTGTGGCTGGCCAAGTTTCATAGTGTCCTGCAAAGGATATATTTTGTTCTGGGATGAAATTCAATTGCCAAAATAGCAATACCATAAATCAGTGTTTTCAGCTGTGGCTGGCCAAGTTTCATAGTGTCCTGCAAAGGATATACTTTTTCTGGGGTGAAATTCACTTGCCAATATAGCAATACCCTGAATCTGATGTTCCAACTGTTGCAGGCCAAGTGTTAATCTGTCCGTAAAAGGGTATATTACACTCAAGATGTATATACAAGTGCTGAGAGGGTCATCCTCAATAACTTCACAAGCTACAGTGCATCTCCCATTGTATTTCTGCCCGTTAAAGGGTATATTACACAAAGTGTTAAAATACAATTGCTGAAGGCATAATCCTACATATTTTTCACACGCTACTGGCTAAGTGACAGAAAACAGAGGTTGGTTATTAACGGTAGATACTCAGATTGGGTCACTGTCACTAGTGGGGTACCTCAGGGGTCAGTATTGGGCCCTATTCTCTTCAATATATTTATTAATGATCTTGTAGAAGGCCTGCACAGTAAAATATCTATTTTTGCAGATGACACTAAACTGTGTAAAGTAATTAACACTGAAGAGGACAGTTTTCTGCTACAGAGGGATCTGGATAGATTGGAGGCTTGGGCAGAGAAATGGCAGATGAGGTTTAACACTGACAAATGTAAAGTTATGCACATGGGAAGGAATAATGCAAGTCACCCGTACATATTAAATGGTAAAACACTCGGTAACACTGACATGGAAAAGGATCTAGGAATTTTAATAAATAGCAAATTAAGCTGCAAAAACCAGTGTCAGGCAGCTGCTGCCAAGGCCAATAAGATAATGGTTTGCATCAAAAGGGGTGCCATAGATGCCCGTGATGAGAACATAGTCCTACCACTTTACAAATCACTAGTCAGATCACACATGGAGTACTGTGTACAGTTCTGGGCTCCTGTGAACAAGGCAGACATAGCAGAGCTGGAGAGGGTTCAGAGGAGGGCAACTAAAGTAATAACTGGAATGGGGCAACTACAGTACCCTGAAAGGTTATCAAAATTAGGGTTATTCACTTTAGAAAAAAGACGACTGAGGGGAGATCAAATAACTATGTATAAATATATCAGGGGTCAGTACAGAGATCTGTCCCATCATCTATTTATCCCCAGGACTGTTACTGTGGCGAGGGGACATCCTCTGCATCTGGAGGAAAGAAGATTTGTACACAAACATAGAAAAGGATTCTTCACTGTAAGAGCAGTGAGACTATGGAACTCTCTGCCTGGGGAGGTGGTGATGGTGAGTACAATAAAAGAATTCAAAATATAATGGATGTATTTCTGGAGTGTAATAATATTACAGGCTACAGCTACTAGAGAGGGTGCATTAATCCAGGGAGTTATTCTGATTGCCTGATTGGAGTCGGGAAGGAATTTTTTTCCCCTTAAGTGGGAAAAATTGGCTTCTGCCTCACAGGGGTTTTTGCCTTCCTCTGATCAACTTGTAGGAAACAGGCCGAACTGGATGGACAAATGTCTTTTTTCGGTCTTATATACTATGTTTCTATGTTACTGTGCATCTCCAAGTGTAAATCTGTCTATAAAAGGATACCTTTTATCCATGGCTAAATACTAGCCCTACAATAGATATTCCCTAAATCAGTGGTTACTGCTGTGCCTGGATTAGTGTAATATGGTACATAAATAAATAGGCAGAGAGTGTTAGGTGCCTGTAAAAAAGGTCTGAATTTAAAATCAATACATTGGGCCAAATATTTTTTTCTTATTGTGGTGCTTGGTGAACGGTAACAATGAGGAAAACATCTAGTAAGGGACGCGGACGCGGTCGTGGTGGTGTTAGTGGACCCTCTGGTGCTGGGAGAGGACGTGCCTATTCTGCCACAGCCACACGTCCTAGTGACCCAACTACCTCAGGTTCCAGTACCCGCCAGAATTTACAGCGATATTTGGTGGGGCCCAATGCCGTTCTATGAATGGTAAGGCCTGAGCAGGTACAGGCGCTAGTCAATTGGGTGGCCGACAGTGGATCCAGCACATTCACAACATTATCTCTCACCCAGTCTTCTGCAGAAAGCGCACAGGTGGCACCTGAAAACCAAGCCCATCAGTCTGTCACATCACCCTCATGCATATCAGGGAAACTGTCTGAGCATCAAGTTATGCAGCAGTCTCTTATGCTGTTTGAAGACTCTGCTGGCAGGGTTTCCTAAGGGAATCCACCTAGCCCTTCCCCAGTGGTGAAAGACATAGAATGCAGTGATGCACAACCACTGATGCTTCCTGATGATGAAGACATGGGAATACCACCTCATCGGAGTCCGCACGTCTCTGATGATGACGAAACACAGGTGCCAACTGCTGCGTCTTTCTGCAGTGTGCAGACCGAACAGGAGGTCAGGGAGGAAGACTGTGTGGAAGGCGATGCAGGGGATGATGAGGTCCTAGACCCCACATGGAATGAAGGTCGTACCACTGACTTTCATAGTTCAGAGGAAGAGGCAGTGGTGAGACCGAGCCAACAGCGTAGCAAAAAGAGGAGCAGGGGGCAAAAGCAGAACAGCCACCGCCAAGAGAGTTCGCCTACTACTGGCCACCGCCACCAGGGACCGAGCACCCCAAAGGCAGCTTCAAGGAGTTCACTGGCATGGAACTTCTTTAAACAATGTGCTGACGACAAGACCCGAGTGGTTTGCACGCTGTGCCATCAGAGCCTGAAGCGAGGCATTAACGTTCTGAACCTTAGCACAACCTGCATGACCAGGCATTTACATGCAAAGCATGAACTGCAGTGGAGTAAACACCTTAAAAGCAAGGAACTAACTCAGGCTCCCCTGCTCACTCTTCTGCTGCTGCCTCGGCCTATTTCTCTGCCACGGCAGGAATGTTGGCACCTGCCGCCCACCAAACAGAGGATGTGCCACCGACACCACCACCTGCGTCACCAAGCATCTCCACCATGTCACACGGCAGCGTTCAGCTCTCCATCTCACAAACCTTGGAGAAAGCGTAAATTCCCACCTAGCCACCCTCGAGCCCTGTGCCTGAATGCCAGCATTTCTAAACTCCTGGCCTTTGAAATGCTGTCATTCAGGCTGAGTGGACACAGACAGCTTCAAACAGCTGATGTCCATGGCTGTCCCACAGTATGTTGTTCCCAGCCGCCACTACTTCTCCAAGACAGCCGTGCCTTCCCTGCACAACCAAGTATCCGATAAAATCAAGTGTGCACTGCGCATTGCCATCTGTGGCAAGGTCCACCTAACCACAGATACGTGGACCAGTAAGCACGGCCAGGGACGCTATATCTCCCTAACTACACACTGGGTAAATGTAGTGGTGGCTGGGCCCCAGGTGGAGAGTTCCTTGGCGCACGTCCTTCTGCCGCCAAGGATCGCAGGGCATCATTCTTTTCCTCCTGTAACCTCCTCCTTCTACTCGGCTTCATCCTCCTCTGCTTCCACCATCTCATCCAGTCAGCCACACACCTTCACCACCAACTTCAGCACAGCCCGGGGTAAACGTCAGCAGGCCATTCAGAAACACATATGTTTGGGGACAGGCCCCACACCGCGCAGGAGTTGTGGCGGGGTATTGAACAACAGACCGACGAGTGGTTTCTGCCGGTGGGCCTCAAGCTCGGCCTGGTGGTGTGCGATAATAGGCGAAATCTCGTCGCAGCTCTGGGACTAGCCGGTTTGGCGCACATCCCTTGCCTGGCTCATGTGCTGAATTTGGTGGTGCAGAGGTTCATTCACAACTACCCAGACATGTCAGAGCTGCTGCATAAAGTGTGAGCCATCTGTGTGCGCTTCCGGCGTTCACATTCTGCCGCTGCTCGCCTGTCTGCGCTACAGCGTAACTCGGCCTTCCCGCTCACCGCCTCATATGCGACGTGCCCACCAGGTGGAACTCCACCTTGCACATGCTGGAGAGACTGTGCGAGCAGCAGCAGGCCATAGTGGAGTTTCAGCTGCAGCACGCACGCGTCAGTCGCACTGCGGAACAGCACCACTTCACCACCAATGATTGGGCCTCCATGCAAGACCTGTGTGCCCTGTTTCGAATACTCCACCAACATGGCCAGTGGCGATGGCACCGTTATCAGCGTTACAATACCACTTCTATGTCTCCTTGAGAAATCACTTAGGTTGATGATGGAAAAGGAGGTGGCCCAGGAGAAGGAGGAGAATGAGGGGTCATTTTTAGCACTTTCAGGCTAGTCTCTTAGAAGTGGATCAGAGGGAGGTTTTTGCAACAGCAGAGGCCAAGTACAAATGTGGCCAGCCAGGGCCCACTACTGGAGGACGAGGAGGATGAGGAGGAAGTGGAGGAGGATGAGGATGAAGCAGGTTCACAGCGGGGTGGCACCCGACACAGCTCAGGCCCATCACTGGTGCGTGGCTGGGGGGATACGGAGGACGATGACGATACGCCTCCCACAGAGGACAGCTTGTCCTTACCTCTGGGGAGCCTGGCACACATGAGCGACTACATGCTGCAGTGCCTGCGCAACGACAGCAGAGTTGCCCACATTTTAACGTGTACGGACTACTGGATTGCCACCCTGCTGGATCCCCGGTACAAAGACAATGTGCCCACCTTACTTCCTGCACTGGAGCGTGATTGGAAGATGCGCGAGTACAAGCGCACGCTGGTAGAGGCGCTCGTGAGAGCATTCCCAAATGTCACAAGGGAACAGGTGGAAGCCCAAGGCGAAGGCAGAGGAGGAGCGAGAGGTCGCCAACGCAGCTGTGTCACAGCCAGCTCCTCTGAGGTCAGGGTTAGCATGGCAGAAATGTGGAAAAGTTTTGTCTCCACGCCACAGCTAACTGCACCACCACCTGATACGGAACGTGTTAGCAGGAGGCAGCATTTCACTAACATGGTTAAACAGTACGTCTGCACACCCCTCCACGTACTGACTGATGGTTCGGCCCCATTCAACTTCTGGGTCTCCAAATTGTCCACGTGGCCAGAGTTAGCATTTTATGCCTTGGAGGTGCTGGCCTGCCCGGCGGACAGCGTTTTGTCTTAACGTGTATTCAGCACGGAAGGGGCGTCATTACTGACAAGCGTGGCCGCCTGTCCACAGCCAACGTGGACAAGCTGACGTTCATATAAATGAACCAGGCATGGATCCCTCAGGACCTGTCCCTCCCTTGTGCAGAATAGACATTTATAACTGCCTCCCCTCAACCATGTATTCTTGTACTCCGGGGCACTTCTTTATTGAATCCTCATTTTTTTAACTTTACCATGATCTTGCGGTGCAACCCAAAGTTGAATGAACCTCTCCTCAATCTGGGCGCCGGGGCCTAAATAACTCAAAGTGGCCTGTTACAGTGGTGGGTGATATGACGCATGATTCCTTGCTGTGGGACCTCTCTCCTCTGTCTGGGTGCTGGGGCCGAAATAACTGAAAGTGGCCTTCTCCAGTGGTGGGTGATATGATGCCTTATTCCTTGCTGTGGGACCTCTCTCCTCTGTCTGGGTGCTGGGGCCTAAATAACTGACAGTGGCCTTCTCCAGTGGTGGGTGATATGACGCCTTATTACTTGCTGTGGGACCTCTCTCCTCTGTCTGAGTCCTGGGGCCTAAATAACTGAAAGTGGCTTTCTCCAGTGGTGGGTGATATGACGCATGTTTTTCTGCAATGGGACCTCTCTCCAATTGATATTGGTTAATTTTTATTTATTTTATTTTAATTCATTTCCCTATCCACATTTGTTTGCAGGGCATTTACCTACATTTTGCTGCCTTTTGCAGCCCTCTAGCCCTTTCCTGGACTATTTTACAGCCTTTTTAGTGCCCAAAGTTCGGGTCCCCATTGACTTCAATGGGGTTCGGGTTCGGGATAAAGTTCGGGTCGAGTTCGGATCCCGAATCCGAACATTTTCGGGAAGTTCGCCGAACTTCTCGAACCCGAACATCCAGGTGTTCGCTCAACTCTAATACAGACGCATGTATCTAGTTAATCTGCTGCGCCATTAATAATTAATCAGTTCCTATATACATAGTACTGTGCATCAGACTTATTGTCAACAGGCGGTGTAATATATAGGCACTTTTATATAGTTCATCTGCTGGGCCATTTATACTTAATCTGTTCTGTTATACATAGACTGACTGACTGCTGCTCCATTATTAATTAATCTGCTGACAATTAGTCTGATGCACCATACGTCTGTCACGGCCTGTGGTAAGGTCATGACTTAGTTTGGTGGCATGCTGTTGCCGGCAGTTATGTTCTGGTAGCCGCACGTGTGGGCTATTATGAGGTAGCCTCACGTGCGGTTGCCCTTGGCAACAGGTGTTCCACCACCTGTGGTTTGGTCTTGATCCGCAGTCTTGCATGCTCTTGCCAGCGGCTTGGTTTCTGGTTGCCGCACGTGTGGGCTATTACGTGGTAGCCTCATGTGCGGTTGCCGCTGGCAACTTTGTGCTTTGGAGCATGCGAGACACTCACCTTTGTTCGTGTGCACTTTCCCTGGGTGCGGTGTGCACAGGGTTAATGTGTGTGCTGGGTTTGGTGGGTGTGACCTCAGGCCTCATATGTTGGTGTGTTGGAGCCTGAGGTTAGTTGGTTTGTCTCCAGCCATTGTGTGAGAATGTGCTGGAGGTTGCTTGTTGTTTCCCCTGTTTTGTCTGTGTGAGCCACCCTTATTTGTTATATTGATTGTTCCCCTTTCTCAGTTTGTGTGTCCCCTCCTGCGTGCTTCTGTTGGCCTTTCCCCACCTGGTGTATGTTGTGATGGTGTGGGCTTTGTTTGGAGGTTTGTGTTGTGGTGTGTCTCCTCCGGAAGGGGGTTGCTTTACCGGAGGGGTTTAAGCAAAGTCTAGACTGTGTGCTGCCCTGACTGGAGGCTCCAGGAATCTGGTGTCCGCATGAGGGTCCAGGAGGTCATGGTATTGGTTCCATCTCTGCTGCGGCAGGTAAGCCTGGGTATGTTGGGTTAGTAGCAGCAGAAGAAAGGGGTGGTGGTGGTAGCAGCAGCCGCAGCAACTGACCAGAGCTGCCACTGTCATCATCTTGTCATGTTTTCACCAACAATCCAGATGTACTGGAATCATTGACTCACTACTTAACATCATCTCAGATGACAACAAATACACATAGCCAGGAATTGTTGGGTTCCTCTGATACCACACTTAGTTGACATGGCCCTGTCCTGCAACTGTCTCTTTCTTTTGCTGCTCCTTCTGCTCTGGAAGTCATGCATGCTGCCGGCTCTGCCTTGCTTTTCAGTGAGGATGAGCTTATCGAGGACATTCAGCAGCTACAGGCCAGCACAAACTTGGAGGAGAAATCATCATATTAGGCATGCAACTAGCAATGATGACAGCTGGGTGGGACCATGTGTTGTGAACGATCAGGGACGTGGCTATGAGATTGGTGAGGGTGAAATAAGTGACGAACCGACATTAGTGGATTATGAAGTAGCCAATGGGAGACGGATAAAGAGGGGGCTTCATCATCATCATCAGGGGTGAGATTGGCAGCAGGTCTGTAAGGCAACAGCAGGCAGGCAGTCAGCACGGAGTGTTGGGGTAAAATGCAATAGTGCACAGTGTGGGAATTTTTGATCAAGTTGTTGGGGGATGTTAGCGTGGCAATATGGAGGATATGTAAGTGGAAGGTGAAGCATGATCAGGGTGCTAATGTTGGCGCCATGGCCGTGAGTCAACACATAAGGCATCACCATAAAGTGGCCTGAGAAAACCATAGCACTAATGTAGCCTTATGCAACCACTGCATCTCCCAGCAGTCCATTCTCTAGCAGTCGGGTCTTAGCAGAAAGATAATGTCGTTACTTCCCTTAGTCTATTGCTCCTTCTGCTCCTACTCCTCGTCACGTGTTTCATCAGTAATCATTGTAACATAATCACAGTTTATAAGGCTGAAAAAAGACATCTATCCATTCAGTTCAGCCTGTTATCCTAGGAAGGCCAAAAAAAAAACTTCCTAGATAGAAACTAATTTTCCTCACTTTAGGGGAAAACAACCCATCTGTAGTAACTTTAACCTGTAATATTATTATTAGAGATTAACAAATGTTTCAAAAATTTGATTCGGAAGGTTTGTTGAATTTTCTCAAAAGTAGATTCAATCCGAATTTATTCATGACAAATTGTGCTAAAAATCAGCTATTTCCTGGCTGCAGAGAGCCTGCATATTGGTGTAGAACACTGTACATTGCAGAAACATGCATAGGTAGTCCGCTTTGGTAGTGAATCAGTTACTTTGCACCTGTTTGACAGGTTGTTGACAGACGTCACTCTTAGAATCATTCACACTTCACTTATTTAGTCAGTTATGGGGCTAAAACTGAACTAATAACTCAAGTGTGAGCTTATCCTTATAGGTCAATGTTAGCGTCAGGTATAAAGAACCGTGCAGTGGCCCAAGATTGCACTATAGAGAGAAAGCGCGCACTCCTTTTACACTGTCAGCTGATTCCATATAGATTTCTACAAAATCTCTTCTATTAGGCTACATGCACACGACAGTTGTTTTTTGCGGTCTGCAAAATGGGGTTCCATTGTTCCGTGATCCGTGTCCGTTTTTGCTTCCGTTGTGTTTCCGTGTGTCTTCCATTTTTTTTGCGGACATGACACAAAAGATTTTACCAAAAGACAGGCTGACAATTTTTGCCAAGTGCCTGCCAAGGAATCCGCAAAAAACGCAGCAGTTGAGGCCACAAATCAAGTTTGGCGGCCCAGTAGTTCAGGGGATCTTGGATGTCAGGTGGCAAGGTGCAGTCCAAGTATGCCACCACCTGCTGGTTCAGTTTCTGCTCCATGTCTTGCTGCTGCTGGTCAGTTTCTTCAGTAGGCGGGTGAAGAAAAGTGCTCATTAGAGACTCTAGACTTAAGTTGCTGCTGATGGAGCTGGTGCTGCTCCTCCCCACTCCCCCACCCCCCTTCAGCAGCCATGGCAGTGGAAAGTGAGCGCAGAGGGCTCCGCCCCCTGGTCAGCTCTTGGTGAGAATGGGCGATGGCGCACATACGCAGTGGCTAACTGACTACATAGGATGTCTCGATAGTAGTTGAGTTTATCCTCCCTCTTAGCGGGTGGAAAAAGCCCCCAATTTTGGAGCAGTAGAAAGGGTCTAACATAATGGAGAGCAAGTAGTCATCCTTCTATGGAATGGTAATAATAAGGCTTTCACTACGCAAGCAATTCAGAATGTATCTTGCTATTTGCACAAGGGACTCAGAGGGACTCCCTGCCTCCATCTCCACTGCATACTGACGCAGTGTGTCGGGGTCTTCTGCCTGGTCTTCCTCATCGCACTCTAGCTCCTCCTGCTCCTGTCCTGTCACTTGTGCAGAAAAAATACCCATTTCTGTATACATTGCTTGTGCATGAATGTCCTCCTCCTTCTCCTACAGTTCCAGCCCCCTCAGGTGGCGATGAGATGTAGACGCCTTATCTCCTGTCCCCTGGCCAGCCAGATTTATCAGCATCTGCTCCAGGACCTGAAGAAGTGGAATGACATTGTTCATCCCTAGTCCTGGCAACTGACAAAAAAAGTGGCCTCCTCAAAGGGCATGAGCAAATGGCAGGTGTCACGCATGAGCTGCCACTGGCTAACGTCTAAGTTACACAGGGAGTGCTCCTGCCCACCTGCATCATCAAGAAATTGTTTACGGCCTTCCTCTGCTCATATAGTTGGTCCAACATATGGAGGGTGGAGTTCCAATGGGTGGAAACGTTGCATATCAGGCGATGTTGGGGAATGTTATTCTGCCTTTTCATCTCAAGGAGGGCGTGCTTTGCAGTGTTTGGAGCCGAGTTTCTGTAACCATTTTCAGGATGTCTTGCAGTTGGGTGTAAGATTTCAGGAACCGCTTTAGAACCAGATTAAATACATGTGCCATGCAGGGCGCATTGGTCAGCCCTTCTTGACGCAGCACCCACACACTTTTCTTCCTGTTGTCAATGACTGTGGTTCCGACTTTAAGTTGGTGAGGAGAGAGCCAGGATTTTATTTCCTCTTGAATAACCCGGAGCAGATCCTCATCAGTGTGACTCTGTTCGCTCAGGCAAACCAGGTGCACAACAGCGTGACATTGCCATGCTCTGCACAGGTGGTATGCTGGAGTAGCACTCTGAATTTTGCCTGCAGTGGAGGCTGAGGACAAGGTGGTGGATGAGGAGGCAGAGGAGGACATTGACGCAGGACTCACAGCTTGAGAACGTCGAGGAGGCAGTGCCGTCACCTGGCCAAGTTGCTGATGTGGCTGGGCATATATTGTACTTGACTGTAGTTATAGCTCCACAAGTCGGCACTGCAGTGAACTTTAGCAGACACAGACAGGCTCAAGAACTGGCCCACTTTCTGTTCAACATAGGTGTGCAGGACTGGTACAGCCTTTTTGGAGAAATAATGACAGCTTGAGACTCTCTACCTTAGCTAGGCACAAGCCATCAGTTCTCTAAAAGGTGCAGAGTCCACCACATGGAAGGGAAGAGACTGTAGTACCAGTAACTTGGCCAGGAGCATGTTCAGCTTCTGCGTCGTTGGATGAGCGCAGACATACTGTTGTCTTTTTGCAATCGCCTCGTTGATCGATTGCTGACGAAACGCATTACGAGGAGTAGGAGCAGGAGCATCATGACCAGTAGATGATGGGAAGGAAACACAGCTCCCTTCTGCTGAGGTGGTAGAGTCTTGACTGTTGGGGAAGGGGTGCTGGCCACTAGGAGATGCAGCGGTTGCTGTGTCAGGATGTACCACTATGTTAGCGCCACGGTTTTCCGAAGGCCATTTTATGGTGATGCTGCATGTGTTAACACAAGGCCATGGTGCCAACACTGGCACCCTGGCCCTGCTTCACCTTCTGCCCACAGGATCTACAAATGGCCACGCTGAAGTCCTTGATGAAAAATTCCAACACTGACAAGTATGGAATTTTCCCCCTCCACCCCTCCTGCCGTTGCCTCTGTGAACCCTTTGCCCCGCAAGTTCTTTCCAGACAGGTAGGCTCCTGAATAGCAGGTGGTCTACCCTGGGCACATTTGTCTGCAGACCTCACACTGCTGCCACCCTGCTGACTCAAGGCCACGCTAGCTGCCACCCTCATCCCCTCATGATTATGATGATGATGAAGCCCCTCTTCACCTGGCAGCCAAGTGTAATCGGCTACATCATCATCCACTACTGTCTGCACGTCACTGATGTCATCCACACCAGTCTCGGGCAGGGTGTGCCAACAATGAGGTGAGGTGATTGCCTCAGGCAGCACCAGGTAGGGGCAAGAGGGGAGCAGCGGAAGGGGATAATCTGTTTCTGCAGTATAGTATTGGGAAGCACAGTGGGAACAGTATAAGGTGCTGTATTACCCTGTATGTTTTGTAGCTCTGTATGTCTTTAACAGTAGGGCTGGAGAAAAGGGTTAGGTTAAGAAAGTGGCATTGGCGGTTGGGGCACCATTTCAGTTTTCACCTCAGGCAACAGAAAGGCTAGGTGTCCCCTTGGTCTCGGGGCCACATGCCTGAGAGTTCATTACACCAGCTCCCACGTGCCTCTCATCAGTGCTCCTTGCCCGCCTTCCATAAGAAGCTAAAGATCTCACCTCCACATCTTGGCTGGGCAGTAGCTGCTGACTGTCCTCTACAAGCTTGTCCCTGCTGAAAAGTGGAGCCGAGCCGATGGCATACAATACTTTTCGAAGCAGAAGTAACAGAAAATGAAAGAGGCAGGTTCAAGACAAGTGAGGGCACAGAGCTTGTTCTCAGGCCAACTCAGGATTAACAGATTTACTCATGGAAAGAAAGCAAATACACTAAAATATTAACAGTGTATTAACAGGCCACACTTTCACCCCAATTACACAAATAGGTATTAACGGATATACTTATGTATAATAGAACTTGAGCACCCTTAAAAGTGTAGTATCAGGCTGGAATTTCACCCCAATTAAACAATTACCGATTAAAGGATATACTTATGTATATTCGAATGCGAGTGTAAGGTATGTAAAAAATAGGCACCCCATAAAAATTAAATAATACCCATTACATTCATAGTTCCAGCAATCCAAAAGTATGGCTGTAATAAATAGGAAAACCAAACTCATGGCAATTCTACAAAATCCCCATTAGATGGCAGTAGAGTGCTTAAAGCCTGAATGACATAGCACTCCTAATAGCAGGGGGGACTTAAAACATAGATCTTTGGTTCCTGGAGGACAGAATAGCTTGTTACTATCCTGTCTCAGACTGAAGATGATGTATTTGTCTTTGCAGGTAAGAGAACACATATTAAGGGCAATAAACAAGGTAAAATGATTTAATACACACCCCTGTAATCAGCTAAAGCTGCTGGTGATGCAGTGTGAGTAGATAAACACTGTACAACTGTTAGTGAAGTAAACTGATATGTCATATGGTACTAGTGTATACTGAATGCGATTGCTATAGGAGCTGATGTTAATATATTCTCTGCTATCAGTAGGGACAGAATATTTTGTTACTATCCTGTATCGCACATTGGAATTATTGACCATACTTTCAGCATATGCGCAACAAAATTGGTGGCCCGTACGGGGAGCAGTAGACTCGGTCCTGGAAGTGAAAAAAAGCGGTTATGTGAAGCTTAGAGAAGGTAATTAACCTTGCAGCAGCACCAGTGAACACCAATGGATCTAGAGCAGGGGTGCACAACCTTTTCTGGTTGGGGGCAACATTGTCAGCCTGAACCAATTCCAAGGGCCGAAAATCAAACTTAAAGGGGTATTACCAACTGAAATACAGTATTTTCGGCATATTGAACATACAGTATATACTTTAAATGTCTAGTTACAGTTCTAGGACTCCCATCTAATAGGAGAATACATGAAAGATACATGTAAGAAGCCATAGGACATAGACCTACATGTCTTTTACCAGATGTTTGGGGGCCGCACAGAATGGTATCGAGGGCCGCATGTGGCCCCCGGGCCGCAGGTTGTGCACCCCTGATCTAGAGAGACTGCAGTATGAAATCAATAAACACCTGATCCACTTGTCAGTGGGTGATCTCGTTGAGATTTGCCAATTCATCAAAGCCCCTAATGCCAGCATGGCAAAAGGAAGAACTCGGCTCCATTTTATGCGGTTCATTAATGAGGTAATAGATGAACTGGTCGAAGCTAGAGACGAAAAGAGAGAATGCAGAAGTCCCAAGCTTCAGTGAGAAAGACCCCCAGAACAGCAATTGGACGACTTGAAACAGCAGTATCACACTATGCAGGAGAAGTTCCAGGAAACGGACAGAATAATTTAGGAACAGATTAAAGAACTGAGTACCAAAAGTAAAGACTCAAGTAACAGTCAGCCAAAATAAGAGCCAGTTCCGCTTACTCAGAGGTGACAATCAGGTGACTGCCAGAGGTGACAATCAGAAAAGATTTCAAGATTACAGGACAGATTGGAGAAAAAGAGCAGAAGGATAAGCTGTCCTACACCAGTCTAATGCACCAAATCGACCTGGGACTACAGAAAGGATATCTGGAGACTGAGATTGTTGAAGCAGTGGTCAAAGCTATTAGCCCTGGCTTAAGCCTCAGAGGGATGCCGGAGATGAAAAATGGACTCACTCTAGTGCAGCTTAGACGAATCCTGAAAATCCATTACAAGGAGGAGAATGCCTCCGAACTGTATCAGCAACCCCTCAATATATCACAGAAAATTGATGAGGCTCCGTAGAATTTACTGTTCAGAGCGATTTAATTAAAAGATCGGTTGCAATTTGTCTCCCAAGGGGAAGGCCCTGAAGAACATTTTGGGACTGAGCTGATACAGAAGAAATTTCTAAGATCAGTGGGTACTGGACTGAGAAATTACCGCATCAAATTCGAATTAAAGCAGTATTTAGACGACCCTTCCATTCCAGATGAGATGCTCATAGAGAAAACAAATGAAGCCGCAACATGGAGATGGAATGGGAACAGAAGCAAAGAAAGCTCAGCATAGCAGTTTAACCAAAAAGAAAGAATGTGAGTCTAACACCTTACAGTGTCCTCAGGAACCAAGTGTCTTGACAACTGCCGACACTACACCTTGGTCTCCACCACAGGCAAGTAGCCCAACGATTCAACCGCTGTCTAAGAGCAACTCTGAACTGGAAAAGCTTATACTACAGATGCAAAAAGAGATGCTAGAGATGAAGACACTTCTCCAAAGTTCGAGAACCCAACAAGACTATGAATTCCGAGGGCCTCAGGTAACAGTTGGTATGAGTAATGGATGTTGTCAATCTTGTAAAAGCACAGGTCAGAGAAGTGCCTGCGATCATTGCTTCAACTGTGGACGATCTGGACATAGAGCAAGATATTGCCAAACACCCAGACCAAACCATATAAACGGAATAGGGTTGCTGTCAAGGGACCAACAGTAACCTGCCCTAAAGCCAACCCTATGTCTCAAAGTGCAACTTTTGTAGGTAGTAAGCCAGCAAGCTCCAAAATAGCAAGGAGGATTGACACCCACTATTTATGTCATTTAACATAGTAACATAGTATAGTGTAATTTATGTTGTATTACTCCTGAAGAAGGGGGCGTGAGGCTTCCGAAACGCGCTGCGTGCCATCATTATCCAATAAAGGAACTGATCAAACGCTGGAGGCCCGACTGCCATCATTTCTTCACCTTAACATAAGCGGACCTGGTGGGGGGGGCTCTATCCGGAGGTATCTTGAGCTTTAGCCGAAGGACATCCCCCCATGTGAAGTGAGTCTAATACTTGACATTTGTGACCTTTTTGACCTATAAAGGTCGGTTTTATTCCTATTCCTATTTTTTTTCTCTTAATTATATTGAATAGAATATCTCATAAAATATATTTTACAGCTAATGGTAATATATTTTAAGTGTTCATATCTACATCTGGGGATTTTTTGATTACATCACCTCCTATTGGAAAAACATTGGTACAGGGACTGGGGCCTATCTACGTGTTTTTTTTCTGACGACTCAAACAGGGGTGTGCCTCACCCCTCAGATTGAGTACATCATCCTCTTTTCCTAGAGTCAACTACAAGCCAGCCTGAGAGAAACTGGTGGTACTGCACTAAAGACTGGTACCAAGAGCCAAAGGATTCCAGCAAACACTGTGACATATCTCAGATGTAGGGCTCATGCCAAACCAGCCTTGCAAGATCAGACGGTATAGTTTACACCTGGTAAGACTAATGATGTGTCGGATGTGACGGTTTGTATATCATGGAGACGTTAGTGTCAATCAAAAAGGGAGTTTTCCAAATTATCCATCCCAGTTTGGAACACCACTAAGCGAGATGTTATCTTATCAAGTCAGACTAGGATTGGGTGCCTCGAGCCCATCAAGACAACATACCCAGCTCAGGTGACCACTCACTCGGTGACTCATAGTCTACAGTCATCCAGATCGGGGCCGGAAGGTCGAAAGGACAATTTAAAAAAAAAGTCAGCCACCGGTAACCTATGCTCATCGAGAACACTGGGATCCACCACCTATAGAACACCTGCTGGAGGACACGCAATAGATAGTCAAGACAATGCTAAGGGAAGAATGCCATGCCTTCGCTAAAGATGACTCTGATGTTGGATGCATCCCTTCCCTACAATTACAACTGCGCCTCAAAGACAATACACCTGTTAGAAGAACTTACATGTCTGTGCCAAAGCTACTACACCAGGAGTTCGAAGAATATCTGCAGGATCTGTTGAACTGTGGATGGATTACTGAGTCAAAATCATCATACTCTTCACCCATTGTGTGTGAGAAAGAAGGATGGTAGTTTAAGACTGTGTTGCAATTACAGGGAATTGAACCAGAAGTCCATCCCTGACTGCCATCCAATCCCTAGGATCCAAGACATGCTGGACAGCTTAGGAGGAAGTTCCGTTTTTTACAGTCAAAAGCATAGTGTTGAGGATGTGCGATCCAGATTCACCTTCTAGTATATACCCAAATTACTCATTCGCTTTTTTTCTTTTCTGGTATCAGCACTCCTCCCCATTTGGACTAGGTGTTTTTAATTAGCCTTAGCTGCAAGGGGTTTAAAAACTCCCACTATCTCTCAGATGCATTTCCTGAGGGTCGTGACTGGGTGAGCTCTTTGCACTCGTTCACATGGTGCAGTACTGCGTGTCTGCCATTGCTGCCTCAGCGCTGTGCTGGCGGGGCGGTGGATCCCAGAGCCAAGGAGGCTTTGCTGCACAGTGGGGTTGCTGTGTGGCTCCTGGGTCCCGCTGTCTGCTGCTGGTGCGGTGCTGGGGCGCCGGTGGTCGCCGCGCATGTCTGCGCCATTTATAGGTTAGAGTAGTTTCCCACTTGCAGAGGCTTCCTTGTCGTTGGAAAGTGGGCTTATGCTCTTTGATCAAACTGTAAACTAATGCCTCTTATGCACAGCATACAATGTATTACAAATTGTGCGGATACGCCACGTAATTATGCTGATACAGTCATTAAGTCAAAAGCATAGTGTTGAGGATGTGCGATCCAGATTCACCTTCTAGTATATACCCAAATTACTCATTCGCTTTTTTTCTTTTCTGGTATCAGCACTCCTCCCCATTTGGACTAGGTGTTTTTAATTAGCCTTAGCTGCAAGGGGTTTAAAAACTCCCACTATCTCTCAGATGCATTTCCTGAGGGTCGTGACTGGGTGAGCTCTTTGCACTCGTTCACATGGTGCAGTACTGCGTGTCTGCCATTGCTGCCTCAGCGCTGTGCTGGCGGGCGGTGGATCCCAGAGCCAAGGAGGCTTTGCTGCACAGTGGGGTTGCTGTGTGGCTCCTGGGTCCCGCTGTCTGCTGCTGGTGCGGTGCTGGGGCGCCGGTGGTCGCCGCGCATGTCTGCGCCATTTATAGGTTAGAGTAGTTTCCCACTTGCAGAGGCTTCCTTGTCGTTGGAAAGTGGGCTTATGCTCTTTGATCAAACTGTAAACTAATGCCTCTTATGCACAGCATACAATGTATTACAAATTGTGCGGATACGCCACGTAATTATGCTGATACAGTCATTAAGTCAAAAGCATAGTGTTGAGGATGTGCGATCCAGATTCACCTTCTAGTATATACCCAAATTACTCATTCGCTTTTTTTCTTTTCTGGTATCAGCACTCCTCCCCATTTGGACTAGGTGTTTTTAATTAGCCTTAGCTGCAAGGGGTTTAAAAACTCCCACTATCTCTCAGATGCATTTCCTGAGGGTCGTGACTGGGTGAGCTCTTTGCACTCGTTCACATGGTGCAGTACTGCGTGTCTGCCATTGCTGCCTCAGCGCTGTGCTGGCGGGCGGTGGATCCCAGAGCCAAGGAGGCTTTGCTGCACAGTGGGGTTGCTGTGTGGCTCCTGGGTCCCGCTGTCTGCTGCTGGTGCGGTGCTGGGGCGCCGGTGGTCGCCGCGCATGTCTGCGCCATTTATAGGTTAGAGTAGTTTCCCACTTGCAGAGGCTTCCTTGTCGTTGGAAAGTGGGCTTATGCTCTTTGATCAAACTGTAAACTAATGCCTCTTATGCACAGCATACAATGTATTACAAATTGTGCGGATACGCCACGTAATTATGCTGATACAGTCATTAAGTCAAAAGCATAGTGTTGAGGATGTGCGATCCAGATTCACCTTCTAGTATATACCCAAATTACTCATTCGCTTTTTTTCTTTTCTGGTATCAGCACTCCTCCCCATTTGGACTAGGTGTTTTTAATTAGCCTTAGCTGCAAGGGGTTTAAAAACTCCCACTATCTCTCAGATGCATTTCCTGAGGGTCGTGACTGGGTGAGCTCTTTGCACTCGTTCACATGGTGCAGTACTGCGTGTCTGCCATTGCTGCCTCAGCGCTGTGCTGGCGGGGCGGTGGATCCCAGAGCCAAGGAGGCTTTGCTGCACAGTGGGGTTGCTGTGTGGCTCCTGGGTCCCGCTGTCTGCTGCTGGTGCGGTGCTGGGGCGCCGGTGGTCGCCGCGCATGTCTGCGCCATTTATAGGTTAGAGTAGTTTCCCACTTGCAGAGGCTTCCTTGTCGTTGGAAAGTGGGCTTATGCTCTTTGATCAAACTGTAAACTAATGCCTCTTATGCACAGCATACAATGTATTACAAATTGTGCGGATACGCCACGTAATTATGCTGATACAGTCATTAAGTCAAAAGCATAGTGTTGAGGATGTGCGATCCAGATTCACCTTCTAGTATATACAGTAAATCTGGGGTTTCAGCTGTGGCTGGACAAGTTTCATAGTGTCCGTCAAAGAATAGCTTTTGTTCTGGGGTAAAATTCAATTGCCAAAATAGCAATACCGTAAATCATTGGTTTCAGCTGTGGCTGGCCAAGTTTAATACTGTCCGGCAAAGGATAGATTTTAAATTATTGGGTGAAATATTACCATTTTTGCCAGGTACAATCCCCTGCACTGCATAACTGACAGTAAACTTACAATTGGCGGTTACATTCTTACATGAAATGAAGCCTTTTTGGGCTGTGAAGCCAAAGGTAGTCTCCAATAACTGTTTTGTTATTTTTAATTTTTAATTTTACAACAATAGTTGGGTGAGGCTGGTATACATGCCTATTCTGCATAAGGTTCAAACAAGTCCTGTGGAATCCATGTCTGGTTCTTTTTAATAAAGGAAAGCTTAGTTGCCAACATTGTCTGCGGACAAGTGGCTGCGCTTGTCTGTGATAATGCCCCCAGCCATGCTAAACACACACTCAGACAATACAGTGGCTGAAGGGTAGGCCAGCACCTCCAAGGCGTAAAGGGCAACCTCAGGACATGTGCCCAATTTGAAGACCCAGAAGTTGAATGGGCCAGACCCAGTGGCGTAGCTAGAAATTATTGGGCACCACATCATATTTTTGAATGGGGCCCTCCTCCCCCAGTAATTTTTGCGCAACCCCTTCCTTTCATGCCGCCATGCCTGTGGCTACTAAAGATCGCTCTCTCAGACCAGGCCCAGCAGCTGTTCCATTCGCTTTCTACACTGTCTATACTGCCACTGTATATAATTTCATTGTATGATACTGTTGAGGGGGCCCTGACAAAGTCGTTTACTCCTCCTCCTCCTGGATGGGCCCTTTCTAGGTCACAGCCCCAAAGCAGTTGCTTCCCCTGTAGCTATTCCCCTAGGCAGACCCATCAGTCAGTACGTGTACTGTTCCAACATGTTGCTGAAATGCTGCCTCCTGCTAACATGTTCCAGATCTGCTGGCGGTGCAGGTTGTTGTGGCGTGATGACAAAGCTTTTCCACATTTTGCCAATGATAAACCTGCCTTCAGAGGTGTTGGTGGTGACCCAGCAGTATTGGCAAATTCATCCTCCTCCTCCTCTGCCTTCACCTTGTGCTTCCACTGAGTCCACGGTTTCAGGTGTAAATGTCATCAGCAGCGTGTCTACCAGTGAGGGAATTAAGGACGGCACGTTGTCCTTGTAACAGGGATGCAGCAGGGTGGCCACCCAGTAAGCAGCACAAGTTAGAATGTGGCCGTAACTGGACGGTCGTTGCGCAGGCACTTCAGCATGTTATCGCTCATGTCTGCCAGGCTGCCCAGAGGCAAGGACAAGCTATCCTCTTTGAGGGAGGTATATCTTCTGTGTCCTCTGTATGCCCGAGCATTCCTCCTACTCCTCCTCATCCTCCAGAACTGTGCCCTGGCTGGACAATTGTGTTCCAGGCCAGAGCCTATATTGGTGCAGGAACACACCCTCCGAGCCACTTGTAATTGGCTGTCCTTAAGTTAAGGATAAGGCGTGTATATAGTTTTGTTTGTTTATATAGTTACTTTAGCTGCATTATAATTATTTTAATATGTTTTTAAGTAAATTTGTAAATAGTTTGTTAATGGTTTGAGTGAAAGGGGGTGGGGGTGTTGAGTGTGTAGGGTGTGAGGCTGTTTGGGTTAATTTTCCATCCGCTTTCTATACTGTCTATACTGCCACTGTATATAATTTCATTGTATAATACTGTTCAGGGGACCCTGACAAAGTCTTTTAGTTCTCCTCCTCCTCCTCCTCCTGGATGGGCCCCTTATAGGTCAGGGACCCAAAACAGTAGCTTCTCATGCAACCCATCAGTCAGTACGTGTACTCTTCCACCATGTTGCTAAAATGCTGCCTCCTGCTAACAAGTTCCAGATCTGCTGGTGGTGCATGTTGTTGTGGCGTGATGACAAAGCTTTCCCACATTTCGCCAATGCTAACCCAGCCTTCTGAGGTGCTGATGGTGACCCAGCTGCCCGTGAGCTGGCTTGGGTGCCACCCTGCTGAGAACACGGTTCCTCCAACTTCTTCTCATCCTACTCATCCTCCTCATTATCCAGAACTGTGCCCTGGCTGGACAATTGTGTTCCAGGCCAGGGCCTATGTTGGTGCAGGAACCCACCCTCCGAGCCACTTTGTTTGTTTGTATGGTTAGCTGCATCATAGTTATTTTAATATGTTTTTAAGTAAATTTGTAAATAGTTTGTTAATGGTTTGAGTGAAAGGGGGGTGAGGGGTGTTGTGTGTGTTCGATTAACTGAATTTATTTTCACTGTCTGGTGTTTAGGAATTTCTGCACCCCAAATTCAGCACGTGTGGCAGGCAGGGGATGTGCGTCAAACTGGCTAGGCCCAGACCTGCTATTACATTTTGCCCCTTTATCGCACAACACCAGGCCAGGCTGAAGGCTCTATGGCACCAACCAATCATCTGTTTGTTGTTCCATGCCTGTCCACAACTCCTGCGCGTTGTGGGGTTTTTCCCACAAACACACAAGTTTTAAAACAGACTGCTGTCATTTCCCCTGGCTGTGCTGCTGTGGGTGGTGAAGGTGTTAAGCTGAGTGGATGAGGAGGAGGTAGAGGAGGAGGAAGCCGAGTAGGAGGAGGAGGTAACAGGATACAAAGAGAAATGCCCAGCAATCCTTGGGGGCAGAAGGACATTCAAAAAAATGCTATCCTCCTCAGGGCCAGCCGCTACATTTACGCACTGTGTTGTTGGTTATGTGGACATGGCATAGATAGCGTTGCGCAGTGCACACCTGATTTTGTCCGCCACTTGGTTGTGCAGGGAAATGATGGCTCAGTCGCAGGCAAAAGTAGCGGCAGCTGGGATACACGTGCTGTGGGACAGCCACCGCCATAAGGTTTTTAAAACTGTCCACCAGACGGAATGACAGCATTTCAAAGGACCAGGAAGTTTGAAATAAGACATTCAGAGCCATGGGTAGGGGGGTACTTCCTCTTTCTATTTCTTTTTCTCTCCAGTGTTTGGGAGATGGACAGCTGATAGCTGAACACTTCAATGGGATTTGGTGGAGATGCTTGGTGACGATGACAGATGTGGTGGCGTTGCTGCCACATCCTCTGTTTGCTGGGTGACAGGTGCCACTGTCACTCACTTGGGCTAAAGTTTAGAATGTTTATTTATTATTTTTCTCTATTCTATGTTATTTTAAGTTATTTCCCTATCCACATTTGTTTGCAGGGGATTTACCTACATTTTGCTGCCTTTTGTAGCCCTCTAGCCCTTTCCTGGGCTATTTTACAGCCTTTTTAGTGCCCAAGTTTGGGTCCCTATTGACTTCAATGGGGTTCGGGTTCGGGATGAAGTTCAGGTCGAGTTCGGATCCCGAACCCGAACATTTTCGTGAAGTTTGGCCGAACTTCTCGAACCCGAACATCCAGGTGTTCGCTCAACTCTAATCATGTCCAAAGATGGCCATTCCATGGATCCAGCAGACATTGTGCCTGTGCTGGCCTTGAGGAACAACCAGCCAAAGACCGTTGGAGAACTTCGGAAGTTATTTGGATTCATTTCCTACTATCGTCCTGACATCCAAAACTTTTCCAGAATTGCAAAACCCCTGTATGAATTGCTATCAGCGGATACAACACCTGTCATTACGTCAGTACCGGCTCACCAACCTAAGAAGACGAAGTCATCACCAAAACTAAAAGGTCAACTACCTTCTCATGAGTCTATAGTCTGGACTGACCACCACCAGGAACTGCTGAACTGACTCATTGAGGTCTTAATACATCCTCCAGTTATGAGTTACCCTGATTACAGCAAATCCTTTGTTCTGCACTGTGATGCCTTTCAAGAAGGACTAGGAGCTGTGTTATACCAAGAGAAAGAGGAAAGTAATTCCTTATGGGTCCAGGACCCTCCCACCTGCCGAGAAAAACTATTACATGCATTCAGGAACACTAGAATTCTTAGCCATGAAGTGGGCCGTATGTGAAAGGTTCCGAGACTACCTATACTACTGTCCATCCTTCGTAGTCTATACTGACAACAATCCACTAACTTATGTCCTGACTATATACTTTATGGTTTAAAAAATAAAATTTTTGGTGATAGTGAAGTAATTGTATTGAATTGCTCCGTTACGCTGTTGTGTGACCTAAATAAATGTATTCTGTTTATGACACGGGCACTGCCTTACTGTTAGTGAACCTAATTGTTGACTATTGGCAGTTAACTTGACACCTGAGATAAACCATCTGTTAGTTTGGTGGGTGAATGCAAATAATGAGGAGAACATCAAATAAGGGACGTAGACATGGTCATGGTAGTGGTGGTGGAGCTCCTGTTGCTGGGAGAGTATGTGGCTGTTCTGTGCCAGGTACAGGTGAAAGTCAAACACCTTCCTCAGGTGCGAGTAGGCGACAGAACCTGCAGCGTTATTTGGTAGGTCCGAATGCCGCTCCACGGATGGTAAGGCCAGAACAAGTAGAGGAGATAGTAGATTGGGTGGCTGACAGTGGCTCTAGTTCCTTCACAGTATCTCCCACCTAGTCCTTTGAAACCTCAGAGTTGGCACCTGCAGCCCATGCCCATCAGTCTTTCACCTCACCCCCTTGCCAAGCAGTCTGAGCTCCAAGTCATGCAGCAGACTCTTATGCTTTTTGATGACTCTGCTGGCAGGGTTTCCCCAGGCGATCCACATATCCTTGCCCCAGAAGTGGAAGACATTGAATGCACTGATGCCCAACCACTTATGTTGCAAGATGAGGACATGGGAATACCATCTCAGCGCGTCTCTGACACAACACAGGTGCAAACTTCTATGGCTTTCTGCAGTGTGCAGACCGACAAGGAGGGCAGGGGTCAAAAATGGGTGGAAAATGATGTGGAGGATCATGAGGTCCTAGACCCTGACTGGACTGAAGGTCGTGCTAGTGACGTGTGCAGTTCTGAGAAAGAGGCGGTGATCGCACAGAGGCAACAACACAGGGTGCAAAAGAGGAGTGGCCGTCCCAAAGACAGTACGTCTGTTACTGCCCACCGCACCTAGGGACTGAGCACACCAAAGCCAGCTCCAAGGAGTTCATTGGCGTGGCAGTTCTTCAGACAATGTCCTGACGACAAGGCGAGTGGTTTGCACGTTGTGCCATCAGAGCCTGAAGCGAGGCATAAATGTTCTTAACCAACCTGCATGACCAGGCATCTACATGCAAAGCACGAACTGCAGTGGAGTAAACACCTAAAAAACCAAGAAAGGTCTCAGTCTCCTCCGGCTTCCTCTTCTGCTGCGGTCTCTGCCTCTCCCTCCACCTCTGGAGCTACAGTCTCACCTGCCACCCAGCAAACAGAGGATGTGCCACCAACACCACCCTCTCCGTCACCATCACCAAGCATCTCCACCATGTTACACGCAAGGGTTCAGCTGTCCATCTCCAAAACACTGGAGAGAAAGAGGAAATACCCACCTACCCACCCTCAGTCCCTGGCCCTGAATGCCAGCATTTCAAGATTACTGGCATTTGAAATGCTGTCATTCCGTCTGGTGGAGACGGACTATTTTAAAAAGCTGATCATGATGGCTGTCCCACAGTACATCGTTCCCAGCCGCCACTACTTTTCCAGGTGAGCCGTCCCTTCTCTGCACAAACAAGTGGAGTATAAAATCAAGTGTGCACTGCTCAACGCCATCTGTGGCAAGGTCCACATAACCACAGATACATGGACAAGTAAGCACGGCCAGGGCCGCTATATCTCCCTAACTGCACACTGGGTAAATGTAGTGGCGGCTAGGCCCAAGGTGGATAGCAGTTTGGCGCATGTCCTTTCACCACCGAGGATCACAGAACATTACTCTTTGCCTCCTGTTGCCTCCTCCTCCTCCTACTCCACTTCCTCATCCGGTCAGCGAAAGACGTTCACCACCACCTCAGAACAGCCAGGGGTAAACGTCAGCAGGCAGTTTTAAGACTCATGTGTTTGGGGGACAAACCCCACACCGCACTGGAGCTGTGGAGGGGCATGGAACAACAGACCGATGAGTGGTTGCTGCCAGTGAGCCTCAAGCCCGGCCTGGTGGTGTGTGATAATGGGCGAACTCTAGTAGCAGCTCTGGGACTATACGGTTTGAAGAACATCCCTTGCCTGGTGCATGTGCTGAATTTGGTGGTGCAGAGATTCCTAAAAACTACCAAGACATGTCAGAGCTGCTGCAGAAAGTGCGGTCCATCTGTGCGCACTTTCAGCGTTCTCATCTTGCTGCTGCTCGCCTGTCTTCATGGAGCGTAACTTCCGCCTTCCCGATCACCGCCTCATATGCGAAGTGCCCACCAGGTGGAACTCCACCTTGCATATGCTGGAGAGACTGTGCAAGCAGCAGAAGGTGATAGTGGAGTTTCAGCTGCAGCACGCATGGGTCAGTCGCTCTGCAGAACTGCACCACTTCACCACCAATGAGTGGGCCTCCATGCGAGACCTGTGTGCTTTGTTGCGGTGTTTCGAGTACTCAACCTTCATGGCCAGTGCCGATGACGCCGTTCTTAGCATTACAATACCACTTCTATGTCTCCTTGAAAAAACACTTAGGGCAATGATGGAAGAGGATGTGGCACAGGAGGAAGAGGAGGAGAAAGAGGGGGAATTTCACAGGGTTTCAAGCAAGACATTCAGAAGTGGCTCAGAGGGTGGGTTCCTGCATCAGCAGAGGCCAGGTACACATTTGGCCAGCCAGGGCACAGTTCTAAAGGAGGAGGAGGAGGTAGAGGAGGAAGAGGAGGAACCGGGTTCACAACAGGGTGGCACAAAACGCAGCTAATGGCCATCACTGGAGAGTGGCTGGGGGGGATACGGAGGACACAGATGATACACAACCTATAGAGGACAGCTTATCCTTTATCTCTGGGCAGCCTGGCACACATGAGCAACTACATGCTGCAGTGCCTGCGCAACGACCGCAGAGTTGCTCACATTTTAACTTGTGCTGACTACTGGGTTGCCACCCTGCTGGATCCCTGTTACAAATACAACGTGCCCTCCTTAATTCGCTCACTGGAGCGTGATCGGAAGATGGTAGACACGCTCCTGAGGGCATTCCCATGGGGGGACAAGTGGAAGCACAAGGCAAAGGCAAAAGAGGAGGAGGAAGAGGTCGCCAACAGAGCTGGGTCACGGCCAGCACCTCAGAAGGCAGGGTTAGCATGGCTAACATATGGAAAAACTTTGTCACCACACCACAGCAACCGGCACCACCAGCTGATATGGAACGTCTTAGCAGGAGACAGCATTTGAACAACATTGTGGAACAGTACATGTGCACATGCCCACACTTACTGACTGATGGTTCTGCCCCATTCAACTTCTGATTCTCCAAATTGTCCACATGGCCTAAGCTTGCCCTTTATGCCTTGACCTGCAGCCAGTGTATTGTCTAAACGTGTATTTAGCATGGCAGGGGGCGTCATTACAGACAAACGCAGCCGCCTGTCCACAGCCAATGTGGACAAGCTCACGTTCATTAAAATGAACCAGGCTTGGATCCCACAAGACTTGTCCGTAACTTGTGCAGAATAGACATTTATACCCGCCTCAACCATACATTCTTGTACTTAAGTGCGCTTATTCTTTAATTTCTTTTTTTTTTATTTGTCCCATATTATTTTGGGGGGCTACCTCAATTTAAAAAAAAAAAAACATTGTTAGCTGGCTACCTCCTCCTCTATCGCCGCTTTCACCTACAACACCACATTCATCACCTCCTCAACTTCAGACTCCACATCCACCTCCTCCTCCGAGTTGCAGGTTAATAATTTTAAATTTTTATTTATTTTATTTTAAGTTATTTCCCTATCCACATTTGTTTGCAGGGCACTTACCCACTTTTGCTGCCTTTTGCAGCCCTCTAGTCCTTTCCAGGACTTTTTTACAGCCATTTTAGTGCCCAAAAGTTTTGGTCCCCATTGACTTCATGGGGGTTCCGGTTCCGGTCAAGTTCGGGTCCCGAACCCAAACTTTTTAGTGAAGTTCGGCCGAACCAGAACTTCCAGGTGTCCGCTCAACTCTACCCAGTAGTGTTGCCAGGAATGCAGCAGGACAGGTCATAGACTGTGTTCATACACCACAGATTTACCCTAGCAGGTACCTAAGACCAGATTATTTTGCTGAGGACTAAAAGTTGGCAACCGTATTCAAATCAATAATGCTATGGTTTATTAATGTCTACTTATGTTGAAAATGTTAAATGTTATTTTGTGTGGTTAGCAAAAAAGGAAATTTCTTGCACTCTTATTGCAGACATTCCAGGTAAAATAACTTTAAATGATGAAAGCTATGTAGAAGGGAAAGTCGTCCGAAAACAACAAAAAAGTAGAGAACAATAGGTAGTCATGCTATAATATATTGGTAATGTACCATGGGTATTCCACTTTATTAGAAAAAGGGAAAAAAAAGGACAGAAGTAATAAGGTATCCCCTAGTTTTCCATCAACTCTTGTCTCCACAATAACGTACTCAAACCTGTGTTAAAGGGGTTTCTCCCTAGTTGGCTTTAGGCCATAATATCCCACCAGGCTTCATAGAGCTATGGGCCGGGTGGGAAGCGGTGACATAACTGGGAATAGGGAGGATAGTTCCTCAAGTAATGGTATTACTACTTAACCTTGGCTCCCTATGGTTGTGAAAGATGAGTACAAGAATGTGGTTCTCATACTAAAGTCTGACATCAAATTTTGTGCGGGAGAGTGTAAGGTATGTCAAAAATAGGCACCCTATAAAAATAAACTAATACCTATTACATTCAAAGTTCCAGCAATCAAATAGTATGGCTGTAATAAATAGGAAAACCAATCTCATGGCAATTCTACAAAATCGCCAGTAGATGGCAGCAGAGTGCTTAAAGCCTGAATGACATAGCACTGCAAAAAGCAGGGGGGGACTGAAAACATAGATCTTTGGTTCCTGGAGGACAGAATAGCTTGTTACTATCCTGTCTCTCAGACTGAAGGTGATGTATTTGTCTTTGCAGATAAGAGAACACATATTAAGGGCAATAAACAAGGTAAATTGATTTAATACATGTTAGGAATATTCATTTCTTCCCCTCTTATTGGTACCCCTGGTACTAGACTTCGGTATTCAGCTTGATTTCATTCTTATCTGGCCAGGAGAGAGAGATTGCCACAGGACACACTTAAGTGTAGTTCAAAGTCTCTCTGAATTCTTTTATTACTTACATGAGACATATATAGTCGTAATCCAATGACATGATGTTTAAGTTACCAATCACAGAGTAACACATGTCTTAGCTACACATTTCAACTGTACAAACAAAGAGGCCGCACATCAGAAATATCATATAAATAGTACAAATTTATTATTTAAAAGCGCAAAGCATGACACAAGCAGGAAAAAGGATTAAAACATTGTATACAATGGATGATCAACAGTGTGGAGTAACCACAGGACCCTATACTGATAATCCCGTACTGCAACCCCTAAGGAAATGCCTCACAATCAAACAGCAAAAAGCAGGCATAACTGATGTAACATAAACAGGTAAACATTGAGGCATGCTAGAGAGCAGCAATACTTATCAAATCACAAGGTAATGCACGGGTCCAAGGTGGGGGCACAAAACAAGCTCGACGCGTATCGCCGGTATGACCCGGCTTCCTCAGGAGTGTCATCTTTACTATTGTTCAATACACCATATATATGCAATATAATTTACGCAAATAATAGACACCTGTTGAGCCAGATAATGATGAAAGAGGAGGGGGGAGGGAAAACCACTCACCACCAATCCAGGCCCGTGGTCCCGCGGCGTGGCGGCGTCCAAAGATGGCGCGCCGCCGGACAAGCCGACGGTGCGAACAACTGGACGCACATGAAGGGCGTCACGCCAATGGCGCGCGCCCGTGACGTATACCGGAAGTGAGCCCAGAGCTGCGCTCCACCAAGCGGAAACGCAGCTCATGCGTGTCACCGCCGGGCGTCACATGATGCGGACGTGACCCGCGCTCAGCCCGTGCACAAAGCCCCAAACCATGTATGCACAAACTCAGTGACACACATGTACAACATCAGTTAATGAAAAGAATTTTCAAGTGCATAAAGGAAAAACGAAACTCCACAATTTAGAGAAGATGCATTACAAGAATGCATTGTTATCACATTAATAAATAAATAAATGGATTTGGGCAATACAGAGTTATAATTGCATAATCAATGAAGCAAATATATATGCATAATTCTTATTTAATATGCACGTATGCACCAGTACATGAATTAGTTCGAGCAACGTATACTATAACTAATAACAAAACCCATCACATAATCGAAGCCACCATCTAATCATTGTTCTAGACATGGATCCAATGTCACAGTACCCAATTACTATAATAATCTAAACCTATAATTGCACCAAAAGTTACAATAATTAATCACGTGAAACATAATAAATAATATATCAAATTAATATAGTGATCAAAAACTGTGATCAAGAGCACTCATGATTAAACCTAACCAATTATTTAAGAAAAACACCTCGAAAATTACATACCATGATTCTATTATATGTCCCATAAAAACAACCCCAAAATATATATAAGTGTATGTGTAAAAAAACCACAGTTATAAAAGTAGAAAATAAATAAAATAAAAAATATATATATAAGAAATTCATGTCATAATAAACCAATTCATAGTCTTATATTGCCACATGGTCCGAGCAATTTTCATGTATTACATCAGAGAATAAATAGGCAAACAGATCATGAAGGTAGGTAACCAGGATCAAATAATTTTGGTCAGATTCAAATATTATATCCAATTAAGAGACCCCAATAAGACCATGTAAATGGAGTACGTGCAAGAATCAACACTGTCGAATTGATAATGACCCTTTGAGGCTGTGCACAGGCTGAGCGCGGGCCCACCGACCAAACCACACCGCGGCCCCACGGGAAGGGAGGATGCCAAAATGAGAACACAAAGGTAATTGTAGATAAATTATAAAAATGCCAATAGGCTTTGATATATATACATATACGTAATAAATCCACATGACACTGCAGAGTAGAGAAGATCCATTCTTCAACTTCTTCAAATTTAGGCTACAAGATGAAAGTTCTTCTAGTATTAGGTAAATGAAGAAGACGGCCGAGGGTCTCACGAAAAGTGGCAACATGTGTGTACCAAGTGTCCCATGTGACTTATATAGTGCCTTGACAAACCAAATCTTAATCTGTGGGAGATAAAAAACACAAAACGTCAGTGAAAAAAAAAAAAAAAAGGCAGTTAACCATGCATATAAAATCCTGTGAACGTGAGTTCTTCATTTAACCCCTGTGGCTGTAAGGAGCCCAGGTTAAAAATCCACCTGGCCTCAATCCTCAATAATTGTTGGGTGACATGTGTACCCCTAATATTCCCTTGTATTACTTCCAAACCAACCACCCTCAGACCACCATATTTACCTCCATGATGGTCCAGAAAATGAGATGCAACTGAAGTCAGGATCTTGTCCTTCTTGGTCCTGTCCCGAGAGGCCAAGGAAATGTTAGAAATATGCTGTTGTGTCCTTTTTCGTAGTTCCTGTGAGGTCTGTCCCACATATATTTTTGCGCGTGGGCAAATTAATGCATAAATCAGGTTCCTAGTACGGCAATTGGTGTAATGTCTCAGAGCTATCTCCCGATTTTGTGCTTCAATTCGGAAAGTACTCGTCCCCAACATGTATTGGCAGGCATTACATTGTCCACAAGGGTATGTACCTTTTAATCGGACTCCTCTCCCAATTCTCTCAGTTGGTCGCTGAAAGTGGCTCCGCACCAATTGGTCCCGCAATGTTGGTGCCCTCCGTGCAATGATTTTAGGGCGATGTTCTACATACTTCGCCAATCGTTGGTCAGATGTTAAAATATACCAATGTGTATGGAGTATACGATATAGATCGGTCCATTGGTTATTGAATCGGGTAATCAGATGTGTTTTTCCATCTCTTAATTTCGTCTTCGGTACAAACAAATCGTCACGATTAGATGCTCTGGCATTTTGATATGCAACCGATATAACCTTTTTGGGATAACTCCGTCCTTGAAGTCGTGTGGTAAGGTCGCTGGAAGCCAACTGGAAATCCCCCATGCTTGTGCAATTTCGACGTAACCTGAGGAACTGACCCTTCGGAATTCCTTTTTTCTGGTGGCTGGGATGAAAGCTCTGATAGTGTAAGATGCTATTGGTGGCAGTTTCTTTCCTATACAGAGATGTGAAGATATGTGTCTCATTCCCTCGAACCTTGAGGTCCAAGAAATCCACTTCAGTAGATGAGATCTTGTGTGTCAGATGGATATGGAGGTCATTCTGATTCAATGAAGTAATGAAATCCTCCAGAAGATTTTTTGGGCCCTGCCAGAGAAATAGAATATCGTCGATGAAACGGAACCAGCCCACCACATGCTCCCGAAGGGGGGCGATGGGCGCACCAGTGTCTCCTCCCACCAACCTAAGAATAGGTTGGCATAGGAAGGGGCACACCGGGCGCCCATCGCGGTCCCCGATACCTGCCTATAAAAACCCGATCAAAAACAAAATAATTATGATGTAAAACAAAATCAAGCAGACTTACCAGGAACATGTGGTGGGCCGGGTCGCTCACCGACGATCCCTCCAAGTAGTGTTGTACAGCACGAACACCAACCCCATGTGCAATGTTGGTATACAAAGACTCGACATCACACGTCACCAAGAGTGTATCCGGTGTAAGTTCAATATCCCGTAATTCTTCAATCAAATGCATCGAGTCACGTATGTATGAAGGTAGACCTAGAACGTGTGGCTGTAAAAAGAAATCTATATAAACACATGCTTGTTCAGAGAGGCCTCCAATACCCGCCACAATGGGTCTTCCGGGCGGGTTAACCAAATCTTTATGCACCTTTAGTAACATGTAAAATGTCGGTACAATAGGTTGACTGACCTGTAAGAAATCAAATTCTCTTTTGGTGATAACATTCATCTCACGGGCCATTCCAAGGAGGGTATCCATTTTCCTTTTGAAGACATCAGTGGGATCAGACGGTAGGGCGTGTAGAATATTCTATTGTTAAGTTGTCTCTTGGCCTCCTGTGTATACAAATTGACATCCCATAGGACAACATTTCCGCCTTTGTCGGCCTCTTTGATTACAAATGTATTGTTGGCTTGAAGTCGTCTTATTACCTTCAATTCCTCATTATTCAGGTTCCTTCCTCTTATCGAGTTCGATGGTAGTTCCTGAATTTCCCTAAGAATGGCTTGAAAAAAGATGTGAATATTAGGGAAGAGGCTTATAGTAGGTGTAATTGAAGAAGGCCGACGTAGGGTAAAATGACGCCTACCTGTAGTAAATTCATTTTCTTGAAGTAATTCCATTAAATCCATCAGAGCATTCCTTTCATCCTCAGCCACATTATGTAACAGTGAAGGTTGGTCATACAGCAATTTGAAGCACAGTTGCCTACAAAACAGATAGGTATCCTTAATAAATTCAAATTTATCCAGTGTACACATCGGAGCAAACGATAAGCCCTTTGAAAATACTGACTTTTCTTGTTCAGTAAGTTGGTACGTAGACAGGTTTATGATCTTAAGTGTATTTTCATTCCGGGAATTTAGTCCTGTAATCGTCTCCTCTGGAACAGGGGATAATTGCTGTTCTTGCGATGCTGGGGCCCTCTCTTTCTTGGATTTGCGTAATCCCCGCCTTGCCCTGCGTCGTCGCTGGCCTCTGATAAAAAATCACCATCGCTCAGACTATTTTCAGTTATATTTCCCCCATTAGTGCCTGGATTGGCATCCCGTTTTTTGCCCTGACCACGTGCATTTCCATCTATATATTTGTTTTTTCTCAAAGTCTGTTTTGTCCCGTTGAAATTTAGGTTTTTTCCCTGTCATAATCTCCTTGTCATACTTTTCAAGAGTATCCTTCAATTTAATAAAGAAATTATCAACCTTTTCCTTATCCAATTGTGTCAGTTTACTCTCCAATTCAACCAGTCTGAGTTTGGTTTCTCTCAGCAAATTTTTGTCATGATCTATAAGAATACCCATCAAAATTCTGGAGCACTGTGCTAGACCAAGTTCCCATATATCCTTAAATTCTGGACTAACTTCCCAAGCCGGGAATTTTTGAATCCTGAGGCCTCTGGGTATTATGGAACATCTAACATATTCCTCCAGACTCTTAACATTCCACCATACTCGAGTGAATAATTTGTGAGCCTCTGTGATCTCATTAGTCAGGCACCATTTTAACATCTGACCAACGATTGGCGAAGTATGTAGAACATCGCCCTAAAATCATTGCACGGAGGGCACCAACATTGCGGGACCAATTGGTGCGGAGCCACTTTCAGCGACCAACTGAGAGAATTGGGAGAGGAGTCCGATTAAAAGGTACATACCCTTGTGGACAATGTAATGCCTGCCAATACATGTTGGGGGCGAGTACTTTCCGAATTGAAGCACAAAATCGGGAGATAGCTCTGAGACATTACACCAATTGCCGTACTAGGAACCTGATTTATGCATTAATTTGCCCACGCGCAAAAATATATGTGGGACAGACCTCACAGGAACTACGAAAAAGGACACAACAGCATATTTCTAACATTTCCTTGGCCTCTCGGGACAGGACCAAGAAGGACAAGATCCTGACTTCAGTTGCATCTCATTTTCTGGACCATCATGGAGGTAAATATGGTGGTCTGAGGGTGGTTGGTTTGGAAGTAATACAAGGGAATATTAGGGGTACACATGTCACCCAACAATTATTGAAACAAAGCAATAGCTGATCTTAGGGAGACCAGCTACAAAAATACCGTGGAGCCTCACACACAGCAATCCAAAGTGCAAAGCTCCCTGGGAAACATAAAATGCAAAAAGATTGTGGAGCCCCAGTTATGGGTCTACAACACAGTGAAAGCCAGATATCCCTCAAAGGAAGGAAAAACAAGCAAAGGGGTGTCTCCATTACAGAGATCACCAAAACCACCATATTAAGTGGCCCCTATGTCAAGATCCCGCTCTTTTACAAGCTTTAAGGATGTGACAGGGAAGACCTAAGCAAGTTATCCATCCACAGACAGCTGTTTCGGGGTGTTGCCCCTCATCAGTGTGGAGTAGGATTCTGGCTAACCGGGAGCAATTCTTTGGTGACTACTCAAACAAAGCAATAGCTGATCTTAGGGAGACCAGCTACAAAAATACCGTGGAGCCTCACTTAAGAGTCTCAAACACAGCAATCCAAAGTGCAAAGCTCCCTGGGAAACATAAAATGCAAAAAGATTGTGGAGCCCCAGTTATGGGTCTACAACACAGTGAAAGCCAGATATCCCTCAAAGGAAGGAAAAACAAGCAAAGGGGTGTCTCCATTACAGAGATCACCAAAACCACCATATTAAGTGGCCCCTATGTCAAGATCCCGCTCTTTTACAAGCTTTAAGGATGTGACAGGGAAGACCTAAGCAAGTTATCCATCCACAGACAGCTGTTTCGAGGTGTTGCCCCTCATCAGTGTGGAGTAGGATTCTGGCTAACCGGGAGCAATGCTTTGGTGACTACTCAAACAAAGCAATAGCTGATCTTAGGGAGACCAGCTACAAAAATACCGTGGAGCCTCACTTAAGAGTCTCAAACACAGCAATCCAAAGTGCAAAGCTCCCTGGGAAACATAAAATGCAAAAGATTGTGGAGCCCCAGTTATGGGTCTACAACACAGTGAAAGCCAGATATCCCTCAAAGGAAGGAAAAACAAGCAAAGGGGTGTCTCCATTACAGAGATCACCAAAACCACCATATTAAGTGGCCCCTATGTCAAGATCCCGCTCTTTACAAGCTTTAAGGATGTGACAGGGAAGACCTAAGCAAGTTATCCATCCACAGACAGCTGTTTCGGGGTGTTGCCCCTCATCAGTGTGGAGTAGGATTCTGGCTAACCGGGAGCAATGCTTTGGTGACTACTCAAACAAAGCAATAGCTGATCTTAGGGAGACCAGCTACAAAAATACCGTGGAGCCTCACTTAAGAGTCTCAAACACAGCAATCCAAAGTGCAAAGCTCCCTGGGAAACATAAAATGCAAAAGATTGTGGAGCCCCAGTTATGGGTCTACAACACAGTGAAAGCCAGATATCCCTCAAAGGAAGGAAAAACAAGCAAAGGGGTGTCTCCATTACAGAGATCACCAAAACCACCATATTAAGTGGCCCCTATGTCAAGATCCCGCTCTTTTACAAGCTTTAAGGATGTGACAGGGAAGACCTAAGCAAGTTATCCATCCACAGACAGCTGTTTCGGGGTGTTGCCCCTCATCAGTGTGGAGTAGGATTCTGGCTAACCGGGAGCAATGCTTTGGTGACTACTCAAACAAAGCAATAGCTGATCTTAGGGAGACCAGCTACAAAAATACCGTGGAGCCTCACTTAAGAGTCTCAAACACAGCAATCCAAAGTGCAAAGCTCCCTGGGAAACATAAAATGCAAAAGATTGTGGAGCCCCAGTTATGGGTCTACAACACAGTGAAAGCCAGATATCCCTCAAAGGAAGGAAAAACAAGCAAAGGGGTGTCTCCATTACAGAGATCACCAAAACCACCATATTAAGTGGCCCCTATGTCAAGATCCCGCTCTTTTACAAGCTTTAAGGATGTGACAGGGAAGACCTAAGCAAGTTATCCATCCACAGACAGCTGTTTCGGGGTGTTGCCCCTCATCAGTGTGGAGTAGGATTCTGGCTAACCGGGAGCAATGCTTTGGTGACTACTCAAACAAAGCAATAGCTGATCTTAGGAGACCAGCTACAAAAATACCGTGGAGCCTCACTTAAGAGTCTCAAACACAGCAATCCAAAGTGCAAAGCTCCCTGGGAAACATAAAATGCAAAAGATTGTGGAGCCCCAGTTATGGGTCTACAACACAGTGAAAGCCAGATATCCCTCAAAGGAAGGAAAAACAAGCAAGGGGTGTCTCCATTACAGAGATCACCAAAACCACCATATTAAGTGGCCCCTATGTCAAGATCCCGCTCTTTTACAAGCTTTAAGGATGTGACAGGGAAGACCTAAGCAAGTTATCCATCCACAGACAGCTGTTTCGGGGTGTTGCCCCTCATCAGTGTGGAGTAGGATTCTGGCTAACCGGGAGCAATGCTTTGGTGACTACTCAAACAAAGCAATAGCTGATCTTAGGAGACCAGCTACAAAAATACCGTGGAGCCTCACTTAAGAGTCTCAAACACAGCAATCCAAAGTGCAAAGCTCCCTGGGAAACATAAAATGCAAAAGATTGTGGAGCCCCAGTTATGGGTCTACAACACAGTGAAAGCCAGATATCCCTCAAAGGAAGGAAAAACAAGCAAAGGGGTGTCTCCATTACAGAGATCACCAAAACCACCATATTAAGTGGCCCCTATGTCAAGATCCCGCTCTTTTACAAGCTTTAAGGATGTGACAGGGAAGACCTAAGCAAGTTATCCATCCACAGACAGCTGTTTCGGGGTGTTGCCCCTCATCAGTGTGGAGTAGGATTCTGGCTAACCGGGAGCAATGCTTTGGTGACTACTCAAACAAAGCAATAGCTGATCTTAGGGAGACCAGCTACAAAAATACCGTGGAGCCTCACTTAAGAGTCTCAAACACAGCAATCCAAAGTGCAAAGCTCCCTGGGAAACATAAAATGCAAAAAGATTGTGGAGCCCCAGTTATGGGTCTACAACACAGTGAAAGCCAGATATCCCTCAAAGGAAGGAAAAACAAGCAAAGGGTGTCTCCATTACAGAGATCACCAAAACCACCATATTAAGTGGCCCCTATGTCAAGATCCCGCTCTTTTACAAGCTTTAAGGATGTGACAGGGAAGACCTAAGCAAGTTATCCATCCACAGACAGCTGTTTCGAGGTGTTGCCCCTCATCAGTGTGGAGTAGGATTCTGGCTAACCGGGAGCAATGCTTTGGTGACTACTCAAACAAAGCAATAGCTGATCTTAGGAGACCAGCTACAAAAATACCGTGGAGCCTCACTTAAGAGTCTCAAACACAGCAATCCAAAGTGCAAAGCTCCTGGAAACATAAAATGCAAAAAGATTGTGGAGCCCCAGTTATGGGTCTACAACACAGTGAAAGCCAGATATCCCTCAAGGAAGGAAAAACAAGCAAAGGGGTGTCTCCATTACAGAGATCACCAAAACCACCATATTAAGTGGCCCCTATGTCAAGATCCCGCTCTTTTACAAGCTTTAAGGATGTGACAGACAGCTGTCTGTGGATGGATAACTTGCTTAGGTCTTCCCTGTCACATCCTTAAAGCTTGTAAGGCGGGATCTTGACATGGGCCACTAACTATGGTGGTTTTGGTGATCTCTGTAATGAGACACCCCTTGCTTGTTTTCCTTCCTTTGAGGGACTATCTGGCTTTCATGTGTTGTAGACCCATAACTGGAGCTACAATCTTGCATTTTATGTTTCCCAGGGAGCTTGCACTTGGATTGCTGTGTCTGAGACTCTTAAGTGAGGCTCCACGTATTTTTGTAGCTGGTCTCCTAAGATCAGCTATTGCTGTTGTTTGAGTGGTCACTAAAGCATTGCTCCGGTTAGCCAGAATCTTACTCACACTGATGAGGGGCATGCACCTAAACAGCTGTCTGTGGATGGATAACTTGCTTAGGTCTTCCAGTCACATCCTAAAGCTTGTAAAGAGCGGATCTTGACATGGGGCCACTTAATATGGTGGTTTTGATGACTCTGTAATGGAGACACCCTTTGCTGTTTTTCCTCCTTGAGGTAGCTGTTTTCACTGTCTGGCTCCACAGACCGGGGCTCCACAATCTTTGCATCTATGTTTCCCAGGAGCTTTGCACTGATTGCTGTGTTCGGACTCTTAAGTAGGCTCGATGTATGTCCCCTAAGATCAGCTATTGCTGTTTGAGTAGTCACTAAAGCATTGCTCCCGGTTAGCAGAATCCTACTCCACACTGATGAGGGCAACACCCGAAACAGCTGTCTGTGGATGGATAACTTGCTTAGGTCTTCCTGTCACATCCTTAAAGCTTGTAAAGAGCGGGATCTTGACATAGGGGCCACTTAATATGGTGGTTTTGGTGATCTCTGTAATGGAGACACCCCTTTGCTTGTTTTCCCTTCCTTTGAGGATATCTGGCTTTCACTGTGTTGTAGACCCATAACTGGGGCTCCACAATCTTTTGCATTTTATGTTTCCCAGGGAGCTTTGCACTTTGGATTGCTGTGTTTGAGACTCTTAAGTGAGGCTCCACGGTATTTTTGTAGCTGGTCTCCCTAAGATCAGCTATTGCTTTGTTTGAGTAGTCACCAAAGCATTGCTCCCGGTTAGCCAGAATCCTACTCCACACTGATGAGGGGCAACACCCCGAAACAGCTGTCTGTGGATGGATAACTTGCTTAGGTCTTCCCTGTCACATCCTTAAAGCTTGTAAAAGAGCGGGATCTTGACATAGGGGCCACTTAATATGGTGGTTTGGTGATCTCTGTAATGGAGACACCCCTTTGCTTGTTTTTCCTTCCTTTGGAGGGATATCTGGCTTTCACTGTGTTGTAGACCCATAACTGGGGCTCCACAATCTTTTGCATTTTATGTTTCCCAGGAGCTTTGCACTTTGGATTGCTGTGTTTGAGACTCTTAAGTGAGGCTCCACGGTATTTTTGTAGCTGGTCTCCCTAAGATCAGCTATTGCTTTGTTTGAGTAGTCACCAAAGCATTGCTCCCGGTTAGCCAGAATCCTACTCCACACTGATGAGGGCAACACCCCGAAACAGCTGTCTGTGGATGGATAACTTGCTTAGGTCTTCCCTGTCACATCCTTAAAGCTTGTAAAAGAGCGGGATCTTGACATAGGGGCCACTTAATATGGTGGTTTTGGTGATCTCTGTAATGGAGACACCCCTTTGCTTGTTTTTCCTTCCTTTGAGGGATATCTGGCTTTCACTGTGTTGTAGACCCATAACTGGGGCTCCACAATCTTTTTGCACCCAACAATTATTGAGGATTGAGGCCAGGTGGATTTTTAACCTGGGCTCCTTACAGCCACAGGGGTTAAATAAAGAACTCACGTTCACAGGTTTTTATATGCATGGTTAACTGCCTTTTTTTTTTTTTTTTTTTTCACTGACGTTTTGTGTTTTTTATCTCCCACAGATTAAGATTTGGTTTGTCAAGGCACTATATAAGTCACATGGGACACTTGGTACACACATGTTGCCACTTTTCGTGAGACCCTCGGCCGTCTTCTTCATTTACCTGATACTAGAAGAACTTTCATCTTGTAGCCTAAATTTGAAGAAGTTGAAGAATGGATCTTCTCTACTCTGCAGTGTCATGTGGATTTATTACGTATATGTATATATATCAAAGCCTATTGGCATTTTTATAATTTATCTACAATTACCTTTGTGTTCTCATTTTGGCATCCTCCCTTCCCATGGGGCCGCGGTGTGGTTTGGTCGGTGGGCCCGCGCTTAGCCTGTGCACAGCCTCAAAGGGTCATTATCAATTCGACAGTGTTGATTCTTGCACGTACTCCATTTACATGGTCTTATTGGGGTCTCTTAATTGGATATAATATTTGAATCTGACCATAATTATTTGATCCTGGTTACCTACCTTCATGATCTGTTTGCCTATTTATTCTCTGATGTAATACATGAAAATTGCTCGGACCATGTGGCAATATAAGACTATGAATTGGTTTATTATGACATGAATTTCTTATATATATATTTTTTATTTTATTTATTTTCTGCTTTTATAACTGTGGTTTTTTACACATACACTTATATATATTTTGGGGTTGTTTTTATGGGACATATAATAGAATCATGGTATGTAATTTTTGAGGTGTTTTTCTTAAATAATTGGTTAGGTTTAATCATGAGTGCTCTTGATCACAGTTTTTGATCACTATATTAATTTGATATATTATTTATTATGTTTCACGTGATTAATTATTGTAACTTTTGGTGCAATTATAGGTTTAGATTATTATAGTAATTGGGTACTGTGACATTGGATCCATGTCTAGAACAATGATTAGATGGTGGCTTCGATTATGTGATGGGGTTTTGTTATTAGTTATAGTATACGTTGCTCGAACTAATTCATGTACTGGTGCATACGTGCATATTAAATAAGAATTATGCATATATATTTGCTTCATTGATTATACAATTACAATTCTGTATTGCCCAAATCCATTTATTTATTTACTAATGTGATAACAATGCATTCTTGTATCTTCTAAATTGTGGAGTTTCGTTTTTCCTTTATGCACTTGAAAATTCTTTTCATTAACTGATGTTGTACATGTGTGTCACTGAGTTTGTGCATACATGGTTTGGGGCTTTGTGCACGGGCTGAGCGCGGGTCACGTCCGCATCATGTGACGCCCGGCGGTGACACGCATGAGCTGCGTTTCCGCTTGGTGGAGCGCAGCTCTGGGCTCACTTCCGGTATACATCACGGGCGCGCGCCATTGGCGTGACGCCCTTCATGTGCGTCCAGCCTGGATTGGTGGTGAGTGGTTTTCCCTCCCCCTCCTCTCTCATCATTATCGGGCCTAACAGGTGTCTATTATTTGCGTAAATTATATTGCATATATATGGTGTATTGAACAATAGTAAAGATGATACTCCTGAGGAAGCCGGGTCATACCGGCGATACGCGTCGAGCTTGCTTTGTGCCCCCACCTTGGACCCGTGCATTACCTTGTGATTTGATAAGTATTGCTGCTCTCTAGCATGCCTCAATGTTTACCTGTTTATGTTACATCAGTTATGCCTGCTTTTTGCTGTTTGATTGTGAGGCATTTCCTTAGGGGTTGCAGTACGGGATTATCAGTATAGGGTCCTGTGGTGGGTGCCAGTGTTGGATTATTACTCCACACTGTTGATCATTCATTGTATACAATGTTTTAATCCTTTTTCCTGCTTGTGTCATGCTTTGCGCTTTTAAATAATAAATTTGTACTATTTATATGATATTTCTGATGTGCGGCCTCTTTATGTGCAGTGTTCTTTGTTTGTACAGTTGTATTATTGGTTCACACTGCTGCCGGCACTCGGTTTGGATAGATAGGTGTGCCCCCTGATACTATATTTCTTTCTTAGCTACACATTTCAGTTATCTTATCTTTAGAGTCAAAGCTATATGTCAGCAAAATAGTTTTTCGAGAACTCTTTCACCTCCGTGTGCCTGATATACTAATGCATATAGACCTTGGACTGCAATATAAATGTATTACAGCTACGTTACAGTCCAAAGTCCACCCCACACAAGCTCCAAGCCCCATCCACACTAATGTATAGATGAAACTCAAAGCCCATACAAAATAGATCAGTAATAGAACCTTTCAATCCCCTCTTAAAAACCATCTACATATTTCATTTTTGTTTTTTTATTTTGTTCCTTTCTTGTTTTTCCTTTCAAAATGTTTCTGTAAATATTGTTGGTAATCCTCTGGAGACCCAGGTTTTTTTTGAGGTACCTGAATGTATGCAGCTTGTGGTGTATCTGGGACTCGCCTACATCTCATAAATGTATTAATTAATGAGGGTATACACTGGATACAGCAACAACACATGTTTGTATAAGGTCTCTTGGACTCTGTAAATCTTTAAGGCACAATGAGCTAACATTTAGGGCCTTCACTATCCTGATTATACTATTCTGTTCAGAATAAGAGGGGCCAGGAACAAAAGAATCTTGCTCCTGTGCTCTTTTAGAGACTGTGTGATTATTTGGTGCACCACATAATAAACTCATCTCCTCTGGATGATAAATGCAAGTGGTAAAGAGTCCGATTGGCAAGAAAACACAAAGACTAATAATCAGCAGCAAACAAATCTCCCAGAATATTGTGGGGTCTTCATCTTCAGCCTGTGGCAAGGCTTCTTCTGAGCTCCCTTCTTTGTCTCTGTTGGACACTGGAGAAGAAACCTCAGGGACCCTTTTTACTCTGCTAGCATGAATCCAGACCGGAGCCTCCTCTGTGAGAATCGCTGTTCTAGTGACTGCTATTCGGTAGTGATGAGCGGGAGGTGCCATATTCGATTTCGCAATATTTCGCGAATATTCGCTTGAATATTCGTCATATATTCGTCGAAATCGAATATTCGTCATTATTCTATATATTGCGAATGTTACGCGAATTTATATTCGCATTGCGAATTAAACTTAGAGCTGCTGAGTTCCTAATGGTTGTAACTTGTATTGCTAAATTGACGAAGATAACGAATATCACGAATATAGCGCTATATTCTCAATCTTCGTTATATTCTAGCAATACAACCATTAGGAACTCATATCTAAGTTGAATCCCCAATGCGATTAATACAACCTGCATTAATCGCATTGCGAATTCAACTTAGAGCTGAGTTCCTAATGGTTGTTGAATTGCTGGAATATAACGAAGATTGAGAATATAGCGCTATATTCGTTATCTTCGTTATATTCTAGCAATACAACCATTAGGAACTCAGCTCTAAGATGGAATCGCAATGCGAATAATACTTACAATTATTAATCACTTTGCGAATCCATTTGATGCCTCTATTTAATTGTATATGACAGTTGACTGTGACTACCACCAACGTTCTGCTGCCTCCAAAGCAAGATATATAAACCCCCAGGGGCCATTAGGGCGTTTTTGATAGAAAACGCAATAAAAACGCATCAAAAACGCATATGCGTTTTTATAATTTTTTTAAATTTTTATTTAATTTTTTTGTGTATTTTGCAACATTTGGTTGCATATTTACATTTGGTATAGGCAAGGCAAATATGGTAGCCTAGAATTCAGTGTTTCCCAAACAGTGTGCCTCCAGCTTTTGCTAAACTACAACTCCCAGCATGCCCGGACAGCCTTTGGCTGTGCAGGCATGCTGGGAGTTGTAGTTTCGCAACAACTGGAGGCACACTGGTTGAGAAACACAGGTCTAGATCATTACTCTGCCCAAATCTATATTCAGCTATATGGCTTAGAAAATATGCTGTCAAACAATGATCCTAAGTTTTGGTATAGAGACATGATCTAGACTACCATATTTGCCTATACCAAATGTAAATATGCAACCAAATGTGGCAAAATACACAAAAAATAAACCAAAAATGAAAAAATTATAAAAGCGCAGATGCGTTTTGATGCGTTTTCTATCAAAACGCCTAATGGCCCTGAGGGTTTATATATCTTGCTTTGGAGGCAGCAGTCTGTTAGTGGTAGTCATAGTCAACCGTCATATACAATAAAATAGAGGCATCAAATGGATTCGCAAAGTGATTAATAATTGTAAGTATTATTCGCATTGCGATTCCATCTTAGAACTGAGTTCTAATGGTTGTATTGCTAGAATATAATGAAGATGACGAATATAGCGCTATATTCTCAATCTTCGTTATATTCTAGCAATTCAGCAACCATTAGGAACTCAGCTCTAAGTTCAATTCGTAATGCGATTAATATAACCTGTATTACTCGCATTGCGATTACAACTTAGAGCTGAGTTCCTAATGGTTGTATTGCTAGAATATAAATTAACGAAGACTGAATTCTCAATCTTCGTTATATTCTAGCAATACAACCATTAGGAACCAGTTCTAAGTTGAATTCGCAATGCGAACATATACTCGCATTGCGAATTAAACAGAGCTGGGTTCCTAAATGGTTGGCTTGCTAGAATGACGAAGATCACGGCATATTTGTTAGTTCTAGATAGCCATAGCCAAACAATAGTGAAGTAAGGGCTCTTTCACACTGGCGTTTTATCTTTCTGTCCTAGAGTTCCGTCCTCGAGGCTCTAGGACGGAAAGATACTGATCAGGATAATCCCAATGCATCCTGAATGGAGAGAAATCTGTTCAGGATGCGTCAGGATGTCTTCCGTTCAGTACTGAGACTTTTTGCCGTAGCAAAATCCGCAGCATGATGCGGATTTTGCTCCGGATCAAATCCTGAAGGCATGCCGGAAAGAAGGATCCGGAATTAATGGCCATTGAAAAGCATTTATCCAGATCCAGCTTTAAGCTAAGCGTCGTTTCGGCGCATCGCCGGATCCGACGTTTAGCTTTTGTGAATGGTCACCATGGCAGCCAGGACGCTAAAGTCCCGGCTGCCATGGTAAAGTGTAGTGGGGAGGCAGGGGAGAAGTATACTTACCATCTGTGCGGCTCCCGAGTCCCGGGGCCCTCCACAATGATGTCAGAGCGCCCCATGACATGATGCATGGATCACATGATCCATGCGCGTACGGCTCTCTGACGTCATTGTGGAGCACCCGGAGCCGCACGGACTGTAAGTATCTGCTCCCCGGCTCCCCACTACTACTATGGCAGCCGGGACTTTAGTAGCATCCTGGCTGCCATGGTTACCTGAAAGCATATTGAAGACTGATCAGTATTCCAATGCTTTCTGTTGTCTTGCGTTGTGACGGATCCGGCGGGCATTTCTTGCGACGGAAGTGCACGCCGGATCCTCACAACGCAAGTGTGAAAGAGGCCTAAGTTGCATATACCCCAATGCAAGAATATTACTTTGCATACTTTATTTTTTAAGTACATGTCTCTCTTAAAGGGGTGGTCACTCTTAAAGGGCAATGCCGGGTCATCATCAGCTAGGAGATGGCCAAAAAGCACCGTAAAGGGATGCAGAAAATGGAGGAGCTACTTTCCCAACTCACAATGTTCCCATAGAGGCCTTTTTATTTTGTTAATAAATAGTTTTTCTGAGTTATAACAGCGTGATTTCAGTTTTTATAATGTTATGTTATGGTGTAATTCTTACTGATAACTTTATTTATTCTAAGGCCCCACCATTAACAAAGACTGCTGCTATTATCCTCACCACTATGAGTTCTTTGTAGGCCTTATACTACCAAATTTCCATGTACCTGCGGCTGCTGTATGTCATGATACTGATGAGTTTTGGATGGAAAAAAATTGCCTTAATGTAACCAGAGTTGTTAAAATAAAACAGAAAACCAAAAATGATTTAAAACCAAACCAAACTTTATAAATAAAATATAAAACAATTGTTTAAAGAAACATAAAATAAAAATTAAATAAAACTAAGGCAGGGCTTTCAGGACATCATGCTGGTTGATCAGCTCCGTTATGGCCTTCTGATGCCACTCCTCCATGGCCTTCATTTCTTGGCTGATCTTCAGCTGCAAAGCCCTCATCCGCCTGGAGTGCTCCCGCTGCAGCATAATAATTTTCTTTTTCATTTCTTTTATTACTGCCCAAAAAAAAATTATATTAAAAATCAGATTAAATAACTTTTATTGATTAGTGTATAAAGGAGCTGGCCATTAAAATCGCAATCAGTTATATAGTTCTTTACTTAGGAATATTTCAATAGAGTATTTTATTTAAAAAATTGTGGGATCAGTTGACTGTTTGATTGGTACTATTTTGGGGTGCATACGTCTTTTTGATCGCTTGGGTTTGGAATTTATGTCATGGAACGTTACAAAATATGTATGCTGTATAAAATATGTCTGTTTTTGACAGTTTTAAAAAAAAATATTTGTATGGGATTTGCCAAAGGGGTAAGAACACGCTATATTGTTATAGAGCTGCTTTTTACGGATGCGGCTATACCAATAATGTGCACTATATTATTTATGTAATTTTTAGATTACATAAATGAATATATATGAGAAGACGATTTCTAATTTATTCTTCTTTAAAAAAAATGTTTTAGTCTTTTTTGTCTTTCAATTTTTTTTTTTTTTTTTTTTATATATCTATTTTCTATTTATCAAAACCCATCTGCATCCTGAAGATCCAATGGGTCTGATCACTACACAGTGCATTGCAATAGTCATCTATTGTAATACACCGTATAGTCAGTGCCACACTTACACTAAGGCTGATCAGACCTCAGGGTCTGATCGGCCTTAGGTAAATGGCAACTAGGACGCCTTTGTAAGGCGTCCGGGTGCCATGGCAACCATCTTGCCGTTGCGGAAGCAGTGACGGCAAGATGGAAGAGAGAGGGAGCTTTCTTCCTCTCAACCACATAGATGTCGCTGGCCTGAAACAGGCTTTTTTTAAAGTGCTGCGCTACGATTGGTTAGTCTGCAGAGACAAAACAATCGAGGCACTTACTAGCAAGGGAACACTCTGATTGGTCCCTTGCCGGCTTACCACTTGTGTCTGCTTCTGGGGAGAGCGGAGACTCCGGGGCTGTGACACTTTATAGTGTCACAGCCCCAGGAGCAATTTAGGCGTGGCCGTACGTCAAAATGCAGCATGTCACTTGTTATTTGGTCGTACAGTTATGTCAGAAAGCATGAAGGGGTTAAAGGATAAAGATTTAACATGTTTGTTATGGTTTTCTGGAAAAAACTGACACCAGTGACTGAGTTAAAACACCCACAACACATATTATTTACCCTCCTGGCGGGGGGTGGTCACCAGCTCCTCCTTCTCCTCATTCTCCTCATGAGAACCGGGATGGTCTGAGGGTCCGGCATCCTCATGCTGTGGGGTAGGGGCAGAGGGTCCTGCCTGCTCCTGCTCCTCCTCCTCCTCCGACACCTCCTCCTGCACCACCACTGCCTTTTTTGAAGGCCTGCAGCGGACTGAGGGGACGGGATCACCTATAATGGCAAAATTTTCATAAGTTATAAAAACCTCATAAAGCATAACTATACATATACATTACAGAGTGTTGCTGAAAGATACAAGAGTCATGTAAGCATTGTACTTGGGCAGATTTTGTTCCGTATCTCAGTGATCCGAACCTGGTGTCTTCTCTTCAGGTCGGACCACTTTTTTATAATGGCCATCCTCTTGTGTGTGGCATTGTGGTGACGATAAAGCTCATAACCGATCCTCCTCAAGATCCGCTGCTTCTCCAAGTGGGACCTGGTGGTGTCATATTTCATCTCAAGCATTCGCTGCAGGATAAAAATGCAACCATATAATCCCAAATTTGTCAAATAAAAGTATTAGAAATTAATGTCATCATCTCAACACAACAAAAAATGTTTGAGTGTTTGAAAGTAAAACATTAGATTTAACGTTACAGTTATACAATCGAATTATATTTAAATTGTATGTGTGTTGGGTATGAGCAATCGGATATTGGCCATCTGAGGAGAGATGTACCCGTCTAGTGAGGTGACGGTACGGTATGGGGTGTACAGTTGGTCCGCCTCCACATGGTGCACCCTGGGTAACGCTAAATGAACCAGCAAATAATGGCGGTCAAACATTACTTCTCCTGACCAACCAGACGCATATTAGAATCCAAAGACTATGTGTGTGTGTGGAGGGATATACACTGTGGGGTATACGGTGTGGGGTATACGGTGTGGGGTATATAGTGTGGAGTATACAATGTGGGGTATGCACTGTGGTGTATATAGTGTGGGGTATACGGTGTGGAGTATACGATGTGGGGTATGCACTGTGAGGCAGGAAAATGGATGTGCATTGTGCATATGAGAGATGTTTCTCTGCTGTCCAATGTGTCCATACATACATGCTACCAGACATAGTGGTGTGATGTCTTAACAATACTTAGTGCACCTATCATTAACCCCTTCACGCCCAATGACATAGCTGTACGTCATCTGGCGGTTGTGGCACTCTTTGGAGGTGCGCTACTGGAGGTCGGGTTCCCACCCCTTAGTATCAAGAAGGAAATAAACTCCAGTTTATGCGTTGAAGATAAGTTTCTTTTAATCAGAAGTGCAGTAAATCATATACATGCGTGTGACGTTTCGGCCACAATACAGCCTTCATCAGACTGATACCGCTCTGAGGACTGTTTGGAAAATGGGCGTGTTGGTAGCAAAAGTAGACCACTGTCTATGTAGATATGCGGACGCAGGCCTTCCCTGCTATCGGGTCCCCATTACAGCAGCACGGTGACCCGATAGCCACCGCACCCGCCGCCCAATTACACGGAAAAGCCGCAAACCGCAGGTCTGAATTGACCCCCCGGCACATTGTCCCAAGGTGCCTGCTGATTAATTTCAGCAGGCACCCAGTTCTGATCACCGCCTGCCGGTGATCGGAACTATACATGATATACCGTTGTGTCATGTGTCCTTAACTCCTTAAGGACACATGACGTATGGGTACGTCATGTGTCCAGTCCCTGAAGATGGCGCCCGCTCCTGGCCGCTGCGGGCACCATCGCTTCGGGGGTCCGGCTGATTCCTGTAGCTGACCCCCGCAGCTGATGATCACGGTCGGCAGCGCTGCCGACCGCGATCATTTAACCCCGCAGATGCTGTGATCAATCCTGATCACGGCATCTGCACGCGCTAAAACCGAAAGTAAAACTTTCGGCAGCGCTCGGCTCCCTAGTGGTGATCGGGAGAATCGGAGCGCTGTAAGGGATAGCCTCAAGCCTTTCATTCAGCTTGAGGCTATCACTTACTATTTCCTATGGAGCCCTTGTTAGCAATAGGGCTTCATAGGAAAGTAGTAAAATGCTCATAAACTCCAATACAAGTGTATTGGAGTTTATGATAAACAATCAGGTAACTGATTTATATAGGTCCTATGGGATCTATATAAAAGTGTAAAAAAATAAAAAAATAAAAAAATAAAAAAATAAAAAAAAACTAAAAATTTAAATCACCCCCTTTCCCCAAAATTAAAATAAAATAATAAAAAATAAAAAATACACATCATGGGTGTCGCAATGTGTGAAAACGCCCATAGTATAAAAATATAAAAATATATTTCCCATACGGTAAACAGAAAAACGGAAAAAGCGCCCAAATGGCCGATTTGCCGTTTTGGGCGCTTCATTTCCTCAAAAAATTTAATAAAAGCGATCAAAAGTCCTACACACCCCATAATGGTATCAACTAAAAGTTAAGATTGCCCCATAAAAAATAAGCCCCCATACAACGCCATACACTTATTTACAAATACGTTATAGCGGTCAAAACATGGCGACAAAAAAAAAATAAATTTTTCCCACTTTTGAATTTTTTTTCACTATCAAAACGCAAGAAAAGCTATACATATTGGGTATCGCCGGATTCGTACTGACCTGTAGAATAAAACTAAATGGTCAGTTTTATCGCAAATCAAACGTCGTAATTTAGAAACCCATAAAACTGTGGTGAAATTGCTTTTTTTTTGCAATTTCCCCCCATTTGGAATTTTTTTCCCGCTTCCCACTACACCGTATGCATTATTAAATGATGGCGTTGGAAAGTACAACTTGTCCCGCAAAAAATAAGCCCTCATATGGCCATGTGAACGGAAAAATAAAAAAGTTATGGCTCTTGGAAGACATAGAGCGCAAAACGAAAACGCAAAAATGAAAAAACCCTGTGTCCTTAAGGGGTTAAGGGGTTACAAACCCGTAAAACTGGCGTGGCATTGCTTTTATTTAGCAATTTTTGTACATTTTGCATTTTGTTTGGCTTCCCAATACATCTTATGCAATATTAAATGGCGGAGTTAGAAAGTACGACTTGTCCCGCAAAAAACAAGCCCTCATATGGCTATGTGAACAGGCAAAAAAAAAAGTGATGGCTCTTTGAAGGCAGTGAGCGAAATAAAAGGCTAACAAAAAAACCTCTGGCTTTGACAGGGTTAATATGCACTGAAGCAAGAAAAAATGTGAATTTGTACAAATACATTGAAATAACAAGCCTGTGATATGTAATACATTGCTGTAATGTGGAATTACTTACAGTGATCAGGAGATCTTCCTCGACTTCTTTAAAATTGCTTGAGACCATTTTCATGCGCGTCACACACGAGTATTGCACTGCGATTCAACCTTCCTCCTGTCAACAAACTCGCAAGACAAAGCCACGCCCGTATAGGCTCACACGAATATTTCAATGCGATTCTCGCGATAGAAGAAACACCATGTGCATATTGCGAATGCAACTTAGGCAACTTCCTATTGGTTGTCTTGATAGAATGAACGATTATTGACAATATACCCGCTGTAAGTTAGATGCGCAATGCGAGTAAACTTACTCAAATTACTCGCATTGCGCATCCAACTTAGTTCTGTGTATAGGCAACGTCCTAACAATGGTTGGCTTGCTAGAATAAGCGAATATGAGCGAATACAGCGCAATATTCTCTATATTCGTTAAGTCTAGCAAGCCAACCAATAGGAACGTTGCCTATACACAGAAATAAGTTGGATGCGCAATGCGAGTAATTTAAGTAAGTTTACTCGCATTGCGCATCCAACTTAGACAACTTTCCGATTGGCAATAGTAGTTGCCTATGCCTAAAGCCTATTCCACGCTCTAAGTTGGATGCGCAATGCGAGTAAACTTACTTAAATTACTGCATTGCGCATCCAACTTAGTTGCCTTGCTTGCTAGAACTAACGAATATAATGAATACGAATATAGCGCTATATTCTGTATATTCGTTAATTCTAGCAACCCAAGTACCCGCCCTACCATTAGGAGCGTTGACTATACACAAAATTAAGTTGGACGCGCAATGCGAGTAATTTTAGTAAGTTTACTCGCATTGCGCATCCAACTTTTACCATGGTCTAGATAACTGTGAATCTCAAATCCGACAGTACATTCTAGCATGGAGGCGTTCCCATGGTGATGGGGACGCTCCATGCGCAGAGGAAGTTGGCACTCGGCAGACGGGCACTGACTGGAGCGGGAGGGGAGCATGGAGTCCTCGGACATGTAAGAATAAATGCTTTTAGGAAGTGGGAACAACTTTAAAAAAAAAAAAAAAAAAAGCGAATATTCGAATTTGCGAATATATAGCATTATATTCGAAATATTCGCGATTAAGCGAAGTGCCGATATTCGCGATTTAAATTCGCTATTCGAATATTCGCGCTCAACACTACTATTCGGTAGGGGGTCCGAATGCCAGCTTCTTGGGATCTTTTCCTTTATGTAGTTCCCTGACCACCACCGTGTCCCCAGCTTGGAAGGGGTGCGTTGGTTCCTGTGGAAGTGAGGGAGACTTACAAGCAACTTTTTCTTCAGTTTCACTAAGAACTTTAATCAGTTTTCTGACATATTCTTCCCTAATCTGGTCTATGTCGCCTTCCTGTACCACTAGGGGGTGGCTTGCCCAAGGAGTTGGAAAGGGCCTACCCATGAGAATTTCAAAGGGTGACAGTCCTAACCTCTTATTGGGAGTCATTCTTATTTCTGCCAATATAATAGGTAGGATTTGTTTCCATTTCTCAAAAGTACCTGCTGTGGCTTTCCTAAGTTTGTCTTTAACTGTTCGATTCATGCATTCTACAAGAAATTTTGGTTCAAAAGGGTGCATGTTGTTTTGATGCTGTTGTGCCCTACTCCGTAAAAATGTGCTATGAAAAGTGCAGCGCTGTGCTGGGGTATACATGGTTTCCCCTCTTTGCAGACCAATCCAGTGTGTGGATTTTTCTGCAAAACAGGGTAAACCCAGTCTTTTTCTTCCTCCTCTGTGGCATATCTTTGGAGCTCTGTCAGCATGTGTGTGGAGCTTAAGGATGGGGGCTTTAGGCAAGCCATCGCCCAAGGGTCTGGTTCATGAATCCGATTGGGATGTTTTTGGGCCGTTTCTTTTGCCTCCTTGTCAGCCAGGGCATTGCCCTGGGAAATCTTGTCTTTTCCTCGAGTATGTGCTTTGCAATGTATAACAGCTATTTGTGAGGGTAGCTGGAGGGCGGCGAACAGATCATCTATAAGCTGGGAATGTGATATTTCCTTACCGTCAGCTGTGGTGAAACCCCTGCGTTGCCAGATTACCCCATGGTCCCACACAACCCCGTGTGCATATCTGCTGTCTGTGTATATTGTGACAGGTTTGTTTTTGTGTATTTGGCATGCCCTTGTAAGTGCTATTAATTCTGCAGCTTTGGCTGATTGCACATGAACGGGTCGTGACTCAAGGATAATATCTGGTAGCATCACTACTGCATATGCTGCACAGTAGACAGTGTCGAGTGGACGTGAACATGAACCGTCTACAAACACTTCTGGTACATCCGGTATGGGGGTGGCTGACAAGTCTAGTCTGGGGGAGGTTTCGTATTCTAGTACCTTGAGACAGTTATGTTCGTCTGGTAAAAAGTCTTCTGTCCCTTTTAGTCCTAGTAATGCATTTAGTATAGGTGCTGTTCCTGCCGTATGTGAGGCATATTTAATTTGTAATGATGGATCACTGAGAAAAAGGACTTCATATCCTGACAATCTTTGTGCTGACATGTGCTGCGTATAAATACCTCTGAGTAGTCCCACTATGTCATGGGTAGTATGCAAGACAGTGTGGTGTCCCAGTGTAAAGGGTGTGGCCAATTCCACCATCATCGCACAGGCCGCAAGAGTACATAGACATGCCGGCATCCTTTGTACAGGGACAGGCATTACCTTTGAAAAAAAGGCACAAGGACGCAACTTTCCCCCATGTTCTTGAGTGAGTACCCCCACCATGGTTTTACAGTTTTGTCGTGCAAACATGTGGAATGGTAGGTTATAATCAGGGAGGCCCAATCCTGGGCTACACATCAATGAACATTTCAGAGTATCGAAAGCATTCAACATTTCTTTTGACCATCTTATTAGCTCTGGGGATTCTTCCAGAGTGGCTTGCCTCAAAATATTGTCATAATAAGAACAGTCGGGGATCCATTGTCTACAATAGTTTATCATACCAAGAAAGGACAGCATTTTCTTTTTGGTGTGTGGGATGACCAGACCCACAATAGACTGGATTCTCCCGGGACTGATTCTTCTTTCCCCCTGTGTGAGGACAAAGCCCAAGTATTCAACCTGCTGTTTGCACCACTGCAGTTTCTTTAACGACACTTTATGACCACATTCTGACAACCATTTCAACAAGGATATACCATCTTGTACACTTGCCTCCACTGACATGCTGCACAACAGTAGATTATCAACATACTCTATCAGGATGGAACCTTGGGGGGGGGGGGGTGCCAGGGTTTCAAAGTGGCTTGGAGGACAATGCTGTACACAACTGGTGAATCAGCATACCCCTGTGGCATTCTACCCCAGGTCAGTTGACGTCCCTCAAAGGAAAAAAGCAAAATGGTGTCAGGTACTCTTATTAACTAGACGGCTTCTGCGGGGATGGAGGAAAGGAGAGTTGTGACATCAGGAACCACCGGGTCTATGGGCACAATGAGATTGTTGATTGCCCTCAAATCCTGGACAAAGTGGGTAGTACCATCTGCCTTTGTCACAGGATTGATGGGGTGGAGTAAGGTGAAATCACCTCCTCGAGGATTCCTTTTTTCAGAAATTCTTCTATCATTGGCTGTAGACCCTCAATCTTTTCCTTGGATAGTGGGTATTGCTTTTGATACACTGGTGTGACACCAGGTTTAAGATTGGCTTGATAAGGTGTGCAATCAATCAGGCCCGTGTCATAGTCGCCCTGTGACCACAATGAAGGGTTTATGTCTTCTAGCTCAGGGTGGTCCTGTAAACTAACAAAAGTACATATAGCCGGTGTCACTATGGGCATGGTGGCTGAGTGAATACTTAGTCCGTCATTTTTTACTGTCACTCCCAAGTCCAACTTCACAAACAGGTCCCTTCCTAATAAACTTACAGGGCAATCTGGTATGATGCTAAAAGTATGGTCCGTAATGTATTCACCGTCCACTGTCTCTATTGGGAGGACACTCGTTTTATATGTTTTAGTTAATACCCCGTTAATTCCCATAGAGGGGTCAGACTTTCTTAAAGGTCCCTTGTACATGTCTTTGTTTATCACACTGGAGGTGGCGCCGCTGTCTACCATGAATCCTACCTTCCTTCCTGCAACTTTAAGCAAAATAATCGGTGTATCTTTCCAGTGGGTCGGGACCTGTGTGAAAGCTGGGGTGACTCCCTCAGGGCCCCGTCAGTAGGGTTGTTGATTATTCCAATCAATGGGGAACCTAGGCTGAGTCTGCGTACCCTTTCTATCTGTATTCTGTCCCCTTTGTGTCATGGGCTGTTGGCTGTGTGCTCCCCGATTCTGCGTTTCTCTCCTGGGCATTGTGCACTGTCTAGCACAATGTCCCTCCTGTCCACAGTTATAACAGTGGTTATTCATGGTTTGGAAGTCTTGATTTCTATCATTTGATCTATGAAAGTTTCCTGCTGTCCTTCGCTTGTTTCTCCCTCTCCCTCTGTTCCCTGCATACGCATGTGTGGGGGCAGTGGATTTGCTAATGTCAAAACACCCTGCGGCTTCCTTTTCATAAAGGTGTTTTTTTAAATTGATCTATGCTGTCTGAAGTCCACGTGGAGACGTTCTGTTTTACTGTAAGCATTAGCCTATCAGATAGATTGTTAATAAATGTGGAAATAATTAGACAGTCATTCTGGAGAACCGGTAGCCCTGCTTCCAATTTCCAGCAATCCATAAATCTCCTCCAGAAATCAGTAACGCTTTCTGAGGGTTTTTGCTTACATGCTACGGCTACTGGGAGTGAAGACTTTGGTTTAAATACCTCTATCATGTGTTCTTCTATTGCCTTCCATATTAACTGTTGTCCGTGCTCAGTGTTACAGATATAGTCCCTTGCATTAGTATTGGGGTCTATTTCTGATACTGTTGTTACCTTTTTCCAATCCCATGAACTGTGGGAACCCACTATTCCGTCAATTATGAGTCTAAGGTCTTCTTGGGTGTAATTTTTCCCTTTACAGGCTTTCTTGACTACAGAGGGTTGTAGTCAATGGAGTATATTCAGACCATGGTATTGTTACCAGTGGGGTACCTCAGGCATCTGTTCTGGGACCCATATTGTTTAATATCTTTATCAGCGAAATTGCAGAAGGCCTCAATGGTTAGGTGTGTCTTTTTGCTGATGACACAAAGATTTGTAACAGGGTTGATGTTCCTGGAGGGATAAAGCAAATGGAAAAGGATTTAGGAAAACTAGAGGAATGGTCAAAAATCTGGCAACTAAAATTTAATGTCGATAAGTGCAAGATAATGCACCTGGGGCGTAAAAACCCAAGAGCAGAATATAAAATCAGTGATACAGTACTAACCTCAGTATCTGAGGAAAGGGATTTAGGGGTCATTATATCAGACGACCTAAAGGTGGGCAGACAATGTCATAGAGCAGCAGGTAATGCCAGCAGAATGCTTGGGTGTATAGGAGAGGCATTAACAGTAGAAAGAGGGAGGTGCTCGTGCCGCTCTACAGAGCGCTAGTGAGACCTCATTTGGAGTATTGTGTGCAGTACTGGAGACCATATCTGCAGAAGGATATTGAAACTTTGGAGAGAGTTCAGAGAAGAGCTACTAAACTAGTACATGGATTGCAGGACAAAACTTACGAGGAAAGGTTAAAGGACCTTAACATGTATAGCTTGGAAGTAAGAAGAGACAGAGGGGATATGATAGAAACTTTTAAATACATAAAGGGAATCATCACGGTAAAAGAGGGGAGAATATTTAAAAGAAGAAAAACTGCTACAAGAGGACATAGTTTTAAATTAGAGGGGCAAAGGTTTAAAAGTAATATCAGGAAGAAATACTTTACTGAGAGAGTAGTGGACGCATGGAATAGCCTTCCTGCAGAAGTGGTAGCTGCAAATACAGTGAAGGAGTTTAAGCATGCATGGGATAGGCATAAGGCCATCCTTCATATAAGATAGGGCCTGGGGCTATTCATAGTATTCAGCATATTGGGCAGACTAGATGGGCCAAATGGTTCTTATCTGCCGACACATTCTATGTTTCTTTAAATAAGCCACTGTGCCAGACGGAGCCACAGTAGGCTTGGGGCAGTGTTTAATAATTTTATTAAGGTCATCTATGTCCAAAGCCTTTTTCATCAGTTGATTTCCAACCGTCAAAAAAGGCATGGATGTCTCAGGTCCCCTTATCTCACTATCCTTTTCCACTTTTCCCTTGTTCCTTAAATTATATCTTGATACAATTGGGGGTGTGGGTTGTTTACTAACTGCGTGTCCTGCTATTATGTGACTGGCTGCTATTAAATCCTCTTCTTCATCATTTTTATATTGCTGTAAGGACAGGTAGAGAGGGAGGGGTGTGTGAGGGGGTGGTAGGGGCGCTGAACAGTTAATTTTATATACATATGAAGGTGGGGGATACATCTGATGTTTTTTATTATTTTTCTTCTTAGTCTGTATCTCATGTAGTTTTCTATCGTCTTTTGATCTTTTTAACCACTTGCCGCCACGCTAACGCCGATGGGCGTCAGCGCGGCGGCTCTCTCAGGTCTCACTGCCGCCTATCGGCGTCATCTCGTGAGACCCGAGATTTCACATGAACGCGCGCGCGTCGTGCGTGCGCGTTCATGTGATCGGAGCCGGGACAACTGAAACTACAGCCTGCCAGCGCTGATCATGCGCTGGCAGGCTGTAGATGCGGAAAAAAACGCATTTAAATCGCATATCAGACGCTGTTTTTAAACAGCGTCTGATATGCCTGCTATCTGCTTCGTCTGGTGGTCCCTTTGTTTGGGACCACCAGAGGAAGCTATAGGAAAAGTGCACCAATCACTACACACACCCCCACCCCCATCACTGATTAACCCCTGATCACCCATGTCACCCCCTGATCACCCCATGTCACCCCCTGTCACTAATCACCCCCTACAGGCTCATTCAGACGTCCGTATGTGTTTTGCGGATCCATGGATCTGCGGATCCATAAAATACGGACACCGGCAATGCGCTTTCCGCATTTGCAGATCCGCACAGAACTATATAGAAAATGCTTTTTCTTGTCCGCAGTTGCGGACAAGAATAGGACATGTTCTATATTTTTGCGGAGCGGAAGTGCAGACCCGGAGCGCGGATCCGTAATTCCGGATCCGAGCGGGACAAAGTCTGTCCCCATAGAAATGAATGGGTCCGCAATTCCGTTCCGCAAACAGAATTTCGGACGTGTGAATGGGGCATAAGGGTCCCGTTATCACCGCCAGTTAGTTAGCTACTTGTTAGTTAGCTAGCGCCCACCGCACCGCAATCACTGATTTTGGCAGAGATTTTTTCATCCACATTGACCGATGCGAATGAAAAAATCTGTGCCGTTCATTTTTTTTTTTCAGTGCAGCGGCTGAGCGGAAAAAAATCTCATTACCCGTATGCTCAATATAAGGAGAATCGCAGAAACTCCTAATGCTGGCCATACGTGTAATGATTACGGAGACCCCTAAAATGCCAGGACAGTATAAATACCCCACATGTGACCCCATTTTAGAAAGAAGACACCCCAAGGTATTCCGTGAGGGGTATGGTGAGTTCATGTAAAATTTTATTTTTGTCACAAGTTAGTGGAATATGAGACTTTGTAAAAAAAAATAATATATATATATATCAATTTCCGCTAACTTGTGTCAAAAATTTTTTTTCTGTGAACTCGCCATACCCCTCACAGAATACCTTGAGGTGTCTTCTTTCCACAATGAGGTCACATGTGAGGTATTATACTCACCTGGCATTTTAGAGGTGCTAAAGTGTGAGAATCCAAATGCGTAAAAATGCCCTGTGAAATCCTAAAGGTACTCATTGGTTTTAGGGCCCCTTTGCGCATCTTGGCTGCAAAAAGTGTCACACATGTGGTATCGCCGTACTCAGGAGAAGTAGGGCAATGTGTTTTAGGGTGTATTTTTACATATACCCATACTGGATGTGAGAAACATCTCTGTAAATGACAACTTTTTAAAAATTTTATTCAAAGTTGGCAATTTACAGAGATATTTCTCTCACCCAGCATGGGTATATGTAAAATACACCCCAAACACATTGCCCTACTTCTCCTGAGTACGGCGATACCACATGAGTGACACTTTTGCAGCCAAGATGCTAAAGGGCCCAAATTCAATGAGTACCTTTAGAGGGCATTTTTACGCATTTTCTTCTCACGCTTTAGGGCCCCTAAAATGCCAGGGCAGTATAAATACCCACATGTGACCCCATTTTGGAAAGAAGACACCCCAAGGTATTCGCTGAGGGGCATAGTGAGTCCATGAAAAATTAAACTTTTTGTCAAAAGTTAGCGGAAAGGAGACTTTGTGAGAAAAACAATAAAAATCAATTTCCACTAACTTGTGCCAAAAATTTTTTTCTATGAACTCGCCATGCCCCTCATGGAATACCTTGGGGTGTCTTCTTTCCAAAATGGGGTCACATGTGGGTATTTATACTGCCCTGGCATTTTAGGGGCCCTAAAGCATGAGAAGAAAAATGCGTAAAAATGCCCTCCTAAAAGGTACTCATGGAATTTGGGCTCTTTGCGCATCTTGGCTGCAAAAGTGTCACTCATGTGGTATCGCCGTACTCAGGAGAAGTAGGGCAATGTGTTTTGGGGTGTATTTTTACATATACCCATGCTGGGTGAGAGAATATCTCTGTAAACTGACAACTTTGTATAAAAAATTTAAAAAGTTGTCGTTTACAGCGATATTTCTCACACACAGTATGGGTATATGTAAAAATACACCCCAAAACACATTGCCCTACTTCTCCTGAGTACGGCGATACCACATGAGTGACACTTTTTTGCAGCCAAGATGCGCAAAGGGGCCCTAAAACCAATGAGTACCTTAAGGATTTCACAGGGCATTTTTACGCATTTGGATTCTCACGCTTTAGGTTCCCTAAAATGCCAGGTGAGTATAAATACCCCACATGTGACCCCATTTTGGAAAGAAGACACCCCAAGGTATTCCGTGAGGGGCATGGCAAGTTCACAGAATTTTTTTTTTTGGCACAAGTTAGCGGAAATTGATATATTTTTATTTTTTTATTTTGTTTTTACAAAGTCTCATATTCCACTAACTTGTGACAAAAATAAAATCTTACATGAACTCACCATACCCCTCACGGAATACCTTGGGGTGTCTTCGTTCTAAAAATGGGGTCACATGTGGGTATTTATACTGCCCTGGCATTTTAGGGCCCCTAAAGCGTGAGAAGAAGTCTGGAATCCAAATGCGTAAAAATGCCCTGTGAAATCCTAAAGGTACTCATTGGAATTAGGGCCTTTGCGCACTCAGGCTGCAAAAAGTGTCACACATGTGGTATCGCCGTACTCAGGAGAGTGGGGCAATGTGTTTTGGGGTGTATTTTTATATATACCCCTGCTGGGTGTGAGAAATATCTCTGTAAACGACAATTTTTAAATTTTTTTATACAAAGTTGTCAGTTTACAGAGATATTTCTCTCACCCAACATAGGTATATGTAAAAATACACCCCAAAACACATTGCCCCACTTCTCCTGAGTACGGCGATACCACATGAGTGACACTTTTTTGCAGCCTGGGTGCGCAAAGGGGCCCTAAAACCAATGAGTACCTTTAGCTTTTACATGGCGGCTCACAATTTCGGAAAGTAGACACCCCAAGGTATTCACTGAGGGGCATAATGAGCCCGTATGAGATTTTTTTTTTTTGCCAGAAGTTAGCAGAAATGGAAACTTTATTATTATTTTTTTCCTCAGAAAGTGTCATTTTCCGCTAACTTGTGAAAAAAATGAAATGATACATGAACTCACCAAGCCCCTCCGCGAATACTTTGGGGTGTCTTCTTTCTAAAATGGTGTGATTTGGGGGTATTTATACTTTCCTGGCATTCTAGCACCTGAAGAAACACGACAGGCGCTCAGAAAGTCAGAGCTGCTTCAAAATGCCGAAATTCACTTTTTTGCACCATAGTTTGTAAACGCTATAACTTTTACCCAAACCAATAAATATACACTTATTGGACTTTTTTTATCAAAGACATGTAGAACAATACATTTAGAGAAAAATTTATATAGAAATGTAGTTTTTTTTAAAAAAATTTACAACAGAAAGTGAAAAATGTCATTTTTTTGCAAAAATGTCGTTAAATTTTTATTAATAGCAAAAAAAGTAAAAATGTCAGCAACAATGAAATACCACCAAATGAAAGCTCTATTAGTGAGAAGAAAAGGAGGTAAAATTCATTTGGGTGGTAAGTTGCATGACGGAGCAATAAACGGTGAAAGTAGTGTAGTGCGGATTTGTAAAAAAGGGCCTGGTCACTAGGGGGGTATAAACCTGTGGTCTTCAAGTGGTTAAACCTTTTGTCTTGCACATGTTGGGGCCATACCAGTGGGGAGCTATCTCTAGCCATTGTTCAACTTCTTTCTGCATATAATCCATATCCCATGAAGGGTCAGGTTCAAATTACGGCCAGGCGGCAGTTTTGCCTAAGCATAGACCTTTGACCATGTCCATGTGATATATGCTATTGTCTCCTTCCCTGGGAAAGGGGTCTACCGCTTCCATTGCCTCTGTCCATCCTGCCAAATTATCTACGCATGAGTTAACAAGATAATAATTTGTAGGACTGACTCGGGCAACATATTATTTACATGTTTCTCCTGGTTCTGCTTTAGGGTATTCTGTCTTAGATTTTTGACTACCCATTATCAAAACTTATTTTCTTACAAAAAGAATTCAAAACAGTAATAGCAAAAAACAAAACAGAATGTTAGTCTGGGGACGAGAGCTGTACAGTTACGACCCAGCCTGTCACTTCCCCTTATATAACTATGTTAAACAAAACAACTTATCATGCAAAACTTCTACATTTATCAAACAACTTATCATGCAAAACTTCTACAATTATCAAACAACTTATCATGCAAACTTCTACAATTATCTTATTAAGAATCAAATCAAGCTGTAAAACCTTCTGTTCCCTGAACAGTTTTTTTTTTTTTACGGGACTCCCTGAGCCCTCTGAAGTGCACTTTCCTTGTTACTGGACTTCCCTGAGTTCCTAACTTGACAGCTCCCTGAGCTGTGTACAACTCCCTGAGTTGTATCTTATGTGTCCCTGACACAATACTGGGTACTCCCTGAGTACCTAACTTCACAGCTCCCTGAGCTGTCTATGTATCCCGGATACAAAACTCTGTACTTACTCTGAGATGTGGCCAGTGCCCTCAGATCGGCCAGAGGACAAAATTGGTGTCTCTTCTCACGAGACCCAAGGATGACCTTCTCGATCCCGGACAAAGCCCCCAGATTGTTAGGAATATTCATTTCTTCCTCTCTTATTGGTACCCCTGGTACTAGACTTCGGTATTAAGCTTGATTTGATTCTTATCTGGCCAGGAGAGAGAGATTGACACAGGACACACTTAAGTGTAGTTCAAAGTCTCTCTGAATTCTTTTATTACTTACATAAGACATATATAGTCGTAATCCAATGACATGATGTTTAAGTTAACCAATCACAGAGTAACACATGTCTTAGCTACACATTTCATTTATCTTATCTTTAGAGTCAAAGCTTTATGTCAGCAAAATAGTTTTTGGAGAACTCTTTCACCTTCGTGTGCCTGATATACTAATGCATATAGACCTTGGACTGCAATATAAACGTATTACAGCTATGTTACAGTCCAAAGTCCACCCCACACAAGCTCCAAGCCCCATCCACACTAATGTATAGATGAAACTCAAAGCCCATACAAAATAGATCAGTAATAGAACCTTTCAATACACATCCCTGTAATCAGCTAAAGCCTAGTATATAGTGAATGTTATTACTATAGGAGCTGATGTCAACCCTTTAAGGAGGTTTTTAATTTTTTGAGTTTTCGTTTTGCGCTCCCTGCCTTCCCAAAGCCATAACTGTTTTATTTTTCGGTTCACATAGCCATATGAGGGCTTGTTTTTTGCGGGACAAGTTGTAATTTCTAACGCCACCATTTAATATTGCATATGATGTAGTGGGAAGCGGGAAAAAAATTCCAAATGGGGTGAAATTGCAAAAATAAAGCAGTTCCACCACAGTTTTGCGGGTTTTTAAATTACGACGTTCGATGTGGGATAAAACTGACCGGTTACTTTTACTCTACAGGTCAGTAGAAATCCAAAGATACCCTAAATGTATAGGTTTTCTTGCGTTTTGATGGTGAAAAAAAATTGAAAAGTGGGAAAAAATCTGTTTTACTTTTTTGTCACCATGTTTTGACCCCGATAACTTTTTTTGTAATTGTATTTACAAAGCTGTAAGGGGCTCATTTTTTGTGTCATCTTTTTATTGATACCATTCTGGGGTGTGTATGATTTTTTTGATCACCTTTTATGTAATTTTTTGTGGAAAATGAAGCGACCAAAAATGGCGAATCCGCTATTTGGACACTTTTTTCCGTTTTGCTGTTTGACGTATGGGGAATATTTTTTATATTTTTATAGTATGGGCGTTTTCGCACATTGCGACACCCATGATGTGTATTTTTTTAATTTTTTTTATTTTAAGCAAAAGGGGGGTGATGTAGGTAAATGCCCTGCAAACAAATGTGGATAGGGAAATTTAATTAAAATAAAATTTGGTTAAGAGTCACTATACCATGTCCAAACCAGGAATATTTGGTACTAGGGGTCCCCTATGGGGCAGTAAGGAATGTGGAAAATGTGTTGCTTGTGCTAACATGGACAGGGCGAAGAATTTTTGGGATTCCACAAACAATAAACAGTATGTAATTACACATAAAAAAACATGTACAATGTTGGTTGTGATCTATTGGGCCATCTGTCCATGCAAATTGATTTATGTGGGGGTGACATCTTGTCCCTTGAAGAGACGTATCAGGGAACATGTATTATCAATACAAGCAGCCAAAGAATCACAAGACTTGGATAATCTACAAACGATTCCTAGACATTTTAGGGATCAGCACAATTTGGATAGTTCACTCCTCCGATTTAGGGGCATTGATGGTGTGATCATTTCAAGCGATGATCAAGCATCAAAGAATTCGGGTGTTCGGCCGAGCACCCGAGTATAATGGAAGTCAATGGGAGACAACCAGGCACCCCCTGCTCTGAAGAGGGGAGGGTGCCTGGTCCATTGGAAAAGTGACATAAACACCACCGGAATGGGGACTATGTCTGGATGCATCTTGGACTTTCAGGTTGCTGCTGGGAACCATGTTGTCCCAGTTGTACGCCACTTTTACAGATTGACAAAAATACGCACAACCCCCCCCCCCCCCCAACAAAAAAAAATGTATTTCACAGGAAAAATTGTTAAGAAACATTCTTTCCTGTATATTCAATCTAATATATAAATCTGAGTGTATGTATGTCTGCTAAAGGAATCCGCACTGTCACATTTACAATTACGAAATTTAGCACACAGGTACATCAGGTGTCCGGGAAGGTTTTGGGCTAGGTCTCAGCTCTCTGGGACGTATCGTTCCTGAGATATTCCCAAAAAATGCATTAGCCAATAGAAGCCTGGTCACATGACCCTTATCAGCCAATAGAAACTCACTGGCAGTTCGTCTACACACATACAGTTTTACTCCAGGTAACCATAACAACCCAGCCATGTTTTTCACTGCTCTAGATGAGTTTTAAAGGAAATCTGTCACCAAGATAATCGCTCTTGAAGTAAAGCCATGGCCTTATAGCATTTAGTACCTTATTTCCTGAGGTTTCCATAACAACCCAGCCATTTCACTTCACTGCTGCAGGTCAGCTTTAAAGGGGCAGGGTGCTGTGGATGACACTGTTAACCACGTCCCGACCGCTGTACGCAGGATCGCGTCCTGGCGGCGGTCGGTTTATTCCTCCTGGACGCGCGGGCGCGTCCTCTCACGAGATGCGAGAATTCGCGCTCCATGCATCAGGTGGAACTCAGTGGAACGCACCGCCGGACGCAGGAGAAGTGAGTCACCAGCCTGCCAGCCAATGATCAGCGCTGGCAGGCTGGTGATTTTTAAAATCACCTATGGAAAAAGTCAATATAAGTTATATTTATAAATATCATGATAATATAAGGGCTCTGTGCCATGTGCTGGGTCCTTTTCATCGGTTGGACCCAGCACAGAGCACAGATCCCAAGTAAGTGCACCAAACACCACATATTAGGCCCTGATCACCCCCCATCACCCCAATTAACCCCTTGATCACCCCCTGTCAATACATAGTGAAAGGGAAAAAAGTGATCAGTGTCACTTTTGTGAACTGTCACTTTTTTTTTTTCACTAGGATTGACTGTTAGTCTTAGTTTAGTTTAGGCCCCTTCGGTAGGTAGTTAGCGTTAGCGCCCAGCCCACCTCACCGCAGTCACTGATTCGCTGATTAGCATAGCGCTAATCAACGTTTGTACTTTTAAAGTATCTGTAAGTGATCAGAACTGATCACGGTCAGATCTATAATAGTATTAGTGTCACCTTAGTTCGCCTTCCACCCCAAACGCAGTGTTTGCCCGATCTGGCCTGATCGTTTGCCCACACGTGCGTTCACCCACGCCCGCCCCGCCGCAGTGACAAAAAAATTTTTTTGTATCACTGCACAATCACTACACAAGCGCTGCGGCGATAAAAAAAATCAGTTTTGATATTTTTTATCAATCGCAGCCGCTTCTGTACTTCGCTAGCCTCCCATTTGTAAGACAGGCTTGCTTTTTTTCTTGCATATTTTTTGGCAGAGATTTTTTCATCCACATCGATCGATGCGAATGGAGAAATCTGTGCCGTTCATTTTTTCTTTCAGCCCAGAGGCTGAACGGAAAAAAAATCTCATTACCCGTATGCTCAATATAAGGAGAATAGCAGAAAATCCTAATGCTGGCCATACGTGTAATGATTGCGGAGACCCTCTAATGCCATGGCAGTACAAACACATCACATGTGACCCCATTTTGGAAAGAAGACACCCCAAGGTATTCGCTGAGGGGCATATTGAGTCCATGAAAGATTGAACTTTTTGTCACAAGTTAGCGGAAAGGGAGACTTTGTGAGAAAAAACAAAACAATTCAAATTTCGCTAACTTGTGCCAAAAAAAAAAAATCTTCTATTAATTCGCCATGCCCCTCACAGAATACCTTGGGGTGTCTTCTTTCTAAAATGGGGTCAGATTTGGGGTATTTATACTGCCCTGGCATTTTAGGGGCCCTAAAGCGTGAGAAGAAAAATGCGTAAAAATGCCATCCTAAAAGGTACTCATTGGAATTGGGGTCCCTTTGCGCATCTTGGCTGCAAAAAAGTGGCACACATGTGGTATACACCCCAAACACATTGCCCTACTTCTCCCGAGTATGGCGATACCACATGTGTGGCACTTTTTTGCAGCCAAGATGCGCAAAGGGGCCCTAAATCCAATGAGTACCTTTAGGATTTCACAGGACATTTTTACGCATTTGGATTCCAAACTGCTTCTGACGTTTAGGGGCCCCTAAAATGCCAGGACAGTAAAAATACCACACAAGTGACCCCATTTTCGAAAGAAGACACCCCAAGGTATTCCGTGAGGGGTATGGTGAGTTCATGTAAAAGTTTTTTTTTTGTCACAAGTTAGTGGAATATGAGACTTTGTAAAAAAAATAAAAATAAAATTCAATTTCCGCTAACTTGTGCCAAAAAATAAAAACATCCATGAACTCACTATTCCCCTCAGTGAATACCTTAGGGTGTCTACTTTCCGAAATGGGGTCATTTATGGGGTGTTTCTACTGTCTGGGCATTGTAGTACCTCAGGAAACAGGACAGGTGCTCAGAAAGTCAAAGTGCGGAAATTCACTTTTTTGCACCATAGTTTATAAACGCTATAACTTTTACCCAAACCAATAAATATACACTTATTGCATTTTTTTTATCAAAGACATGTAGAACAATAAATTTAGAGAAAAAATTATATAGAAATGTAGGTTTATTTGACAAATTTTCTAACAGAAAGTGAAAAATGTAATTTTTTTGAAAAAATGTCATCAAAAAAAGTTAAATATCAAAAAAAGTAAAATGTCAGCAAGAATGAAATACCACCAAATGAAAGCTGTATTAGTGAGAAGAAAAGGAGGTAAAATTCATTTGGGTGGTAAGTTGTATGGCGGAGCAATAAACGGTGAAATAGTGTAGTGCGGAATTGTAAAAAGTGGCCTGGTCATTAAGGGTGTTTAAGCTAGGGGGGCTGAAGTGGTTAAGGGAGCAGAGTGCTGTGGAGGTCACAGTTCAGGGGGCAGGTAGGGTGGCCATTCAAGTCACCTATAAGACCCCACCCTTAGGTACCGCTAAGCCATGCCTCCAATCCGCTTAGGCCATGCCCCCCTTCCGCAGCCGACGGGGATTGATAAAATGATGAAATCAACTGTCAGCTGCAGGGGTGTCAGGGAGGGTGATTTTCTCCCTGCAGCTCACACTCAGACAGCACAGTGCTGCTATCTTAGAGTGAGCTGTCCAAAAGGACATGCCCCCGATCCAGCTAGGCCACACCCACTCCCACTCAGCCAACAGGGATTGAAAAAATTAGGTTAAAAATCAACTTCTAGGTCCCGCTAAGCCACCCCCCCCCCCCCCCGATCCAGTTAGGCCATGCCCCCTTCCAATCCTCAGCCGCCCGGGATTAAAAAAATTAAGTTAAAAATCAACTTCTGTCAGCTGCAGGAGTGGGAGGGAGGGTGACTTTCTCCCTGCAGCTCACACTCAGACAGAACAGTGCAGCTGTCTTAGGGTGAGCTGTTCAAAAGGATACGCTCCTGATCCAGTTAGTCCATGCCCCCTCACACTCCTCAGCCAACAGAGATTGAAAGAATGACACAGCACCTCCACTGACAGTATACAGTATATACACAGCCTCCACTGACAGTACATACAGCTTCCACTGACAGATGTCTGTCACCATATTATGAATAGTACAGTTACCCCTATAATACACACATTTCCCGTGTGACATACAAAGAACACAGTTTCTCCATACAAACAGCTGCTCCATGTAGAATACCAATAATATATACACAGCTCCTCCTCTCACTCCGCTAAACGCATACACAACACCTCCACTCTCAGTATACAGTATATGCACAGCATCCACTAACAGTATATACAGTTGTGTTCAAAATTATTCAACCCCCACTGAAATTGAGTGTTTTGGCCAGTTTGACATTGATTTTGATCATTTCAGTGATCTTGTTTACAATTAAATCAAAGAGGCACTTGTAAGTCAGACAAATATAACATAACAATTTTAATGAAATAAGCACAAATGTCTTTTCTGTGCTCACATCATTATCAGTTTTATTCAACCCCCAAGTGACATTCAATCTTAGTACTTAGTACAACATTTTCCAGTTATAACAGCTTTTAAACGTGAAGCATAGCTTGACACAAGTGTCTTGCAGCGATCTACGTGTATCTTCGCGCATTCTTCATGGGCAAAAGCCTCCAGTTCAGTCACATTCTTAGGCTTGCGCGCTGCAACTGCTTTCTTTAAGTCCCACCAGAGGTTCTCAATCGGATTTAAGTCTGGTGACCTCGATGGCTACTTCAAAATGTTCCAGCCTTTAATCTGCAACCATGCTCTAGTGGACTTGGAGGTATGCTTGGGATCATTGCCCTGTTGAAAGGTCCAAGTCTCCCAAGCCTCAGGTTTGTGATGGACTGCATCACATTTTCATCCAATATCTCCTGGTACTGAAGAGAATTCATGGTACCTTGCACACGCTGAAGCTTCCCTGTAACTGTAGAAGCAAAACAGCCCCAAAGCATGATTGACCCCCCGCCATGCTTCACAGTAGGCAAGGTGTTCTTTTCTTCATAGGCCTTGTTCTTCCTCCTCCAAACATAGCGTTGATCCATGGGCCCAAACAGTTCTAATTTTGTTTCATCAGTCCACAGAACACTATCCCAAAACTTTTGTGGTTTGTCCACATGACTTTTGGCATACTGCAGTCGACTCTTCTTATTCTTTGGAGACAGCAAGGGGGTGCGCCTGGGAGTTCTGGCATGGAGGCCTTCATTACGCAGTGTGCGCCTTATTGTCTAAGCTGAAACTTCAGTACCCGCATCTGACAAATCTTTTTTCAATTCCTCAGCAGTCACACGGGGACTTTTCTCCACTTTGCGCTTCAGGAAGCGCACAGCAGTCAAAGTCAGCATCTTCTTTCTGCCACGACTAGGTAGCGTTTCAACAGTGCCCTTTGCCTTGAATTTGCGAATGATGCTTCCTATGGTGTCTCTTGGTATGTTTAACATCTTTGCAATCTTCTTATAGCCATTGCCCTTCCTGTGAAGAGAAATCACCTCTTCTCCTGTCTTCCTGGACCATTCTCTTGACTTCACCATGTTTGTAAACACACCAGTAAATGTCTAGAAGGAGCTGAGTATCACAGTTATTTTAAATCTGCCTAATTGGTGCTTATTATGCTTGATTGCTGCTCCTTGACATCCACAGGTGTTTTCAATACCTGATCGAAAACACTTGAATGAACCTCTGTTCTTAAGAGTGGTAGTCTTTAAGGGGTTGAATAATTGTGTCAATGAAGTAATCACGAAAAAAATTTAATACTGTATTACAAAAACAATTGATGTCATTTTAGTTGCATTTGGTTCTTTAAAAAGTCCTTGTAAGATTTCATTCTGAACACAATTACAAATGTACACTAAATTCCCTAAAACCCTTTACAGCATTGGGGGTTGAATAATTTTGAACACAACTGTGTGTATATATATATATATATATATATATATATATATCGTGTAGTAGTGATATAGCAGCACTCACATGGGTAAAGATGGGTGCAAATCCCTTTAAAGTCCTGGATGGGAACTTGAAGATACGTTGAAACAACGGGCAGCACTCCAAGGTAAACGTGGATCTTTTATTACACCTCCGCAACGTTTCAGCTGCTCTATGCAGCCTTTGTCAAGCAGTGAACAATAGTGTGCCAAAAGTATTTATGTGCAACACACAAGTGATAACAATCATCAATTATGCAAATTACAATGGTGCCATCATCAAAAATGTTCAAATAAATTTACATAAAAATATATAAAAATAACAAAATTCATATTCCGGTATTTACACATTATTATATTATAGATTTCTGTGACCAAAATCATCAAAATTCATGTGTAGAAGTGATCAAATGATCCATCATTAATAAAAAGTGAGTCCATGCATAATCATATTAAACCAATTTCACCTGTGGATTAAAATTAAATTAACTACAGATTATTATCGGCACGATAGGGTCACTCACTACCAATCCTTCTCACTCTCAGCGTCAGGAAACTACCAGTGCGCATGCGCCCATTACCATCGGCACAGCGCTGCATCAACATGTGACACACCACTACGTCACATCGCTGCGACCGCAACCACGTCACAACTGCGTCGCAGTCCCGTCGTCGCTCAGTGACGCAATGTGGTCACGTGATGAATCAGGAAGTCCACAGTCACGTGAGCCGTTATAGCCATCACTATAGTAACCGGGTAAATACAAATATCACTACATTCATAGGCCACAAATACAAGTCTCAGGGAAATAAATAATACACCCAATATGTCCATCTAGGGTTGCGGTGGCACGGGATGTTCAGTCCCAATGTCTCACTACCCCGAGTTTAAAGAGAGTGTATATCACGTTCCCATGGCCTCACTCTCCCACTCATGGACATTTTGGATAAAACAATATTACAGGAGTTCCGGAAAAGACCAACCCTTTTAGGGAGGTCAGTCAGTTCCAGCAACCAAATTCCCATGACTTATTGTTGCCAAATCAACAGAAAAAGATGGCTGGTTCACATCACACATTGGACCCCATTAACAATACTTGATATCCTGACTTGAGCTTCTGAATTATAGGTGAGTTCTCCCATCCCGACAATTCTCTGATCATCCGGTCTTTCTCCAACTTCGTAGTTTCTATAATAAAGAAACTCAAATTAATAACTCAGTATTAACAAAGAATATTGCAGCACACTATGGTTCTCATACCCTCCAGTGAACGACACTATAAATACCAGCAGAGCCCACAGGGTTAAACGACTCTAAATTCCACATTCAAACCCTCTGGCCTTAAACTATGCAGATGGTAAATCCAAAAAATCTCTTTGCGTTTGAGTAGGGTGGTCTCCCCCACGTCTAGTAATGGGGACCTGATCCACAACCTAAACCTCAAATCACGCTCTGTGTGATGTGCCTCCGTGAAATGCCTGGACACCGGCAAATCCATCCGATTCTCTCGAATCGAGAAACGATGTTGGTTTAGTCTGGTCTTTACCTCCCAGGTCGTCTCCCCCACATAGAGAAGGCGACATGGGCATTCCAAGACATAAACGACATATGTGGAATCACAGGTCAAATACTTGTCTACGTGGAATTGCTCACCGGTTGTGGGATGTATGAAGTCAGCACCGCTCAACATCAGAGAACAATTCACACAGTTATGACAAGGATAACTCCCAACTCTCCTAGATCCAAAATACGCCCCAAATGACACTTTCTTCGTTCCTAAGTCTGCTTTTACTAGTGTATCCCTCAAATTACGTGTACGGCGGTACGACAACAGTGGTAGTCTTGAAAATTCTGGGATATCTCTAAACATACTACCCAACATCGCCCAGTGTTTCCTGATAATTTTACCAATGTAAGGGCTTATGGAGGTATAACTTGACACAAATGGTATCCTTTCTTCTTTAATCTGTTGTCTACCATCACCTAATAATTCAACCCTGGGGATATTTTTGATCCTATCAGTAAGTCGTTGTATAAGGCCAATAGGATAACCTCTAGCTCTGAATTTATGACCCATCTCCGTTAATCTTAATCCCAGTTTTTCTTTTTGACCAACTATCCTCTTTACTCTGAGTAATTGACTAAATGGCAGAGACCTCACCATTGCCCTAGGATGGTTACTAGTAAACAACAGTAAATTATTCCAATCAGTCTCTTTAACAAACAGGTCACCATTCAGACGATTTCCCTCCACAAAGACCAAGGTGTCCAAAAATTGGACCTCTCTGTCTGAGTAAGTAAGCGTAAAGTCAATCTCCTGTTCCCTACTATTAAGATATAAATGAAAGTCCTCCAATTCATCTGGAGTTCCCTTCCAGATGAGGAAGATATCATCTATGTAGCGCCACCACCCCAGAATATGTCTGAGGTGGTGGCCCACATAGACGTATTTCTCCTCGAACCGCGACATAAAGATATTGGCGTATGTCGGTGCCATATTCGAACCCATCGCGGTTCCCCTTTTTTGAACAAAAAAATCATCTCGGAACAGGAAATAATTGTTCTCCAAAACACAACGTAGTAGCTGAAGGATGAAGTTCTGACAATCAGTGGTATACCCTGAAGATAAAAGGCTGTCCTGTACTGCCATTATACCCTTATTGTGATCTATTGACGTGTAAAGAGAAACCACGTCAAAAGATACCAAGAGAGCCCCTAACGGAATAGTCATGGAATTGATAATCTGTAAAAATTGGGTGGTATCCCTAATGTAGGATTTTGCCTCAATGGCAAATCTACGTAGAACCCTATCGAGGAAAATTGCTGCATTGGAAAATAAGGACTCACATCCAGACACAATGGGCCGACCCGGGGGATTTTCGAGTGATTTATGTATCTTAGGGAGTATATAAATGACTGGTGTACGGGGTCGGTCCCTATACACAAAGGACCATAATTTATCGTCAATAATCCCCCGGGTCTTAGCCTGATCCAAAATAGCACGCAATTTCCTCATAAATCCAAATTTCGGGTCATTACTGACCTTTTGATAGACTGCTGTATCCTGAAGCTGTCTGAGTATCTCATTCTCATATGCTTCAGTGTCCATGATAACTATCGCGCCCCCCTTATCGGCGGGTTTGACGGTTATCATGTTATTCTGTGTTAATTTCCTAAGGGCTTTTCCTTCCTCTCTAGATAAATTGCGTTTACTCTCAGGACAATTTTCTTTCAACACATTCAAATCAGATTTCACTGCATTAATAAAAGTATCCAAAACCTGATGATTTACCACAGGTGTAACACTACTTTTGATGTATAAATTTAAATCACTGAGTGTAAGTTCCGCCCTTCTTCCCTCAGAACCAGATATTGTTAATGGTAGTTGATCTTGTGCCCACAGTTTCAGCTTAATGGATCTGAAAAAACGGTACAGGTCCAATTCAAGCTGAAACCAATCAACATTGCCACTAGGGCAAAATGATAGTCCCTTATTCAATACTTGACGTTGTGTGTCAGACAGTTCAAAAGAGAAGATATTTACCACGAGGTCTTGTGGAGCTATGTCTTTTTCTTGAGGTTCACATTCCTCTGGGGTCTCGGAGGTTTCTCTCTTCCTCCATCTTTGCTGCCGCCTGCCCCCACGTCTGGTCCGGTTGGTTCTGGATCTAGTCCTAAAAAATCCACCGATGAGGAAGAAACACCTGTTGGTCGATGTTGTGAAGACTGAGACTCAATCCCCCTCTCAGGTGTCTTAGGAGACCTTCTGTTCTGACTGGGCCCTTTAAATCCTTCTCTAGTGGTAGTCCGCCGGGATCTCTGTGAACCACCTTGCCATGTGTACACATAGCCAGTGGTATAATCCTCAATGTCACATAACCATTTCCTGCGCCTAGTCGTTTGTAGTTCCACTCTCAATTTATCAAAATGTCCATTACTGGTTTGTACATACTTCTCAAATTCCTCCGTAGTTAATAATGATTTTAATTCATCCTCCGTTTGTGATATTTTGTTCTTCAGTTTAATTACTTCAAGTTGTAGGAATTCAATATTAAGCAACATTATATCAAAGGCGTATTTGTTTGAGATCTGGATAAATCGGGTACAAAAGTCCACATTATTAATAAATAAATCCGGCCTCAAATGTGAGCGCATCCCACGTGGAATACGATGCGAATGATGATATTCCCGTAGTAGGCATAAATGTAACTCCAGATTAATGAGTCTTTTGGATTCCGCTTCAAAACTCCGTTTGAGATCCACCAATGATGGAGAAAATAGGAAGGCTGCGTTACCCCCGTCAGAGCTCTGCAGGATTCGAGCCCCGTCCTCCAGAGAGTATGAGAACACATCTTGGTGTACAGATCCAGTGGCTTGAGACATAATGGTGCTAGATATATATATATATTGTAAGAGAGTGTCTGGAGTGGTAGTGGGTGGAAGATACGTGCCACCGGGGGTCGTGGCCCCGGTGGAGTAAGAGCCGGGTCTTTTGTGTTTTGTCAGCAGTGAGTGCTGTCACACAGCGGTCCGGGCCGGCTCTTACTGGGAACAGGCAAAGAGCAGGGTGGGTGTCTGTTCCCCACGGACCACAACAGCTGGACGGGATTCGGTTGTTGGTGTCAGTCTACACTGATCCTGGCAGGTTGGTTATCTCTGGCCTTAGTTGGGTAGGGAAGGAGTTAATCCTTCACTATGCTCGGTGGGTGTGGTCCTCCTGCTACACCCAGGGCTGTGAATATAAGTTTGATGCTCACTGACTGTGGGGTGATGAAGTGTGCTCTCCTGTCTCACTGCAGGAGGCTGTACGGGAGGCTGATCGCATGGTCGGGCTGAGCTCTGTAGTCCGCTCTGCTAACAAAGACTGCCCAGTTGCTGCAGGCTCCGGGAAGGGCCAAAAGAAGGGATCCTGTGGCCGGAGCCATTCCCTTGTCCAGGCCGACACGTGGCCTGTCTAACTTGTACGAACTTGGACAAACCCGCCCCACGACAAGGTGTAGTACTGATCACGGATGTGAGAGACTGTGTGAACAGGCACCAAGACGCCGGCTGCGTTTGGGACTTCGTTGTGGGAGGTGGGGTTTATGAACTTTGCTGTGGTGTGAATTGCACAGTTTTGATGTGATGCACTGGCGTGAATAAAAGAGCACGGTGTGGACACAAAGCCTGTCTCCTGAGCCTCTATACTGCCACCGCTACCATCTGCCTACCAGAGCAAACCCCCACAATTGGTGGCTTTAGCGGGCAAACGGCAGTGAGGCCGAAAATTGTGTTATTTGGACTGTATGTCATATATTAAGCCGGCAAGTTTTGTGGCTCCAGATAAGATGGAGGAGGCCATTAGACACTTGGTGCAAAGCAATGAGGAGGCTACTCGGAGACATGAGGAAGCCCTGAGAGACCAGCGGCAGTTGAATAGTCTACTGGCCCAGCAACTGGCGACTATGCAGGAGTCCATGCGTGTGTTACAACAACAAACTGTCCCGGGGGACCGCAATCCTACCTGCTGCCCGGGATAAGGTGCGCTCAGCATTAAGAAAGATGGGCCCCGAGGATGATATCGAGGCGTTCTTGATGGTCTTCGAACGCACTGCGGAACAGGAAAGGTTACCGGCAGAACAGTGGGCCGAAGTAGTGGCGCCATTTTTAGTGGGAGACGCACAAAAGGCCTACTTCGACCTCAGTCAGGAGGAAGCCAAGAGCTATGAGAGGCTGAAGGGGAGGTGTTGGCTCGCCTTGGGGTTAATACCTATGTGCGTGCACATCGAGTCTACCAGTGGGCCTTCTCCGAGTCCCGGCCTGCCCGGTCCCAGGCCTATGACCTGTTACACCTGGTAAAAAATGGCTGCAGCCTGAGACATTGAGCCCCTCGCAGATGGTGGAACGGGTGGTGGTCGATCGTTTGGTGCGCACCCTCCCAAGAGCAATACAGCGCTGGGTGGGACAAGGTGATCCAGGCACCCTGGAGCAAGTTGTTGGCCTAGTCGAGAGATACATGGCAACCCAGGACTTGGTCCGAGACTCCGCCTTCCTGCAAAAGCCGCGCTCACTCTCCCTGCCACAAAGGGGACCAGAGAAGGGGGCTCAACCGCTTAAGGGGGAGGTGATTTCCACTCCTGGGAGGCCAAACCTGGGGAGACGAGAGACCCCGGGATTAGATGTTGGCACTGTCAGGGCCTGGGACACGTTGCTGCCAACTGCCCGAGGGCGGCAGAGCCCATGGACTGCGGGTTCGCACGCCGATCCTCCTTTTCGGCCAACCGGTGTGTGTTGCTGCTTCGCTGCTATCCGCTGATACACCTCCTTTGTGTGCCGTCTCTATTAATGGACACCCAGTTAAGGCATTGCTGGACTCGGGAGCTTAGTGACCCTCGTTCACGAGTCCCTGGTGGCCAGTCGCGCCCAGGCAAGCAAACCATCAGTGTTGTGTGTATTCATGGGGACCGGCGAGAATATCCTACAACCTGTGTGACCTTGTCTACCCTCGGGAGGGAGATACAGCATGTTGTTGGGGTGGGGCGACAAATCCCTTACGCTGCCATCCTAGGTAGGGATTGTCCCCTGTTTTGGTCTCTCTGGGAGGGACGGGGTGCAGAGCCAGTGCCCGTTGATCCTGAAGAGGGGCTACCAGCTGTAGGGGTCACCAATAAGCGGGAAGAGTGTCACCCTGATAGCTTGTCCCTAGAAGGGTTGGCTGGTGAGCCGGTGGCAGCCCCATCTGTTCCAGAACTAGAAGTATCCCGAGACACATTTGGGACTGCCCAGCTCCAGGATCCTACATTGTCACGGGCCAGAGAAGGGGTGACTGTCATCAATGGAGTGGCTCAGCACCCGGGAGCAGACTCGAATTTCCCCACCTGGCCTGTAACCAGGACCTACTGTACCGGGTCGACAAAGTCCGGCAAGAGGTAATAGAACAGTTGGTGGTACCTCAACCATACCGCCGCATGGTATTAGACCTAGCGCATACTCATGTGTTAGGAGGGCATCTGGGGGTCCAGAAAACTCAGGAACGTATACTGCGGCGTTTCTATTGGCCGGGATATATGAGGAAGTCAGGAGGTTTTGCCAGTCCTGTCCCGAGTGTCAGAGGACCAGCCCCCAGCCTCATTATCGTAGTCCCCTGGTGCCCATGCCCATTATTGAAGTACCTTTCGAAAGGGTCGCTATGGACCTTGTAGGCCCCATTAATAAGTCAGCCAGAGGCCACCAACATATCCTGGTCATAGTAGACTACGCTACTCGCTACCCTGAGGCGATACCCCTGCGCCACACGCCGGCCAAGCTAATAGCCAAGGAGCTGATGGGGATGTTCTCGCGGGTGGGGATCCCGAAGGAGATATTGACAGACCAAGGGACCCCTTTCATGTCCAAGGTGATGAGGGAGCTCTGCAAAATATTAAATATTAAGCACTTGCGTACATCCGTCTATCACCCCCAAACTGATGGGCTGGTGGAACGCTTTAATAAGACCCTAAAGTCCATGCTCAAGAGAGCGGTGGCAAAAGACGGAAAGGACTGGGACCTCTTGCTGCCCTATGTGTTATTTGCGGTGCGAGAAGTGCCCCAGGCATCCACAGGGTTCTCACCGCTTGAGCTGTTATATGGTAGGCATCCCCGAGGGCTGTTAGATATCGCTAAAGAGGCGTGGGAGCAGCAGCCTAGCCCTCACAAAAGCATAGTTGAGCACATCGAGAAGATGCAGGACCGGATTGGGACAGTTCTGCCCATAGTCCGTGAACATATGGAAGCGGCCCAGCTGGCCCAGAGCCGCGTGTACAACCGGGCCGCCCAGGTAAGGAAGTTTAACCCGGGCGACCGAGTGTTAGTACTAGTGCCCACCATAGACAGCAAGTTTCTGGCCAGATGGCAAGGACCGTATGAGATAAGAGAGAAGTTAGGCCCCGTGAATTACAGGGTATACCAGCCGGGAAGGCGGAAGCCCGAGCAGGTGTACCACGTTAATTTACTGAAAGCCTGGAAAGATAGAGAAAGTCTCCTTGGGGATGACCCGCGCTTTGTCTTGGCTGCAGAGAACGTCCCCGGCCCTACAGTGGTACCAGAGGACATCCCTGCAGTAAAGATAGGTAGCGGTTTGTCGACTAAGCAGACTCAAGAAGTGAAGGAGTTCATTAGCAGGAATAAAGACGTGTTCTCTGACCTTCCGGGACGCATCGATCTAGTCCAACATGACATTGTCACCGAGCCCCAGGAAAAATACGTTACGACCGCACCGGGTACCGGAGGCTCGGCGACAAGCCATTTCAGAGGAAGTAAAGTTTATGCTGAAGTTAGGGGTCATCGAGGAGTCTAGAAGCGAGTGGGCTAGCCCGATCGTTCTTATCCCAAAGCCCGACGGATCATTACGTTTTTGTAATGATTTCCGGAAGCTAAACGAGATTTCAAAGTTTGACGCCTATCCCATGCCGCGAGTAGATGAGTTAATAGAGCGAATGGGTAAAGCCAGGTATTTCTCGGTGATAGATCTCACAAAAGGGTACTGGCAGGTACCTTTAACAGAGACAGCAAAGGAGAAGACCGCCTTTGTTACGCCGGAGGGGCTGTTTCATTATAGAGTGTTGCCCTTCGGGTTGCACGGTGCTCCAGCCACGCTTTCAACGGCTGATGGATATCGCCCTCAGACCACATCTCCGGTATGCTTCAGCATATTTGGATGATATAATCATATTTAGCCAGGACTGGGAAAGTCACTTGTCGAAGGTTCAAGCAGTGATAGACTCGCTCAGGAAGGCAGGATTGACCGCCAACCCAAAAAAGTGCTCAGTGGGCCTGGAGGAAGCGTGGTATTTGGGTTATGTCATTGGACGCGGAGTCGTTAAGCCCCAAATAAATAAGATCGAGGCGATCCGAAATTGGCCTAGACCCCTTACGACCAGGCAACTGCGATCATTTTTAGGGATGGTAGGGTATTATATGCGGTTCATCCCACATTTTGCCACTATAGCTGCCCCGTTGACAGGACTCCTGAAAGGTAGGAAGTCAGTAATGCTTCGCTGGGATGAGCAGGCGGAAGAGGCGTTCTCCCGTTTGAAGTCGGCCCTGTGCGGGTCCCCAGTTCTGGTGACGCCCGACTTCGGACGGGAGTTTATAGTTCAGACGGACGCCTCTGAGTAGGCCTCGGGCGGTACTCTCCCAGGAAATCAATGGTGAAGAACACCCCGTTAGTTTCCTGAGCCGCAAGCTCACCCCAGCGGAAACCCGGTACAGCGTGGTAGAAAGAGAATGCCTCGCCATCAAGTGGGCACTTGAATCTCTCAGGTATTACCTGTTGGGGAGAAGGTTCCGTCTGGTGACTGACCACTCCCTCTCCGGTGGATGAGCCAGGCCAAGGAGGGGAGCGCTCGGGTCACCAGATGGTTCTTATCCCTCCAGAATTTTAAGTTCAGGGTTGAGCACAGGGCAGGTCGCCTGCAAGGGAACGCTGATGCCCTGTCCCGGGTACACTGTTATATGTGTGTTCACCCCGGTAGGATTGAACAGGGTCGCCAAGCCTTCAGGGGTGAACAAAGGGGGGATATGTAAGAGAGTGTCTGGAGTGGTAGTGGGTGGAAGATACGTGCCACCGGGGGTCGTGGGCCCCGGTGGAGTAAGAGCCGGGTCTTTTGTGTTTTGTCAGCAGTGAGTGCTGTCACACAGCGGTCCGGGCCGGCTCTTACTGGGAACAGGCAAAGAGCAGGGTGGGTGTCTGTTCCCCACGGACCACAACGGCTGGACGGGATTCGGTTGTTGGTGTCAGTCTACACTGATCCTGGCAGGTTGGTTATCTCTGGCCTTAGTTGGGTAGGGAAGGAGTTAATCCTTCACTATGCTCGGTGGGTGTGGTCCTCCTGCTACACCCAGGGCTGTGAATATAAGTTTGATGCTCACTGACTGTGGGGTGATGAAGTGTGCTCTCCTGTCTCACTGCAGGAGGCTGTACGGGAGGCTGATCGCATGGTCGGGCTGAGCTCTGTAGTCCGCTCTGCTAACAAAGACTGCCCAGTTGCTGCAGGCTCCGGGAAGGGCCAAAAGAAGGGATCCTGTGGCCGGAGCCATTCCCTTGTCCAGGCCGACACGTGGCCTGTCTAACTTGTACGAACTTGGACAAACCCGCCCCACGACAAGGTGTAGTACTGATCACGGATGTGAGAGACTGTGTGAACAGGCACCAAGACGCCGGCTGCGTTTGGGACTTCGTTGTGGGAGGTGGGGTTTATGAACTTTGCTGTGGTGTGAATTGCACAGTTTTGATGTGATGCACTGGCGTGAATAAAAGAGCACGGTGTGGACACAAAGCCTGTCTCCTGAACCTCTATACTGCCACCGCTACCATCTGCCTACCAGAGCTAACCCCCACAATATATATATATATATATATATATATAGATATACAGATTCCACTAACAGTATATACACTACCTCCTCTGACAGTATATATACAGCACCTCCACTGACAGTATATACACAACCTCCACTGACAGTATATATACAGCCTCCACTGACAGCATATACAAAGCTTCCACTGACAGATACATTGGTAACACATCTCTGTGCTGTTCCATGGAACCATATTGGTAGTGGCTGCTGCTGGGCTGGCTGGTGACCCAGATAGCTGGTCAAAAGGACATTCTTAGTATAAGAAGCTAATGCAGGAGTTGTTTAGCCAACGTTGTTGTAAAGGCTGATGTAACTCACATGACCTTAAGTGTAGACTAATTCTGTGGTTTTTTTTTTATACTGTCAATTATAGAGAATAATGCCCCGTAAGAAAAGGAATACGATTGGACGATTGCCGTCAGACGCTAAGGGAAAAGCCGTATTATGGGCCAATGACCGATGTGAAGAAAGGGAAGCAAGACTTACACACATAAGAACAAGAGTTGCTTCCCCCAGGGCCACTGAAACATCTCGGCAGAGAGAAGCAAGACTTACAGACATGAGAACAAGAGCTGCTTCCTCAAGGGCCACTGAAACAACTCAGCAGAGAGAAGCAAGACTTATAGACATGAGAACAAGAGCTGCTTCCTCAAGGGCCACTGAAACAACTCAGCAGAGAGAAGCAAGACTTACCAACATGAGAATCGGAGTTGCTTCCACAAGGACAAAGGAAAAGGTTGGAAATTTGAAACACTCTTACTTTTGCTATCAGGATAATTCAATAGTTAACATATGAAAAATGGATGTGCTGCAATGCCCTGAAGTGGAAAGATGAACCGCCAGGTTTATGCTGTGCAAATGACAAGGTAAAACTTCCACCTCTCCTGTTACCACCAGATCCCCTGAAGTCAACAGGATTTATGCCAATGTTCAAAGTTCAAGGACAGATTTACCACTCAATTGACTCACTGCTTCCATTACAAGGAGAAGAACCTCAATTCCTTCAACTCTACTTCATGGGAAATGCAGAAGCAGAGGCTCAACAGAGATGTTCTTTAATTCCGAACACTCGCCTTGATATTGTCACTAACTTGCAGCAGTTCTTTCACTTAAACAATCCATATGTTCAAGACTGCACTTGAATGCATGCCAAGTGACGATTACAAAGTTGTAATTAGAGCTGACAAAACACCACAAGGTGAGCATCAGCGGTGTTTCAATGCCCCCATATTTGATGAGGTAACTATCTTGATTGTGGGTAATGATTTTCAAAGCCACAACACTTTACAACAGGTGGCAGAAACTCACAGGTCCTATCATGCACTGCAATATCCGATTATCTTTTGGCAGGGACAGGATGGCTATCACTTTGAAATACCTCAGACTGATCCTACAACTGGAAACTCTTTAGGAAAAAAAGTGTCTGCCATGGACTTCTATGCCTATAGGATCATGGCAAGAGTTACTGAGGAAAATCACATCCTGAAATGCAGACACCCACCTCTTCCAACAATTCATCGTTGACAGGTATACAAAGATTGAGAGTGAGAGTCTTCTGTATATCCGACTAAATCAAAAGAAGCTCAGAGCCGAGGAATACATTTACCTTAGAGATGCTGTGGCAAATGATGCTGATCCAAACAAGTTGGGTAAAATGGTAATTCTTCCATCAACTGTCACTGGAAGCCCACGACACATGCATGAATACACACAGGATGCATTGACTTACATGAAAAAGTATGGCCGTCCAGATCTTTTTATTACCTTCGCTTGCAATCCTGCTTGGGAGGAAATCGAAGGGGAACTGTGGCCAGGCCAGAAAACATTGAATCGCCATGACATCATTGCTCAGGTTTTCAAAAGTAAACTCACAAAAATGATTCATCTGATCACAAAAGCACACATTTATGATGAGACACAGTGCTGGATATATTCAGTCGAATGACAAAAAAGAGGCCTTCCTCATGCCCATATCTTAATCCATAGAACATGATCCATAGTTTGTGTGGGAACCTCAACAAAAATTCTCCCTGCATGGTTGATGACAGGTGTTCAAAAAATTACCCACGAAACCTGGTCCAAGAAACACAAACAGGACAAGATGGATATTGAGTAAACCAAAGAAGAAAAGCAGGGGATCGTGGCTTCACAGCAAAGCTCAAAATGCGTGTTGGAACATCACTCCAAGAGATAGAAATTGACAAGTGGGTGGTTCCTTACAACTAGAGATGAGCGAACACCTGGATGTTCGGGTTCGAGAAGTTCGGCCGAACTTCCCGAAAATGTTTGTGTTCGGGATCCGAACTCGACCCGAACTTTATCCCGAACCCGAACCCCATTGAAGTCAATGGGGACCCGAACTTTTAGGCACTAAAAAGGCTGTAAAGTAGTCCAGGAACGGGCTAGAGGGCTGCCAAAGGCAGCAAAATGTAGGTAAGTCCCCTGCAAACAAATGTGGATAGGGAAATGAATTAAAATAAAATAAATAAAATTTAACCAATATCAATTGGAGAGAGGTCCCACTGCAAGGAATCATGCATCATATCAACCACCACCGGAGAGGGCCACTCTCAGTTATTTAGGCCCAGCACCCAGACAGAGGAGAGAGGTCCCACAGCAAGGAATAAGGCGTCATATCACCCACCACTGGAGAAGGCCACTTTCAGTTATTTCGGCCAGCACCCAGACCGAGGAGAGAGGTCCCACAGCAAGGAATCATGCGTCATATCACCCACCACTGGAGAAGGCCACTTTCAGTTATTTCGGCCCAGCACCCAGACCGAGGATACAGGTCCCACAGCAAGGAATCCTGCGTCATATCACACACCACTGGAGAAGGACACTTTCAGTTATTTCGGCCCAGCACCCAGACCGAGGATACAGGTCCCACAGCAAGGAATCATGCGTCATATCACACACCACTGGAGAAGGACACTTTCAGTTATTTAGGCCCAGCACCCAGACAGAGGAGAGAGGTCCCACAGCAAGGAATAAGGCGTCATATCACCCACCACTGGAGAAGGCCACTTTCAGTTATTTCGGCCAGCACCCAGACCGAGGAGAGAGGTCCCACAGCAAGGAATCATGCGTCATATCACCCACCACTGGAGAAGGCCACTTTCAGTTATTTCGGCCCAGCACCCAGACCGAGGATACAGGTCCCACAGCAAGGAATCCTGCGTCATATCACACACCACTGGAGAAGGACACTTTCAGTTATTTCGGCCCAGCACCCAGACCGAGGATACAGGTTCCACAGCAAGGAATCATGCGTCATATCACCCACCACTGGAGAAGGCCACTTTCATTTATTTCGGCCCCAGCACCCAGATAGAGGAGAGAGGTCCCACAGCAAGGAATCATGCGTCATATCGACCACCACTGGAGAAGGCCACTTTCAGTTATTTAGGCCCAGCACCCAGACCAAGGATACAGGTCCCTCAGCAAGGAATCCTGCATCATATCACACACCACTGGAGAAGGCCACTTTCAGTTATTTCGGCCCAGCACCCAGACCGAGGATACAGGTTCCACAGCAAGGAATCATGCGTCATATCACCCACCACTGGAGAAGGCCACTTTCATTTATTTCGGCCCCAGCACCCAGATAGAGGAGAGAGGTCCCACAGCAAGGAATCATGCGTCATTTCACCAACCACTGGAGAAGGCCACTTTTAGTTATTTCGGCCAAGCACCCAGACAGAGGAGAGAGGTCCCACAGCAAGGAATCATGCGTTATATCACCCACCACTGGAGAAGGCCACTTTCAGTTATTTATGCCCCACCACCCAGACAGAGGAGAGAGGTCCCACAGCAAGGAATCATGCGTCATATCACCCACCACCGGAGAAGGCCACTTTCAGTTATTTATGCCCCACCACCCAGACAGAGGAGAGAGGTCCCACAGCAAGGAATCATGCATCATATCACCCACCACCGGAGAAGGCCACTTTTAGTTATTTCGGCCCCAGCACCCAGACAGAGGAGACAGGTCCCACAGCAAGGAATCATGCGTTATATCACCCACCACCAGAGAAGGCCACTTTCAGTTATTTCGGCCCCACCACCCAGACAGAAGAGAGGTTCATTCAACTTTGGGTTGCACCGCAAGATTATGGTAAAGTTAAAAAAATGAGGATTCAATAAAGAAGTGCCCCGGAGTACAAGAATACATGGTTGAGGGGGAGGCAGTTATAAATGTCTATTCTGCACAAGGGAAGGACAGGTCCTGTGGGATCCATGCCTGGTTCATTTTTATGAACGTCAGCTTGTCCACGTTGGCTGTGGACAGGCGGCCACGTTTGTCAGTAATGATGCCCCCTGCCATGCTGAATACACGTTCAGACAAAACGCTGGCCGCCGGGCAGGCCAGCACCTCCAAGGCATAAAATGCTAACTCGGGCCACGTTGACAATTTG
>CM065590.1:358819199-358843552 GCA_033119425.1 Bufotes viridis
TTTTTGCAGATCTGACCAGTGTCACTTTATGTGGTGATAACTTTAAAACGCTTTTTCTTATCCAGGCCATTCTGAGATTGTTTTTTCGTCACATATTGTACTTCATGACACTGGTAAAATTAAGTCGAAAAATTTCATTTTTATTTATAAAAAATATCAAATTTACCAAAAATTTGGAAAAATTTGCAATTTTCCAAGTTTCACTTCTCTACTTCTATAATACATAGTAATACCGCCCAAAAAGTTATTGATTTACATTCCCCATATGTCTACTTCATGTATCGATCATTTTGGGAATGCCATTTTATTTTTTGGGGACGTTACAAGGCTTAGAAGTTTAGAAGCAAATCTTGAAATTTTTCAGAAATTTTCAAAACCCACTTTTTAGGGACCAGTTCAGGTCTGAAGTCACTTTGTGAGGCTTACATAATAGAAACCATCCAAAAATGACCCCATTCTAGAAACTACACCCTCAAGGTATTCAAAACTGATTTTACAAACGTCATTAACCCTTTAGGTTTCTCACAAGAGTTAATGGCAAATGGAGATAAAATTTCAGAATTTCGATTTTTTTGGAAAATTTTTCGCTTGAATCCATTTTTTCCAGTAACAAAGCAAGGGTTAACAGCCAAACAAAACTCAATTTTATTGCCCCGATTCTGTAGTTTTCAGAAACACCCCATATGTGGGCGTAAACTGCTGTATGGCCAAACGGCATAACACAGAAGGAAGGGAACGCCATATGGTTTTTGGAAGGTGGATTTTGCTGGCCTGGATTTTTGACACCATGTCCCATTTGAAGCCCCCGATGCACCCCTAGAGTAGAATCTCCAAAAAGTGACTACACCCTGAAGGTATTCAAAACTGATTTTACAAACTTTGTTAACCCTTTAGGTGTTCCACAAGAGTTATTGGCAAATAGAGATGAAATTTTGGCATTTCTATTTTTTGTTACCTTGCCTCAAAAAAGTGTAATATAGAGCAACCAAAAATCATATTTACCCTAAAATAATACCAACAAAACTGCCAACTTATCCCATACTTTCCAAAATGGGGTCACTTTTTGGAGTTTCTACTGTAGGGGTGCATCAGGGGGGCTTCAAATGGGACATGGTTTCAAATAACCAGTCCAGCAAAATCTGCCTTCCAAAAACCATATGGCGTTCCCTTCCTTCTACGCCCTGCCATTTGGCCATACAGCAGTTTACGACCACATATGGGGTGTTTCTGCAAACTAGAGAATCGGGGCAATATATATTGAGTTTTGTTTGGCTGTTAACCCTTGCTTTGTTACTGGAAAAATTTATTAAAATGGAAAATTTGCAAAAAAATAGCTCTTTTCGGACCGTTTTTATTTTTTGTTATTTACATCGTTGAACGGACAGGTTAGATTGTGTGCTATTTCTATAGAGCAGGTTGCTACGGATGCGGCAATACCAAATATGGCTACTTTTTGGGGGGTTTTGTTTCAGTTTTACATAATACAGCATTTTTGAAAAAAAATTATTTTTTAGTGTCTTCACATTCTGAAAGTTATATATTTTTTTTATTTTTTGGGCGACTGTCTTATGTAGGGGTTCATTTTTTGTGGGATGAGATGGCGGTTTGATTGGAACTATCTTGGGGTGCATATGACATTTTGGTCGCTTGCTATTACACTTTTTGTGATGTAAAGTGACAAAAATGGCTCTTAACACCGTATTTTTTTTATTTTTTTTGTTGTGTTCACCTGAGGGTTTTGATCATGTGTTATTTTTAAAGAGCAGGTTGCGCCGGACGCGCCGATACCAAATATGTATACTTTTTATTTATTTATTTAAGTTTTACACAATATTATCATTTTTTAAAACAAAACAAATCATGTTTTAGTGTCTCCATAGTCTGAGAGCCCTATTTTTTTTTTTGGGGGGGGTTATTGTCCTATGTGGGGTATCATTTTTTGCGGGATGAGATGGCGGTTTTATTGGTACTATTTTGGGAGGCATATGCCTTTTTGATCACTTGGTATTAAACTTTTTGTGATTCAAGGTGACAAAAAATGGCTTTTTTACACAATTTTTTTGTGTTTTTTTTTACGGTATTTGCGTGAGGGGTTAGGTCACGTGATATTTTTATAGAGGAGATTTTTACGGACGCGGCGATACCTAATATGTGTAGTGTATTTGTTTTTTTATTTTTATTCAGTGATATGTATTTTTCTTATTTTTACTTTTTTTTCACTTTTTTTACATTTTTTGACCCAGACCCACTTGGTTCTTGTAGATCCAGTGGATCTGGTGTCTATATAATCACAGTAAGTACACTATATAGTGTACTTACTGTATTTTTTTACTTTACAAAGTCTGAATAGGCTTTTGCCTTTAGCAAAAGCCCATTCAGAGCTTTCAGTACCATGGCAAGCAGGACGCTTCTGAAAGCGTCCTGCTGCCATGGTGACTCATCACCCGCTGCCACAAGAGAGCAGCGGGTGATGGAAAGAGAGGTGAGCTCCCTCCCTCTACTATCCTATCCTCGCCGGGGGCTGCAAAGGTACAGCAGCCCTCGATGGGAGAGGGAGGGAGCTCCTCCATGTTAACACTTTATACCGCGGTCCGTACGGACCGCGGTATAGAAGGGGTTAAACTGCTGACATCTGCAGCACAGATGTCAGCAGTTTATAGCAGGGGGTCAGCAATGTGCTGACCCCCTGCTATACCCACTAGACACCAGGGAAAGCGTTTGGAAATCCACGCCCGCCTCCCGCGCCACCCACCCGCAGCACCGCCCGCAATCCCCCCCCCTGCACTGCACCGTGGGGATCAGAGACTACAGATAGCGCAGCAAACCGCAGGTCTGAATTGACCTGCGGTTTGCTGCGATCGCTGACATAGGGGGGTCACGGGACCCCCCTGGGCATTGTGCCAAGATGCCTGCTGATTGATTTCAGCAGGCATCTTGTTCCGATCACAGCCACGTGCGCAGCGGTGATCGGAAATTCACAGGGTGTACATGTACGCCCTTGGTCCTTAAGTACCAGGACGCAAGGACGTACATGTACGCTCTTCGTCCTTAAAGGGTTAATAGTGTCCGGCAAAGGATATATTATATTTTGTTCTGGGGTGAAATTCAATTCCCAAAATAGCAATACTCTGAATCTGGTGTTCCAGCAGTTGCAGGCCTAGTTTAAATCTGTCTGTAACAGGGTATATTATTTTCTTTGGTGAAATTCAATTGCCAAAAGAGCAATACCATTAATCAGTGGTTTCAGCTGTGGCTGGCCAAGTTTCATAGTGTCCTGCAAAGGATATATTTTGTTCTGGGGTGAAATTCAATTGCCAAAATAGCAATACCATAAATCAGTGGTTTCAGCTGTGGCTGGCCAAGTTTCATAGTGTCCTGCAAAGGATATATTTTTTCTGGGGTGAAATTCACTTGCCAATATAGCAATACCCTGAATCTGATGCTCCAACTGTTGCAGGCCAAGTGTTAATCTGTCCGTAAAAGGGTATATTACACTCAAGATGTATATACAAAATAGCAATCCCCTAAATCTGGTGACACAGCAGTGGCTGGCAAAGTATAATAGTGTTCGGCAAAGGATATATTTTGTTCTGGGGTGAAATTCAATTGCCAAAATAGCAATCCCCGAATCTGGTTTTCCAGCTGTTGTAGGCCTAGTTTAAATCTGTCCGTAACAGGGTATATTTTTTTCTGGGGTGACATTAAATTGCCAAAATAGCAATACCCTGAATCTGGTGTTCCAGCAGTTGTAGGCCTAGTTTAAATCTGTCCGTAACAGGGTATATTTTTTTCTGGGGTGAAATTCAATTGCCAAAAGAGCAATACCATTAATCAGTGGTTTCAGCTGTGGCTGGCCAAGTTTCATAGTGTCCTGCAAAGGATATATTTTGTTCTGGGATGAAATTCAATTGCCAAAATAGCAATACCATAAATCAGTGTTTTCAGCTGTGGCTGGCCAAGTTTCATAGTGTCCTGCAAAGGATATACTTTTTTTCTGGGGTGAAATTCACTTGCCAATATAGCAATACCCTGAATCTGATGTTCCAACTGTTGCAGGCCAAGTGTTAATCTGTCCGTAAAAGGGTATATTACACTCAAGATGTATATACAAGTGCTGAGAGGGTCATCCTCAATAACTTCACAAGCTACAGTGCATCTCCCATTGTATTTCTGCCCGTTAAAGGGTATATTACACAAAGTGTTAAAATACAATTGCTGAAGGCATAATCCTACATATTTTTTCACACGCTACTGGCTAAGTGACAGAAAACAGAGGTTGGTTATTAACGGTAGATACTCAGATTGGGTCACTGTCACTAGTGGGGTACCTCAGGGGTCAGTATTGGGCCCTATTCTCTTCAATATATTTATTAATGATCTTGTAGAAGGCCTGCACAGTAAAATATCTATTTTTGCAGATGACACTAAACTGTGTAAAGTAATTAACACTGAAGAGGACAGTTTTCTGCTACAGAGGGATCTGGATAGATTGGAGGCTTGGGCAGAGAAATGGCAGATGAGGTTTAACACTGACAAATGTAAAGTTATGCACATGGGAAGGAATAATGCAAGTCACCCGTACATATTAAATGGTAAAACACTCGGTAACACTGACATGGAAAAGGATCTAGGAATTTTAATAAATAGCAAATTAAGCTGCAAAAACCAGTGTCAGGCAGCTGCTGCTAGAGCCAATAAGATAATGGTTTGCATCAAAGGGGTGCCATAGATGCCCGTGATGAGAACATAGTCCTACCACTTTACAAATCACTAGTCAGATCACACATGGAGTACTGTGTACAGTTCTGGGCTCCTGTGAACAAGGCAGACATAGCAGAGCTGGAGAGGGTTCAGAGGAGGGCAACTAAAGTAATAACTGGAATGGGGCAACTACAGTACCCTGAAAGGTTATCAAAATTAGGGTTATTCACTTTAGAAAAAGACGACTGAGGGGAGATCAAATAACTATGTATAAATATATCAGGGGTCAGTACAGAGATCTGTCCCATCATCTATTTATCCCCAGGACTGTTACTGTGGCGAGGGACATCCTCTGCATCTGGAGGAAAGAAGATTTGTACACAAACATAGAAAAGGATTCTTCACTGTAAGAGCAGTGAGACTATGGAACTCTCTGCCTGGGGAGGTGGTGATGGTGAGTACAATAAAAGAATTCAAAATATAATGGATGTATTTCTGGAGTGTAATAATATTACAGGCTACAGCTACTAGAGAGGGTGCATTAATCCAGGGAGTTATTCTGATTGCCTGATTGGAGTCGGGAAGGAATTTTTTTCCCCTTAAGTGGGAAAAATTGGCTTCTGCCTCACAGGGGTTTTTGCCTTCCTCTGATCAACTTGTAGGAAACAGGCCGAACTGGATGGACAAATGTCTTTTTTCGGTCTTATATACTATGTTTCTATGTTACTGTGCATCTCCAAGTGTAAATCTGTCTATAAAAGGATACCTTTTATCCATGGCTAAATACTAGCCCTACAATAGATATTCCCTAAATCAGTGGTTACTGCTGTGCCTGGATTAGTGTAATATGGTACATAAATAAATAGGCAGAGAGTGTTAGGTGCCTGTAAAAAAGGTCTGAATTTAAAATCAATACATTGGGCCAAATATTTTTTTCTTATTGTGGTGCTTGGTGAACGGTAACAATGAGGAAAACATCTAGTAAGGGACGCGGACGCGGTCGTGGTGGTGTTAGTGGACCCTCTGGTGCTGGGAGAGGACGTGCCTATTCTGCCACAGCCACACGTCCTAGTGACCCAACTACCTCAGGTTCCAGTACCCGCCAGAATTTACAGCGATATTTGGTGGGGCCCAATGCCGTTCTATGAATGGTAAGGCCTGAGCAGGTACAGGCGCTAGTCAATTGGGTGGCCGACAGTGGATCCAGCACATTCACAACATTATCTCTCACCCAGTCTTCTGCAGAAAGCGCACAGGTGGCACCTGAAAACCAAGCCCATCAGTCTGTCACATCACCCTCATGCATATCAGGGAAACTGTCTGAGCATCAAGTTATGCAGCAGTCTCTTATGCTGTTTGAAGACTCTGCTGGCAGGGTTTCCTAAGGGAATCCACCTAGCCCTTCCCCAGTGGTGAAAGACATAGAATGCAGTGATGCACAACCACTGATGCTTCCTGATGATGAAGACATGGGAATACCACCTCATCGGAGTCCGCACGTCTCTGATGATGACCGAAACACAGGTGCCAACTGCTGCGTCTTTCTGCAGTGTGCAGACCGAACAGGAGGTCAGGGAGGAAGACTGTGTGGAAGGCGATGCAGGGGATGATGAGGTCCTAGACCCCACATGGAATGAAGGTCGTACCACTGACTTTCATAGTTCAGAGGAAGAGGCAGTGGTGAGACCGAGCCAACAGCGTAGCAAAGAGGGAGCAGGGGGCAAAAGCAGAACAGCCACCGCCAAGAGAGTTCGCCTACTACTGGCCACCGCCACCAGGGACCGAGCACCCCAAAGGCAGCTTCAAGGAGTTCACTGGCATGGAACTTCTTTAAACAATGTGCTGACGACAAGACCCGAGTGGTTTTGCACGCTGTGCCATCAGAGCCTGAAGCGAGGCATTAGCGTTCTGAACCTTAGCACAACCTGCATGACCAGGCATTTACATGCAAAGCATGAACTGCAGTGGAGTAAACACCTTAAAAGCAAGGAACTAACTCAGGCTCCCCTGCTCACTCTTCTGCTGCTGCCTCGGCCTATTTCTCTGCCACGGCAGGAATGTTGGCACCTGCCGCCCACCAAACAGAGGATGTGCCACCGACACCACCACCTGCGTCACCAAGCATCTCCACCATGTCACACGGCAGCGTTCAGCTCTCCATCTCACAAACCTTGGAGAAAGCGTAAATTCCCACCTAGCCACCCTCGAGCCCTGTGCCTGAATGCCAGCATTTCTAAACTCCTGGCCTTTGAAATGCTGTCATTCAGGCTGAGTGGACACAGACAGCTTCAAACAGCTGATGTCCATGGCTGTCCCACAGTATGTTGTTCCCAGCCGCCACTACTTCTCCAAGACAGCCGTGCCTTCCCTGCACAACCAAGTATCCGATAAAATCAAGTGTGCACTGCGCATTGCCATCTGTGGCAAGGTCCACCTAACCACAGATACGTGGACCAGTAAGCACGGCCAGGGACGCTATATCTCCCTAACTACACACTGGGTAAATGTAGTGGTGGCTGGGCCCCAGGTGGAGAGTTCCTTGGCGCACGTCCTTCTGCCGCCAAGGATCGCAGGGCATCATTCTTTTCCTCCTGTAACCTCCTCCTTCTACTCGGCTTCATCCTCCTCTGCTTCCACCATCTCATCCAGTCAGCCACACACCTTCACCACCAACTTCAGCACAGCCCGGGGTAAACGTCAGCAGGCCATTCAGAAACACATATGTTTGGGGACAGGCCCCACACCGCGCAGGAGTTGTGGCGGGGTATTGAACAACAGACCGGCGAGTGGTTTCTGCCGGTGGGCCTCAAGCTCGGCCTGGTGGTGTGCGATAATAGGCGAAATCTCGTCGCAGCTCTGGGACTAGCCGGTTTGACGCACATCCCTTGCCTGGCTCATGTGCTGAATTTGGTGGTGCAGAGGTTCATTCACAACTACCCAGACATGTCAGAGCTGCTGCATAAAGTGTGAGCCATCTGTGTGCGCTTCCGGCGTTCACATTCTGCCGCTGCTCGCCTGTCTGCGCTACAGCGTAACTCGGCCTTCCCGCTCACCGCCTCATATGCGACGTGCCCACCAGGTGGAACTCCACCTTGCACATGCTGGAGAGACTGTGCGAGCAGCAGCAGGCCATAGTGGAGTTTCAGCTGCAGCACGCACGCGTCAGTCGCACTGCGGAACAGCACCACTTCACCACCAATGATTGGGCCTCCATGCAAGACCTGTGTGCCCTGTTTCGAATACTCCACCAACATGGCCAGTGGCGATGGCACCGTTATCAGCGTTACAATACCACTTCTATGTCTCCTTGAGAAATCACTTAGGTTGATGATGGAAAAGGAGGTGGCCCAGGAGAAGGAGGAGAATGAGGGGTCATTTTTAGCACTTTCAGGCTAGTCTCTTAGAAGTGGATCAGAGGGAGGTTTTTGCAACAGCAGAGGCCAAGTACAAATGTGGCCAGCCAGGGCCCACTACTGGAGGACGAGGAGGATGAGGAGGAAGTGGAGGAGGATGAGGATGAAGCAGGTTCACAGCGGGGTGGCACCCGACACAGCTCAGGCCCATCACTGGTGCGTGGCTGGGGGGATACGGAGGACGATGACGATACGCCTCCCACAGAGGACAGCTTGTCCTTACCTCTGGGGAGCCTGGCACACATGAGCGACTACATGCTGCAGTGCCTGCGCAGCGACAGCAGAGTTGCCCACATTTTAACGTGTACGGACTACTGGATTGCCACCCTGCTGGATCCCGGTACAAAGACAATGTGCCCACCTTACTTCCTGCACTGGAGCGTGATTGGAAGATGCGCGAGTACAAGCGCACGCTGGTAGAGCGCTCGTGAGAGCATTCCCAAATGTCACAAGGGAACAGGTGGAAGCCCAAGGCGAAGGCAGAGGAGGAGCGAGAGGTCGCCAACGCAGCTGTGTCACAGCCAGCTCCTCTGAGGTCAGGGTTAGCATGGCAGAAATGTGGAAAAGTTTTGTCTCCACGCCACAGCTAACTGCACCACCACCTGATACGGAACGTGTTAGCAGGAGGCAGCATTTCACTAACATGGTTAAACAGTACGTCTGCACACCCCTCCACGTACTGACTGATGGTTCGGCCCCATTCAACTTCTGGGTCTCCAAATTGTCCACGTGGCCAGAGTTAGCATTTTATGCCTTGGAGGTGCTGGCCTGCCCGGCGGACAGCGTTTTGTCTTAACGTGTATTCAGCACGGAAGGGGGCGTCATTACTGACAAACGTGGCCGCCTGTCCACAGCCAACGTGGACAAGCTGACGTTCATATAAATGAACCAGGCATGGATCCCTCAGGACCTGTCCCTCCCTTGTGCAGAATAGACATTTATAACTGCCTCCCCCTCAACCATGTATTCTTGTACTCCGGGGCACTTCTTTATTGAATCCTCATTTTTTTAACTTTACCATGATCTTGCGGTGCAACCCAAAGTTGAATGAACCTCTCCTCAATCTGGGCGCCGGGGCCTAAATAACTCAAAGTGGCCTGTTACAGTGGTGGGTGATATGACGCATGATTCCTTGCTGTGGGACCTCTCTCCTCTGTCTGGGTGCTGGGGCCGAAATAACTGAAAGTGGCCTTCTCCAGTGGTGGGTGATATGATGCCTTATTCCTTGCTGTGGGACCTCTCTCCTCTGTCTGGGTGCTGGGGCCTAAATAACTGACAGTGGCCTTCTCCAGTGGTGGGTGATATGACGCCTTATTACTTGCTGTGGGACCTCTCTCCTCTGTCTGAGTCCTGGGGCCTAAATAACTGAAAGTGGCTTTCTCCAGTGGTGGGTGATATGACGCATGTTTTTCTGCAATGGGACCTCTCTCCAATTGATATTGGTTAATTTTTATTTATTTTATTTTAATTCATTTCCCTATCCACATTTGTTTGCAGGGCATTTACCTACATTTTGCTGCCTTTTGCAGCCCTCTAGCCCTTTCCTGGACTATTTTACAGCCTTTTTAGTGCCCAAAGTTCGGGTCCCCATTGACTTCAATGGGGTTCGGGTTCGGGATAAAGTTCGGGTCGAGTTCGGATCCCGAATCCGAACATTTTCGGGAAGTTCGGCCGAACTTCTCGAACCCGAACATCCAGGTGTTCGCTCAACTCTAATACAGACGCATGTATCTAGTTAATCTGCTGCGCCATTAATAATTAATCAGTTCCTATATACATAGTACTGTGCATCAGACTTATTGTCAACAGGCGGTGTAATATATAGGCACTTTTATATAGTTCATCTGCTGGGCCATTTATACTTAATCTGTTCTGTTATACATAGACTGACTGACTGCTGCTCCATTATTAATTAATCTGCTGACAATTAGTCTGATGCACCATACGTCTGTCACGGCCTGTGGTAAGGTCATGACTTAGTTTGGTGGCATGCTGTTGCCGGCAGTTATGTTCTGGTAGCCGCACGTGTGGGCTATTATGAGGTAGCCTCACGTGCGGTTGCCCTTGGCAACAGGTGTTCCACCACCTGTGGTTTGGTCTTGATCCGCAGTCTTGCATGCTCTTGCCAGCGGCTTGGTTTCTGGTTGCCGCACGTGTGGGCTATTACGTGGTAGCCTCATGTGCGGTTGCCGCTGGCAACTTTGTGCTTTGGAGCATGCGAGACACTCACCTTTGTTCGTGTGCACTTTCCCTGGGTGCGGTGTGCACAGGGTTAATGTGTGTGCTGGGTTTGGTGGGTGTGACCTCAGGCCTCATATGTTGGTGTGTTGGAGCCTGAGGTTAGTTGGTTTGTCTCCAGCCATTGTGTGAGAATGTGCTGGAGGTTGCTTGTTGTTTCCCCTGTTTTGTCTGTGTGAGCCACCCTTATTTGTTATATTGATTGTTCCCTTTCTCAGTTTGTGTGTCCCCTCCTGCGTGCTTCTGTTGGCCTTTCCCACCTGGTGTATGTTGTGATGGTGTGGGCTTTGTTTGGAGGTTTGTGTTGTGGTGTGTCTCCTCCGGAAGGGGTTGCTTTACCGGAGGGGTTTAAGCAAAGTCTAGACTGTGTGCTGCCCTGACTGGAGGCTCCAGGAATCTGGTGTCCGCATGAGGGTCCAGGAGGTCATGGTATTGGTTCCATCTCTGCTGCGGCAGGTAAGCCTGGGTATGTTGGGTTAGTAGCAGCAGAAGAAAGGAGTGGTGGTGGTAGCAGCAGCCGCAGCAACTGACCAGAGCTGCCACTGTCATCATCTTGTCATGTTTTCACCAACAATCCAGATGTACTGGAATCATTGACTCACTACTTAACATCATCTCAGATGACAACAAATACACATAGCCAGGAATTGTTGGGTTCCTCTGATACCACACTTAGTTGACATGGCCCTGTCCTGCAACTGTCTCTTTCTTTGCTGCTCCTTCTGCTCTGGAAGTCATGCATGCTGCCGGCTCTGCCTTGCTTTTCAGTGAGGATGAGCTTATCGAGGACATTCAGCAGCTACAGGCCAGCACAAACTTGGAGGAGAAATCATCATATTAGGCATGCAACTAGCAATGATGACAGCTGGGTGGGACCATGTGTTGTGAACGATCAGGGACGTGGCTATGAGATTGGTGAGGGTGAAATAAGTGACGAACCGACATTAGTGGATTATGAAGTAGCCAATGGGAGACGGATAAAGAGGGGCTTCATCATCATCATCAGGGGTGAGATTGGCAGCAGGTCTGTAAGGCAACAGCAGGCAGGCAGTCAGCACGGAGTGTTGGGGTAAAATGCAATAGTGCACAGTGTGGGAATTTTTGATCAAGTTGTTGGGGGATGTTAGCGTGGCAATATGGAGGATATGTAAGTGGAAGGTGAAGCATGATCAGGGTGCTAATGTTGGCGCCATGGCCGTGAGTCAACACATAAGGCATCACCATAAAGTGGCCTGAAAACCATAGCACTAATGTAGCCTTATGCAACCACTGCATCTCCCAGCAGTCCATTCTCTAGCAGTCGGGTCTTAGCAGAAAGATAATGTCGTTACTTCCCTTAGTCTATTGCTCCTTCTGCTCCTACTCCTCGTCACGTGTTTCATCAGTAATCATTGTAACATAATCACAGTTTATAAGGCTGAAAAAAGACATCTATCCATTCAGTTCAGCCTGTTATCCTAGGAAGGCCAAAAAAAAAAACTTCCTAGATAGAAACTAATTTTCCTCACTTTAGGGGAAAACAACCCATCTGTAGTAACTTTAACCTGTAATATTATTATTAGAGATTAACAAATGTTTCAAAAATTTGATTCGGAAGGTTTGTTGAATTTTCTCAAAAAGTAGATTCAATCCGAATTTATTCATGACAAATTGTGCTAAAAATCAGCTATTTCCTGGCTGCAGAGAGCCTGCATATTGGTGTAGAACACTGTACATTGCAGAAACATGCATAGGTAGTCCGCTTTGGTAGTGAATCAGTTACTTTGCACCTGTTTGACAGGTTGTTGACAGAGCGTCACTCTTAGAATCATTCACACTTCACTTATTTAGTCAGTTATGGGGCTAAAACTGAACTAATAACTCAAGTGTGAGCTTATCCTTATAGGTCAATGTTAGCGTCAGGTATAAAGAACCGTGCAGTGGCCCAAGATTGCACTATAGAGAGAAAGCGCGCACTCCTTTTACACTGTCAGCTGATTCCATATAGATTTCTACAAAATCTCTTCTATTAGGCTACATGCACACGACAGTTGTTTTTTGCGGTCTGCAAAATGGGGTTCCATTGTTCCGTGATCCGTGTCCGTTTTGCTTCCGTTGTGTTTCCGTGTCTTCCATTTTTTTGCGGACATGACACAAAAGATTTTACCAAAAGACAGGCTGACAATTTTTGCCAAGTGCCTGCCAAGGAATCCGCAAAAAACGCAGCAGTTGAGGCCACAAATCAAGTTTGGCGGCCCAGTAGTTCAGGGGATCTTGGATGTCAGGTGGCAAGGTGCAGTCCAAGTATGCCACCACCTGCTGGTTCAGTTTCTGCTCCATGTCTTGCTGCTGCTGGTCAGTTTCTTCAGTAGGCGGGTGAAGAAAAGTGCTCATTAGAGACTCTAGACTTAAGTTGCTGCTGATGGAGCTGGTGCTGCTCCTCCCCACTCCCCCACCCCCCTTCAGCAGCCATGGCAGTGGAAAGTGAGCGCAGAGGGCTCCGCCCCCTGGTCAGCTCTTGGTGAGAATGGGCGATGGCGCACATACGCAGTGGCTAACTGACTACATAGGATGTCTCGATAGTAGTTGAGTTTATCCTCCCTCTTAGCGGGTGGAAAAAGCCCCCAATTTTGGAGCAGTAGAAAGGGTCTAACATAATGGAGAGCAAGTAGTCATCCTTCTATGGAATGGTAATAATAAGGCTTTCACTACGCAAGCAATTCAGAATGTATCTTGCTATTTGCACAAGGGACTCAGAGGGACTCCCTGCCTCCATCTCCACTGCATACTGACGCAGTGTGTCGGGGTCTTCTCCCTGGTCTTCCTCATCGCACTCTAGCTCCTCCTGCTCCTGTCCTGTCACTTGTGCAGAAAAAATACCCATTTCTGTATACATTGCTTGTGCATGAATGTCCTCCTCCTTCTCCTACAGTTCAGCCCCCCTCAGGTGGCGATGAGATGTAGACGCCTTGTCTCCTGTCCCCTGGCCAGCCAGATTTATCAGCATCTGCTCCAGGACCTGAAAAAGTGGAATGACATTGTTCATCCCTAGTCCTGGCAACTGACAAAAAAAGTGGCCTCCTCAAAGGGCATGAGCAAATGGCAGGTGTCACGCATGAGCTGCCACTGGCTAACGTCTAAGTTACACAGGGGAGTGCTCCTGCCCACCTGCATCATCAAGAAATTGTTTACGGCCTTCCTCTGCTCATATAGTTGGTCCAACATATGGAGGGTGGAGTTCCAATGGGTGGAAACGTTGCATATTAGGCGATGTTGGGGAATGTTATTCTGCCTTTTCATCTCAAGGAGGGCGTGCTTTGCAGTGTTTGGAGCCGAGTTCTGTAACCATTTTCAGGATGTCTTGCAGTTAGGTGTAAGATTTCAGGAACCGTTTTAGAACCAGATTAAATACATGTGCCATGCAGGGCGCATTGGTCAGCCCTTCTTGACGCAGCACCCACACACTTTTCTTCCTGTTGTCAATGACTGTGGTTCCGACTTTAAGTTGGTGAGGAGAGAGCCAGGATTTTATTTCCTCTTGAATAACCCGGAGCAGATCCTCATCAGTGTGACTCTGTTCGCTCAGGCAAACCAGGTGCACAACAGCGTGACATTGCCATGCTCTGCACAGGTGGTATGCTGGAGTAGCACTCTGAATTTTGCCTGCAGTGGAGGCTGAGGACAAGGTGGTGGATGAGGAGGCAGAGGAGGACATTGGCGCTAGGACTCACAGCTTGAGAACGTCGAGGAGGCAGTGCCGTCACCTGGCCAGAGTTGCTGATGTGGCTGGGCATATATTGTACTTGACTGTAGTTATAGCTCCACAAGTCGGCACTGCAGTGAACTTTAGCAGACACAGACAGGCTCAAGAACTGGCCCACTTTCTGTTTCAACATAGGTGTGCAGGACTGGTACAGCCTTTTGGAGAAATAATGACAGCTTGAGACTCTCTACCTTAGCTAGGCACAAGCCATCAGTTCTCTAAAAGGTGCAGAGTCCACCACATGGAAGGGAAGAGACTGTAGTACCAGTAACTTGGCCAGGAGCATGTTCAGCTTCTGCGTCGTTGGATGAGCGCAGACATACTGTTGTCTTTTGCAATCGCCTCGTTGATCGATTGCTGACGAAACGCATTACGAGGAGTAGGAGCAGGAGCATCATGACCAGTAGATGATGGGAAGGAAACACAGCTCCCTTCTGCTGAGGTGGTAGAGTCTTGACTGTTGGGGAAGGGGTGCTGGCCACTAGGAGATGCAGCGGTTGCTGTGTCAGGATGTACCACTATGTTAGCGCCACGGTTTTCCGAAGGCCATTTTATGGTGATGCTGCATGTGTTAACACAAGGCCATGGTGCCAACACTGGCACCCTGGCCCTGCTTCACCTTCTGCCCACAGGATCTACAAATGGCCACGCTGAAGTCCTTGATGAAAAATTCCAACACTGACAAGTATGGAATTTTCCCCCCTCCACCCCTCCTGCCGTTGCCTCTGTGAACCCTTGCCCCGCAAGTTCTTTCCAGACAGGTAGGCTCCTGAATAGCAGGTGGTCTACCCTGGGCACATTTGTCTGCAGACCTCACACTGCTGCCACCCTGCTGACTCAAGGCCACGCTAGCTGCCACCCTCATCCCCTCATGATTATGATGATGATGAAGCCCCCTCTTCACCTGGCAGCCAAGTGTAATCGGCTACATCATCATCCACTACTGTCTGCACGTCACTGATGTCATCCACACCAGTCTCGGGCAGGGGTGTGCCAACAATGAGGTGAGGTGATTGCCTCAGGCAGCACCAGGTAGGGGCAAGAGGGGAGCAGCGGAAGGGGGATAATCTGTTTCTGCAGTATAGTATTGGGAAGCACAGTGGGAACAGTATAAGGTGCTGTATTACCCTGTATGTTTTGTAGCTCTGTATGTCTTTAACAGTAGGGCTGGAGAAAAGGGGTTAGGTTAAGAAAGTGGCATTGGCGGTTGGGGCACCATTTCAGTTTTCACCTCAGGCAACAGAAAGGCTAGGTGTCCCCTTGGTCTCGGGGCCACATGCCTGAGAGTTCATTACACCAGCTCCCACGTGCCTCTCATCAGTGCTCCTTGCCCGCCTTCCATAAGAAGCTAAAGATCTCACCTCCACATCTTGGCTGGGCAGTAGCTGCTGACTGTCCTCTACAAGCTTGTCCCTGCTGAAAAGTGGAGCCGAGCCGATGGCATACAATACTTTTCGAGCAGAAGTAACAGAAAATGAAAGAGGCAGGTTCAAGACAAGTGAGGGCACAGAGCTTGTTCTCAGGCCAACTCAGGATTAACAGATTTACTCATGGAAAGAAAGCAAATACACTAAAATATTAACAGTGTATTAACAGGCCACACTTTCACCCCAATTACACAAATAGGTATTAACGGATATACTTATGTATAATAGAACTTGAGCACCCTTAAAAGTGTAGTATCAGGCTGGAATTTCACCCCAATTAAACAATTACCGATTAAAGGATATACTTATGTATATTCGAATGCGAGTGTAAGGTATGTAAAAAATAGGCACCCCATAAAAATTAAATAATACCCATTACATTCATAGTTCCAGCAATCCAAAAGTATGGCTGTAATAAATAGGAAAACCAAACTCATGGCAATTCTACAAAATCCCCATTAGATGGCAGTAGAGTGCTTAAAGCCTGAATGACATAGCACTCCTAATAGCAGGGGGACTTAAAACATAGATCTTTGGTTCCTGGAGGACAGAATAGCTTGTTACTATCCTGTCTCAGACTGAAGATGATGTATTTGTCTTTGCAGGTAAGAGAACACATATTAAGGGCAATAAACAAGGTAAAATGATTTAATACACACCCCTGTAATCAGCTAAAGCTGCTGGTGATGCAGTGTGAGTAGATAAACACTGTACAACTGTTAGTGAAGTAAACTGATATGTCATATGGTACTAGTGTATACTGAATGCGATTGCTATAGGAGCTGATGTTAATATATTCTCTGCTATCAGTAGGGACAGAATATTTTGTTACTATCCTGTATCGCACATTGGAATTATTGACCATACCTTCAGCATATGTGCAACAAAATTGGTGGCCCATATGGGGAGCAGTAGACTCGGTCCTGGAAGTGAAAAAAAAAGCGGTTATGTGAAGCTTAGAGAAGGTAATTAACCTTGCAGCAGCACCAGTGAACACCAATGGATCTAGAGCAGGGGTGCACAACCTTTTCTGGTTGGGGGCCACATTGTCAGCCTGAACCAATTCCAAGGGCCGAAAATAAAACTTAAAGGGGTATTACCAACTGAAATACTGTATTTTTGGCATATTGAACATACAGTATATACTATAAAAGTCCAGTTACAGTTCTAGGACTCCCATCTAATAGGAGAATACATGAAAGATACATGTAAGAAGCCATAGGACATAGACCTACATGTCTTTTACCAGATGTTTGGGGGCCGCACAGAATGGTATCGAGGGCCGCATGTGGCCCCCGGGCCGCAGGTTGTGCACCCCTGATCTAGAGAGACTGCAGTATGAAATCAATAAACACCTGATCCACTTGTCAGTGGGTGATCTCGTTGAGATTTGCCAATTCATCAAAGCCCCTAATGCCAGCATGGCAAAAGGAAGAACTTCGGCTCCATTTTATGCGGTTCATTAATGAGGTAATAGATGAACTGGTCGAAGCTAGAGACGAAAAGAGAGAATGCAGAAGTCCCAAGCTTCAGTGAGAAAGACCCCAGAACAGCAATTGGACGACTTGAAACAGCAGTATCACACTATGCAGGAGAAGTTCCAGGAAACGGACAGAATAATTTAGGAACAGATTAAAGAACTGAGTACCAAAAGTAAAGACTCAAGTAACAGTCAGCCAAAATAAGAGCCAGTTCCGCTTACTCAGAGGTGACAATCAGGTGACTGCCAGAGGTGACAATCAGAAAAGATTTCAAGATTACAGGACAGATTGGAGAAAAAGAGCAGAAGGATAAGCTGTCCTACACCAGTCTAATGCACCAAATCGACCTGGGACTACAGAAAGGATATCTGGAGACTGAGATTGTTGAAGCAGTGGTCAAAGCTATTAGCCCTGGCTTAAGCCTCAGAGGGATGCCGGAGATGAAAAATGGACTCACTCTAGTGCAGCTTAGACGAATCCTGAAAATCCATTACAAGGAGGAGAATGCCTCCGAACTGTATCAGCAACCCCTCAATATATCACAGAAAATTGATGAGGCTCCGCAGAATTTACTGTTCAGAGCGATTTAATTAAAAGATCGGTTGCAATTTGTCTCCCAAGGGGAAGGCCCTGAAGAACATTTTGGGACTGAGCTGATACAGAAGAAATTTCTAAGATCAGTGGGTACTGGACTGAGAAATTACCGCATCAAATTCGAATTAAAGCAGTATTTAGACGACCCTTCCATTCCAGATGAGATGCTCATAGAGAAAACAAATGAAGCCGCAACATGGAGATGGAATGGGAACAGAAGCAAAAGAAAGCTCAGCATAGCAGTTTAACCAAAAAGAAAGAATGTGAGTCTAACACCTTACAGTGTCCTCAGGAACCAAGTGTCTTGACAACTGCCGACACTACACCTTGGTCTCCACCACAGGCAAGTAGCCCAACGATTCAACCGCTGTCTAAGAGCAACTCTGAACTGGAAAAGCTTATACTACAGATGCAAAAAGAGATGCTAGAGATGAAGACACTTCTCCAAAGTTCGAGAACCCAACAAGACTATGAATTCCGAGGGCCTCAGGTAACAGTTGGTATGAGTAATGGATGTTGTCAATCTTGTAAAAGCACAGGTCAGAGAAGTGCCTGCGATCATTGCTTCAACTGTGGACGATCTGGACATAGAGCAAGATATTGCCAAACACCCAGACCAAACCATATAAACGGAATAGGGTTGCTGTCAAGGGACCAACAGTAACCTGCCCTAAAGCCAACCCTATGTCTCAAAGTGCAACTTTTGTAGGTAGTAAGCCAGCAAGCTCCAAAATAGCAAGGAGGATTGACACCCACTATTTATGTCATTTAACATAGTAACATAGTATAGTGTAATTTATGTTGTATTACTCCTGAAGAAGGGGCGTGAGGCTTCCGAAACGCGCTGCGTGCCATCATTATCCAATAAAGGAACTGATCAAACGCTGGAGGCCCGACTGCCATCATTTCTTCACCTTAACATAAGCGGACCTGGTGGGGGGCTCTATCCGGAGGTATCTTGAGCTTTAGCCGAAGGACATCCCCCATGTGAAGTGAGTCTAATACTTGACATTTGTGACCTTTTTGACCTATAAAGGTCGGTTTTATTCCTATTCCTATTTTTTTCTCTTAATTATATTGAATAGAATATCTCATAAAATATATTTTACAGCTAATGGTAATATATTTTAAGTGTTCATATCTACATCTGAGGATTTTTGATTACATCACCTCCTATTGGAAAAACATTGGTACAGGGACTGGGGCCTATCTACGTGTTTTTTTTCTGACGACTCAAACAGGGGTGTGCCTCACCCCTCAGATTGAGTACATCATCCTCTTTTCCTAGAGTCAACTACAAGCCAGCCTGAGAGAAACTGGTGGTACTGCACTAAAGACTGGTACCAAGAGCCAAAGGATTCCAGCAAACACTGTGACATATCTCAGATGTAGGGCTCATGCCAAACCAGCCTTGCAAGATCAGACGGTATAGTTTACACCTGGTAAGACTAATGATGTGTCGGATGTGACGGTTTGTATATCATGGAGACGTTAGTGTCAATCAAAAGGGAGTTTTCCAAATTATCCATCCCAGTTTGGAACACCACTAAGCGAGATGTTATCTTATCAAGTCAGACTAGGATTGGGTGCCTCGGGCCCATCAAGACAACATACCCAGCTCAGGTGACCACTCACTCGGTGACTCATAGTCTACAGTCATCCAGATCGGGGCCGGAAGGTCGAAAGGACAATTTAAAAAAAGTCAGCCACCGGTAACCTATGCTCATCGAGAACACTGGGATCCACCACCTATAGAACACCTGCTGGAGGACACGCAATAGATAGTCAAGACAATGCTAAGGGAAGAATGCCATGCCTTCGCTAAAGATGACTCTGATGTTGGATGCATCCCTTCCCTACAATTACAACTGCGCCTCAAAGACAATACACCTGTTAGAAGAACTTACATGTCTGTGCCAAAGCTACTACACCAGGAGTTCGAAGAATATCTGCAGGATCTGTTGAACTGTGGATGGATTACTGAGTCAAAATCATCATACTCTTCACCCATTGTGTGTGAGAAAGAAGGATGGTAGTTTAAGACTGTGTTGCAATTACAGGAATTGAACCAGAAGTCCATCCCTGACTGCCATCCAATCCCTAGGATCCAAGACATGCTGGACAGCTTAGGAGGAAGTTCCGTTTTTACAGTCAAAAGCATAGTGTTGAGGATGTGCGATCAGATTCACCTTCTAGTATATACCCAAATTACTCATTCGCTTTTTTTCTTTTCTGGTATCAGCACTCCTCCCCATTTGGACTAGGTGTTTTTAATTAGCCTTAGCTGCAAGGGGTTTAAAAACTCCCACTATCTCTCAGATGCATTTCCTGAGGGTCGTGACTGGGTGAGCTCTTTGCACTCGTTCACATGGTGCAGTACTGCGTGTCTGCCATTGCTGCCTCAGCGCTGTGCTGGCGGGCGGTGGATCCCAGAGCCAAGGAGGCTTTGCTGCACAGTGGGGTTGCTGTGTGGCTCCTGGGTCCCGCTGTCTGCTGCTGGTGCGGTGCTGGGGCGCCCGGTGGTCGCCGCGCATGTCTGCGCCATTTATAGGTTAGAGTAGTTTCCCACTTGCAGAGGCTTCCTTGTCGTTGGAAAGTGGGCTTATATCTTTGATCAAACTGTAAACTAATGCCTCTTATGCACAGCATACAATGTATTACAAATTGTGCGGATGCATCACGTAATTATGCTGATACAGTCATTAAGTCAAAAGCATAGTGTTGAGGATGTGCGATCCAGATTCACCTTCTAGTATATACCCAAATTACTCATTCGCTTTTTTTCTTTTCTGGTATCAGCACTCCTCCCCATTTGGACTAGGTGTTTTTAATTAGCCTTAGCTGCAAGGGGTTTAAAAACTCCCACTATCTCTCAGATGCATTTCCTGAGGGTCGTGACTGGGTGAGCTCTTTGCACTCGTTCACATGGTGCAGTACTGCGTGTCTGCCATTGCTGCCTCAGCGCTGTGCTGGCGGGGCGGTGGATCCCAGAGCCAAGGAGGCTTTGCTGCACAGTGGGGTTGCTGTGTGGCTCCTGGGTCCCGCTGTCTGCTGCTGGTGCGGTGCTGGGGCGCCGGTGGTCGCCGCGCATGTCTGCGCCATTTATAGGTTAGAGTAGTTTCCCACTTGCAGAGGCTTCCTTGTCGTTGGAAAGTGGGCTTATGCTCTTTGATCAAACTGTAAACTAATGCCTCTTATGCACAGCATACAATGTATTACAAATTGTGCGGATACGCCACGTAATTATGCTGATACAGTCATTAAGTCAAAAGCATAGTGTTGAGGATGTGCGATCCAGATTCACCTTCTAGTATATACCCAAATTACTCATTCGCTTTTTTTCTTTTCTGGTATCAGCACTCCTCCCCATTTGGACTAGGTGTTTTTAATTAGCCTTAGCTGCAAGGGTTTAAAAACTCCCACTATCTCTCAGATGCATTTCCTGAGGGTCGTGACTGGGTGAGCTCTTTGCACTCGTTCACATGGTGCAGTACTGCGTGTCTGCCATTGCTGCCTCAGCGCTGTGCTGGCGGGCGGTGGATCCCAGAGCCAAGGAGGCTTTGCTGCACAGTGGGGTTGCTGTGTGGCTCCTGGGTCCCGCTGTCTGCTGCTGGTGCGGTGCTGGGGCGCCGGTGGTCGCCGCGCATGTCTGCGCCATTTATAGGTTAGAGTAGTTTCCCACTTGCAGAGGCTTCCTTGTCGTTGGAAAGTGGGCTTATGCCCTTTGATCAAACTGTAAACTAATGCCTCTTATGCACAGCATACAATGTATTACAAATTGTGCGGATACGCCACGTAATTATGCTGATACAGTCATTAGGTCAAAAGCATAGTGTTGAGGATGTGCGATCCAGATTCACCTTCTAGTATATACCCAAATTACTCATTCGCTTTTTTTCTTTTCTGGTATCAGCACTCCTCCCCATTTGGACTAGGTGTTTTTAATTAGCCTTAGCTGCAAGGGGTTTAAAAACTCCCACTATCTCTCAGATGCATTTCCTGAGGGTCGTGACTGGGTGAGCTCTTTGCACTCGTTCACATGGTGCAGTACTGCGTGTCTGCCATTGCTGCCTCAGCGCTGTGCTGGCGGGCGGTGGATCCCAGAGCCAAGGAGGCTTTGCTGCACAGTGGGGTTGCTGTGTGGCTCCTGGGTCCCGCTGTCTGCTGCTGGTGCGGTGCTGGGGCGCCGGTGGTCGCCCGCGCATGTCTGCGCCATTTATAGGTTAGAGTAGTTTCCCACTTGCAGAGGCTTCCTTGTCGTTGGAAAGTGGGCTTATGCTCTTTGATCAAACTGTAAACTAATGCCTCTTATGCACAGCATACAATGTATTACAAATTGTGCGGATACGCCACGTAATTATGCTGATACAGTCATTAAGTCAAAAAGCATAGTGTTGAGGATGTGCGATCCAGATTCACCTTCTAGTATATACCCAAATTACTCATTCGCTTTTTTTCTTTTCTGGTATCAGCACTCCTCCCCATTTGGACTAGGTGTTTTTAATTAGCCTTAGCTGCAAGGGGTTTAAAAACTCCCACTATCTCTCAGATGCATTTCCTGAGGGTCGTGACTGGGTGAGCTCTTTGCACTCGTTCACATGGTGCAGTACTGCGTGTCTGCCATTGCTGCCTCAGCGCTGTGCTGGCGGGCGGTGGATCCCAGAGCCAAGGAGGCTTTGCTGCACAGTGGGGTTGCTGTGTGGCTCCTGGGTCCCGCTGTCTGCTGCTGGTGCGGTGCTGGGGCGCCGGTGGTCGCCCGCGCATGTCTGCGCCATTTATAGGTTAGAGTAGTTTCCCACTTGCAGAGGCTTCCTTGTCGTTGGAAAGTGGGCTTATGCTCTTTGATCAAACTGTAAACTAATGCCTCTTATGCACAGCATACAATGTATTACAAATTGTGCGGATACGCCACGTAATTATGCTGATACAGTCATTAAGTCAAAAGCATAGTGTTGAGGATGTGCGATCCAGATTCACCTTCTAGTATATACCCAAATTACTCATTCGCTTTTTTTCTTTTCTGGTATCAGCACTCCTCCCCATTTGGACTAGGTGTTTTTAATTAGCCTTAGCTGCAAGGGTTTAAAAACTCCCACTATCTCTCAGATGCATTTCCTGAGGGTCGTGACTGGGTGAGCTCTTTGCACTCGTTCACATGGTGCAGTACTGCGTGTCTGCCATTGCTGCCTCAGCGCTGTGCTGGCGGGGCGGTGGATCCCAGAGCCAAGGAGGCTTTGCTGCACAGTGGGGTTGCTGTGTGGCTCCTGGGTCCCGCTGTCTGCTGCTGGTGCGGTGCTGGGCGCCGGTGGTCGCCGCGCATGTCTGCGCCATTTATAGGTTAGAGTAGTTTCCCACTTGCAGAGGCTTCCTTGTCGTTGGAAAGTGGGCTATGACTCTTTGATCAAACTGTAAACTAATGCCTCTTATGCACAGCATACAATGTATTACAAATTGTGCGGATACGCCACGTAATTATGCTGATACAGTCATTAAGTCAAAAGCATAGTGTTGAGGATGTGCGATCCAGATTCACCTTCTAGTATATACAGTAAATCTGGGGTTTCAGCTGTGGCTGGACAAGTTTCATAGTGTCCGTCAAAGAATAGCTTTTGTTCTGGGGTAAAATTCAATTGCCAAAATAGCAATACCAGTAAATCATTGGTTTCAGCTGTGGCTGGCCAAGTTTAATACTGTCCGGCAAAGGATAGATTTTAAATTATTGGGTGAAATATTACCATTTTTGCCAGGTACAATCCCCTGCACTGCATAACTGACAGTAAACTTACAATTGGCGGTTTACATTCTTACATGAAATGAAGCCTTTTGGGCTGTGAAGCCAAAGGTAGTCTCCAATAACTGTTTTGTTATTTTTAATTTTTAATTTTACAGCAATAGTTGGGTGAGGCTGGTATACATGCCTATTCTGCATAAGGTTCAAACAAGTCCTGTGGAATCCATGTCTGGTTCTTTTTAATAAAGGAAAGCTTAGTTGCCAACATTGTCTGCGGACAAGTGGCTGCGCTTGTCTGTGATAATGCCCCAGCCATGCTAAACACACACTCAGACAATACAGTGGCTGAAGGGTAGGCCAGCACCTCCAAGGCGTAAAGGGCAGCCTCAGGACATGTGCCCAATTTGAAGACCCAGAAGTTGAATGGGCCAGACCCAGTGGCGTAGCTAGAAATTATTGGGCACCACATCATATTTTTGAATGGGGCCCTCCTCCCCAGTAATTTTTGCGCAACCCCTTCCTTTCATGCCGCCATGCCTGTGGCTACTAAAGATCGCTCTCTCAGACCAGGCCCAGCAGCTGTTCCATTCGCTTTCTACACTGTCTATACTGCCACTGTATATAATTTCATTGTATGATACTGTTGAGGGGGCCCTGACAAAGTCGTTTACTCCTCCTCCTCCTGGATGGGCCCTTTCTAGGTCACAGCCCCAAAGCAGTTGCTTCCCTGTAGCTATTCCCTAGGCAGACCCATCAGTCAGTGCGTGTACTGTTCCAACATGTTGCTGAAATGCTGCCTCCTGCTAACATGTTCCAGATCTGCTGGCGGTGCAGGTTGTTGTGGCGTGATGACAAAGCTTTTCCACATTTTGCCAATGATAAACCTGCCTTCAGAGGTGTTGGTGGTGACCCAGCAGTATTGGCAAATTCATCCTCCTCCTCCTCTGCCTTCACCTTGTGCTTCCACTGAGTCCACGGTTTCAGGTGTAAATGTCATCAGCAGCGTGTCTACCAGTGAGGGAATTA